>CAWVRF010000405.1:0-363000 GCA_963932465.1 Maratus speciosus
CAAAAAAAGGGCAGGGTGCTAGCCACAAAAAGGGCACAGTTGAAGCTGAAAGAGGGCACTTTTTTCAGCGAAAAAGGGCATTGTTTCTTCAGAAAATGTAGGGCCGAAACTAGCCTTTTTTGCACCCGGGGCAGACATGGATTTTGGTGCCCCCCCCCTCCTCCGCAAAGTATATTTACAAAGAAAATTTTATTAATTTTCTAATAGCCAACATATTTTAAAATTTAAATTATGTAATCATAAAATATGTAATACTGAACTACTTTAATCTACTTTGTGAAATATTGATTCATTAAAATCTTGAAAACGGAATTGAAAAAAATTCCGCTTTATACAGCATCCTTATGCCATATCCTTAGATTCTTCTGTGCTTTGGCATACTCCAGACAGGACGATTTTAACAAAATAGTGCTAAACATGGACGTGAGAAAAATCAACAACTGGCGCCTGGGGTACATGCCTCCTCTCCCCCCACCAGTTTCGACCCTGAGAAAATGTAGATCTTCGAAACTGATATAAGAATTATACATTACTACAAACTCATCATTGTTTATGCGCACATTTAGTAACAGATTATATATATATTTTTTTTCTTAAATTGATATTTCAAAGATCTAGGTAAGTAATTTTGTTTCAAATAAAAAAACTAAAAAATTGTTAGTCCCATAAACTAGCAGTTTTAAGGGTAAAGCAGAGATTTTAAGGGGTAGTAAAATTTAGATGGGTGACCAATTAATTATTATTACAATAAATCACCAAATATAACTTAAAGATCATAAGCTTTGTGAGCTGTGAAGGTGGGGGCAAAGAGACAAAAGCAATTTTTTTTTTTGGGGGGGGGGGGAGGGAGGAGGTTGATTATATAATGAATTATTTATCGTTAGTAAAATTTTAACAATTAGGACAGAAAAAATAAAAGCCTTTAAATTTGGTATGTTTGATAAGAAAGAGAAGCAGAATTTAGATGATTGGTTATTTATTGTCACAATGAAGTGACAGAGTTGCAAGTAAAAAAAATTAGAGTTTTAAATATTTTAACCTTCGAAGAAGGAGGGAGGCGGGGGAAGAAGAGGTAGATTAGATTGGATGATTGATTATTTATACTTTACATTTATTACAATACTTTATATTTATACTTTATTTATAATTTTTTTTTTACTTTATACTTAAAATTTACAATTAGAATAGAAAAAATTATAATATTCTAAGAGTTCAAATTCTTTTATAATAAAATAACAAACAAAACAGAAAAAGTAATAAAGTAAATAATTTTAAATATTTAACTGAACTGTGGGGCTGATTAACCCTTTATGCACCAATGGTACTTTAAAGTACCATTAAAATAACTTGTAAAATTAATGTAATAAATCGATTAATAGTAATACCGCAGTAAGAAGTAGGGGGGGGGGGGAGATTTTTCACTGGTCTACATACTGAATACATTATTAAAGTACACTGAAATCATGCTGTAGTTTTAAGAATCTCATTTAAAAAAAACTAAATCCCATTTTATGAATGTTCTACCGATAAGTTTGGTTTGCACATCTTTTTTGGTGCATTGGAGGCTTTGACTAAATTAGCCTTTTTTCTGCGATCCTTTGACGAAATTCGCGTTTTTCCACGATCCTTTGACGAAATTCGCTATTTTTCGCGAACCTGTTACGAAAATCGTATTTTTTATGCGATACTTTGACGAAATGTGGTCTTTTTTTCGAGATCCTTTGACAAAATTTGGCTTTATTCCGTGATTCTTTGACGAAATTCACAAATTTTTTGCGATCTTTTGTCCGAATACACTATTTTTTCGCGGCCTTTTTACGAAAATCTCGTTTTTTCTGCGACATTTTGATGAAATTTGCGTTTTTTTGCGATCCTTCGACAAAAATCGGCCTTTTTACCTGCGATTTTTTGATGAAATTCGCTATTTTTTCGCGATCCTTTGAAGAAATACGCTATTTTTTCGCAGCCCTTTTATGAGAATCGCGTTTTTTCGCAATATTTTGATGAAATTTGCACTTTTTTTTGCGATCCCATGACGAAAATCGGCTTTTTTCCGTGATTTTTTGACGAAATTACGCGTCCCACGGACACGTAATAACTATTTTTTTGCGTCCCGTCTCCGATTTTTTTCGTGATTTACGCGCTATAGTGCGCCCGCAGCATCGCTTAAAGCGATCGCTGAGAACGACTCCAGGCACATTTGACTATTTTTGAAATATGAAGGGCGCAGTTTGCCGATTTAAAAAACGGCAGGGCGCGTTTTACCGATTTTAAAAAGGGCAGGGCGCTGCACCCTTCAAAAATGGCCTATCGGGAACACTACCCCATGTAGACATTTTTGTGTGTGTGAGAGGGGGGGGGGGGTGCATATGTGAAAATTTTAATTGTGATATATAGTTGAAAATATTTATATTTTCATGCGGTACAATATTTATTTTACTGCCGTCTTGTCCAGTTCACATTACACCGCTAGACTGAAAATTTTATGCACTTGGAAAAGTCAGGGAATTTCATTCTCCTACATGAGTAGTTACCCTTTTCATATCTTTTTAGTTTTTTTGCTTATTTGTGTTAATTTTAATATTCTGATAGTTATTTCATTACTACTTTTAGTAAAATTATAAAACAATGCTGAAAAAATCTTTTCTTATTAAAATTTTGGTACTTTTCGGTTAGCCGAGCGCCAGTGTTATATACATATAAATATACTTACATATATGTATATATACACATATATATACTTATATTGTATATATAGACATACATACATATATATGTATATATACATACATACATGTATGTATATTTGGTACTTTTCGGTTAGCTGGGCACCAGTGTTATATATACATATTTACATACATACATTTTTGTAAATATACGTATCTATACATATACACATATTGTATATATACACACATATATATGTATATCCATTTATATATACATATGTATGTATAACACTGGCGCCCGGCTAACCGAAAAGTACCACATATTTATATGTACGTATAACACAAGCGCCCGGCTAACCGAAAAGTACCAAATTTTTTTAATATATATAGCTATATACATGTAAAAGTAATATAATTTACATTGATATGGCCATATTCACACACTTAATTTTTATTGTTTGATTCATTTAAACTTTTTTTTTAAAGATATTTTTTCAATTAACCAAAGAATTTTTTGAAGTATTTATATATGGTATTTATTGCTTCTTCATCCATTGTGAATGCATTAATACCTTGCAAATTTGTGGGTTCATATGATATACAGGGTGCGTAGCGGGTGCTTACAGGTGCTTATAGGTGCTTACATTCGAAAAAAGCTTGTAAGGTCCTTACAAGGTGCTTATTTTTGGTGCCTATCAAAATTCGCAGAAAAAAACGCGATTTGAAAAAAAAACACGACGTCGAAACATCGCGGAAATAGATAATTTCGTCAATCGGCGTCTGAATTTTGCAATCGGCTGCGCAAGAAAATCGCGAATTTCGTCAGAAGGATCGCCTGAAAAAAAGTGCGATTTTTGTTAAAAGATCAGAATTTCAACAACAATGTACAATTCAAGAACAATGTAGTATTTCACTAAAGTCAGTAAGTCACTGAAAATAATAATCACTAATTTGGTTAAACGATCGTGAAAATTATCGCTATTTTTATCAATCGGATACGGAAAAAGTTTGCGAATTTCGTCAACTGATTATTTAAAAAATCGGGAATTTCGTCAAACGATCGCGGAAATAGGAAATTTTGCTAGTCAGTCACTGGGAATAATCATGAATTTCGTCAAAGAATTCCGGAAAAAACACAAACTTCTAAAAATCGCGAAAAAAACCCCTTAGAATTTCGTCAAAAGATCGCGAAAAAACTCTCTAATTTCGTCAAAAGATCGCGAAAAAACCCTAATTTTGTCAAAGAATTGCGAAATAAACGCGGATTTTTTGAAATAATTGCGGAAAAAAGCAAATTTCTTCAAAAAATCGCGAAAAAAACCGGCAAATTTCGTCAAAAAATCGCGAAAAACCACGAAAATTTCGTCAAAATATCGCAATAAAACACGAAAATTTCGTCAAAATATCGCAAAAAAAACCACGAAAATTTCGTCAAAAGATCGCAAAATAACACGAAAATTTCGTCAAAAGATCGCAAAAAACCATGAAAATTTCATCAAAAGATCGCGAAAAAACGCAAATTTTGTCAAAGTATTGCGGAAAAAACGCAAATTTTTTCAAAGAATCGCGAAAGCGCACAAATTTCTTCAAAGAATCTCAGAAACTCAGAATTTTGTCAAAAGATCGCGAAAAAACCCTTCTAATTTCTTCAAAGGGTCGCGAAATAAACGCCAATTTCGTCAAAGGATCTAAAAAAAAAATGCAGATTTTTGTCAAATAATTGCGGAAAAACGCAAATTTCTTCAAAGGATCGCGAAAAAACAGTCAAATTTTGTCAAAGGATCGTGAAAAAACCCGAAAATTTCGTCAAAGGATCGCGAAATAAACGCCAATTTCGTCAAAAGATCGCGAAAAACCCGGCAAATTTCATCAAGAGATCGCGAAAAACGCGAATTTTGTCAAAGAATTGCAGAAAAAACACAAATTCCACAAAGGCCCGCAGGAAACATGCATAGTTAGCGCCAGGAGTGGATTCCACACACCCTCCCCCGTCTGCTGTAACCTTTCAGAAAATTTGTTGTGAATTTCAAAAATTTTTTCTATACAGATCAAAACAATTAGCGAAATTTGTCAAACGATCGTGAATTTAGTCAAATGATCGTTAAAAAAACATCGCGAATTTAGTTAAACTAAACAATCATGGGAAAAAAATTACTAATTTCGCTATATGATCGTGTGGAAAATCGCGAATTTCGTCTGTTGGGTGCAGTAAAAAATAGCGAATTTAGTCAAATGACGCGGAATTACAGAATTTCATTAATTTAAAAAAAAAAAAAAAAATCACTAATTTCAGCAATCTGTAGCAGCAACAATATTGCAAAATTCATCAAATGATCATTGGAAAAATTACATTTTTTAAATTTGTTACAAAAAAAATAACATTACATCAAATAGGTTTGGAAATTCAGCAGATCACTGATCTCTGCAATCGGTCACAAGAAATTACTTAATTTAAAATACAGCTCTTATACCATTTAAATAAAGCAAATGATTTGATAAGGCTCCAGTAATAAACCTCCACCTTAAAGAATTAGCATGCTACTATTTATCATACTGAAAGGTTGGCAGCCCTGAATAACCTCGAATAAAAAAATGATTGTGCTAAGTTTATTCTTCAGTATTGAATAGATAATGATGCTTTTGAGCACATAAATGGGTGCTTATTTTTCCCTGAAAATGTGCTTATAAAGTGCTTACAGATGCTTATTTTTAAAACTAAAATGTTGCTACTCACCCTGGATATACTATTGAATGCTTGTTTTTGATTCTATCTCGCTGAGGTCAAGGGAAGTTTCTGGTTCCTTTTTAAGAAATTTTATTCAAACTTTACTATCATGTACTCTGATTTTCACAATATAAAGCGGATCTTTTTCATAATACACATCATAATTATGTTCCTTTGTCACAGTATGTATATTTTTAAGCACCATTTTCACATTTTGTGATGACATAGAATTTCTATTTAATTGTTCAGTCATATAGTATGCTTTAAGCAGCTTGATTAATATATAAATATATTTGGTAAAAAGGTTACAAATACTTGTGATATCAGCAATATATTGATTTTTTTTTTTTTCAGAAATAAATTTATATTTCCTTTATGAAAAAATTTGAGTTCAGTCATATTAACTAGAATTACATATTGAAATGCATACGGAATGACATAAAAATTAAAAAACCTAATTTTGTCCCTACATCTGAACAGAAAATTTCATTGTTTACATCTGCGATGATGTGCGGATTTGAGGGAGTCTACTGTATTGCAATTACTATTACTTTTAAATTTGCTTCATCCTAGTTAGTTGTAAAATTCTGCATTTGTAAAAGGTGAAAAAACCGGTTTCAGAATATTTTTATCAGAGCTACACAGTATGTTTTTTTTTATGTTTATAATAAGAAATTATATTTGGATTTCTCTATATTCTTACAGGTACTGCATTCTCAAGCAATCGATGAAAAGCCACTACAGCCATGGCTTATCATAAAACAAATTGGTTCTGTGAAATCTGCCCATTGTACATGCATGGCAGGCTTGGGTGAAGCATGTTTTCACATTGGAGCTCTTCTGTTTTATGTAGAGCACCATGTACGAAACACCGTGACATCCGTACCTGCATATTGGATGGATCCAGGCATCAAGTCTGCGCAGTATGCCGAAGTTAAGAACATCGACTTTTCTACTCCGGCAAAAATCCTTCAAAATAAAAATGAAAGTAGTGGCAGTAATCATACTTGTGAACCATGTGATCCATTAGTTCCTAAACAAAATGATCCATTAGTGCCTAAACTGACAGATGTTGAGTTTAGTGAAACTCTTAAAAGATTGCATGAAGCTGGGGCTAATTCAGCAATTTTGAATTTGGTGAGACCTTTTAATGAAAATAGTTTAATGCATCAAAATCTTTATTTTTAGCAAAATTATACCAAGAGGATCTCTTTAAAAAGTCACTGATAGACATCCAGCATCTCACAGAAGATGTGATATTAGACATATCACATGCAGAAACCATGGCTGTAGAAAAGAATACAAAGTTGCAATCAAAATCAAAACTGTGGTTTCAGTACCGTGCTGGAAGCATAACAGCATCTAATATGAAGGCTGCTTTATCCACTAAGTTAGAAGCTCCTTCAATAAGTGTAATTAAATCTATATGTTACCCAGGCATTTAAAAGGCGTTCAGATGTAAAACTTTCAGCTCAAAATACCTCATTTTCTCACATTTAAATAAGTATTTTATTATTATAATAAAAATACACGTGCCTCTGTATAATAAAAATAAAAAATATATCTTCATCAAAAATATCTTATTCATTATGAAAAATATAAAACAACCTATAAACAAAACAAAAAAAAATTGTGACACGATGTGGGACTGGAAGGAATCGAACCCAGAACCCCTAGTCTCGAGTTCACTGCCTTATCCATTCGGCCATCTAGCACACGTGCCTTTTGCAACAAAATATCTTTATAATTAGCACCTTAATTAATCAAATCCATGATCTGTTCCTGAACACACTACGTGTTATTCCATCCATGATATAGACCCACTCCATGTTCCTGCCTCCTGAGCTCGCGCGCATGCTTCTTGAACACACGCAAGAAAAGTTCTTCTGGCAATGTTGTAAACCAACGCAATTTTAGCCATACTAGTTTTCTTTCAAATATACTAAAAATATGGGATCCTGCGTGGCTTATGGCTGTACAAATCGATTTAGCAAGAAAATCCCTGGAATAACGTTACATCAGTAATTTTTCTTTTTAAGAACATAATTAATTGATTTATAAAAATATATCCAAAGGGATTTACAGTACGAATGTATTATTTGTGAGCACGTATGTATGTATATAAGTGTCAATATTCAGTATTTCAGCAGATTTGGGTGCTTTGTTATGTATTATATTAATTTTTCTATGAATTGCGTTGTATTTCTGCATTTTTTATTTATTTTTATTTTTTTTTTTTATGTTTTCAGTCTAAATCAGAATACACGGATGGTGTTTACATTAATGTTACCCGCCAAAAAGTATTTATTTCTTTATTAAAATGCAATGTGTAGTTTTCATTTTACTTAATATTTCTGCAGCTCATGAGTTTTTCGTTTCATAATTTTTATGTAGCTATTTTTCTATATACACATGTTTTATTACCGTAAATATTATTATGCAATCTGATCTATTTATCGCTATCAATGAGTAAAAATGCCGCAGAACTTTTTTGATTTATACTTTTGATGTTGTAAAATACTGTGTTTTAACTTAGGTAAGCATTTATTTAATGTATGATAGTAAACACAATTTACAGTTTATATGCATTATGAATGTGAGCATGCCCAAAACAGAATATTTTATGTTAATTGAAGGCATTTTTAACATTATAATTACAAGGTGATAAGTAATTCGAATTCTGCTCTGTACTACTTGTTAAAATTGCATAACTTTTTGACTAGTTAATATTTCAAAATTCATAATTATCCATAATATTTTTGTTTTTTATATAATTTGTATTCAGATAATTTTGTCAAATTTCGTTTGAATATATATAAACAGTATGCAGGTATAATTTTTTTTATGAGCCTCCTTAAAAAGAAAAAACAATAGCAGGAATAATATCTTAATTTTTTCAACGTTTTATAATAGGTAGTACTATGAAACCATGCATAATGTAATAGTTACATTTCTGAAATTTCATTGCCTAGACAGTTTCAATTATTTTTCTTTTCTTGTTGAACATATATATATTTATATATATGGTATATGGGTAATTTTCAAAATTAGCTTACATTATAGGGGAAAACTGGGAAATTGAGTTAGTAGCCAGTGGCCGGTAGACTCAGTTTCATTGGTGGCCACTTTTTAAAGTTAGTAGCCACTATAATGTTTCAAACTTTCTTGACATCTACATAAACTATAAGAGTTGTATATGTACATATTTTTCTATAAATCAGAGTTTTATACCAGACAACTATTCATGATAAGAATAGGGAAGCAGTCAAAATTGAAGAAAATTACTTTAACCCTTTTGCGGGTGCTGTCCTTTAAAAAGGGCACCTAATTGTTATTTTACTGGCACTCAGAATATTTAATTAAAATCTTCTATAGGTGAAAACTGGGAAATTGAGTTAGTAGCCAGTGGCCGGTAGACTCAGTTTCATTAGTAGCCACTTTTTAAAGTTAGTGGCCACTATAATGTTTCAAACTTTCTTGACATCTACATAAACTATGATCGTTGTATATATATATATATATATATATATATATATATATATATATATACATATTTTTCTGTAAGTCAGAGTTTTATACCAGCCAACTATTCAGGATAAGAATAGGGAAGTAGTCAAAATTCAAGAAAATTACTTTAAAAACACAAAATCTGTTATATTAATTTTTTTAGTATATATTTTTAGATTATTTGTATATGTTCATAAAAACTATTATCAATCAAATTACTATTACTTTCTTTATATAAAAAATAACTAAATCAAAATTCCAACTGTTAGGTGTATGCAACAAAAAAAATAATCAAATAAAATGCAATAAAATGTAATTTTGATTTTATTGAATAAGTAAATGTGTTATTAAAAGGGCGCTCAGAGCTTGATCGATACCGAAAAACATGTAAACAGAGCTCTAGCTTAGAGTCTATAAAAAAACAGAAGTATTCAGTGTAACTAATTTAAACTTTGATATTTTAAAGGTACATTTGTAGTCTTATAAAATTATAAAATGAAGTACTTCAATGTAATAAAATAAAAAATATAGCAAGATTTATACAACATAATTTTCGAATAAAAAAATTAGGTGTCATATCACCATCTGTAAGATATCTTAACATTGAATTGACATAAGAACCTAATTTTTCCTTTAAAATGATCAGGAAACTTTACTCTATATAGAATGAATCAAGGATATAACTATCACTCAAAGGAAACCTTATTAAAAAAAACTCTCAAATTTGAAAATTTAAAAAACTCCAAAAATACATTTTTTTTTCATTAAAAATACTCAAAATATTAAACTATCTAAAATATATTAATTCATTCTATAGATAATGATGTCATATGCATGCAAAAAATTTTTTAAGCCATTCCATCAACTAGTTTTTTTTTAATCTTTCGGATAGTCGTCAAAAATCAAGTTTTGAGAAAACGCAACTTGTTGCAATTAAATGGGTGCAGCTTTCAAAGCAATTGTTACATAAATGTTTATAAGTCCGTTAAAAATGCAAATATTTTTATGCAGTTTTTTGCACTCTGTTCAGAATTAATTCAATAAACAAAATAGATACTAAAAAAAAAAAAAAAAATCACTTTTTTGAAAGTTTTCAAGCCCCGAGCCCCCTTAACATACTACACACATCACATACAGTTGAAATCCAAGCTGGTGAATGTATTTCGCAGGATTAAACAATATCTCTTGAAGAAAAATAATCTAACTGGTGAGCATGTGACAGAAGTCGAAATATTGAAAATACTACAATGTCCTTAAAATCCACTTGCATTTGGGAATAAAATAAATTATTTGAAATGCATGTGGAATCAAAACTGATGATTATATTTTGCAGAATAAAACTGTATTTCTTGAAAAAATTAATCCAACTGAAGAGCAATGGCAAAAAGCCAAAATATTGAAAATACAACTCAATCGTTGTAATCTGCTTGCATCCGGTAGGAAAAAGAATTAAACAGTTTGCTAATTAGATGTAATCAAAGTAGAGATGCATATTTCTATGAAAAAAGCTATATTTCACTTCGCGATCGATAACAGATTTTTTATTGCCACTTGGCGAATTGCGATTAGGGTGGCGATCGATGGCCGATTTTTTAATTGCCACTTTTACAACTTTAATCGCCACGTGACGAGTGGCAACCGCCAATTTTCACCTATAAAATTTTCCTTTTATAACGTACTTGAAAATAAGCAAGTTCGTATTTACAAATAAATTTTTTTATATATTCTGGTGTCAGTCCATCATTTCATCAGCTTATAAACAGAATTACTCCGCGCCGGAAAGGGTTACAATCACAAAATCTGTTCTCATATTCATTTTTTTAGAATATATTTTTAGATTATTTGTATATGTTCATAAACACTATTATCAATCAAATTATTATTACTTTCTTTATAAAAAAAATAACTAAATCAAAATTCCAATAGTTAGGTGTATACAATAAAAAAACAAAATAAAAAAAAATGTTATTTGGATTTTATTTAATAAGTAAATGCGTTATTAACATACTACACATATTACATGCAGTTAAAATCTAAGCTGGTGAGTGTATTTTGCAGGATTAAACAGTATCTCTTGAAGAGATATAATCTAACTGGTGAGTATGTGCCAGGAGTCGAAATATTGAAGGTACTGCAATGTCCTTAAAATTCCGCTTGCATCCATTGAAAAAAAAGGGGGAATAAATTATTTAAAAAAGCATGTGGAATCAAAGCTGATGAATATATTTTGCAGAATGAAACCGTATTTCTTCAAAAAATAATCCAACTGAAAAGCAATGGCAAAATATTGAAAATACTGCTAAATCGTTGGAATCGGCTTGCATCCGGTAGGAAAAAGAATTAACTAGTTTTCTAATTAGATGTAATCAAAGTACAGATGCATATTTCCATGAAAAAGCTGTATTTCACTTGGATCAATAAGATTTTTTATCACCACTTGGCGAGTGGCGACTAGGGTGGCGATCAATGGCCAATTTTTTAATAGTCACTTTTACAACTTTAATCGCCATGTGGTGAGTGGCGACCATTAATTTTCACCTATAGCTTACATATGCTGCTCCAGAGAAAAAAGATACATTAATATTTAAAGTTTAATTGGTAACGGTGAACACAAGATATAGTTAATGCGTATACTACTATTAATCTGTACATGCTCAAAATAGAATATTTTATGTTAATGAAGACACTTTTAGCATTATAATTATCAAGGTCATAAGAAATTAGGGTTCTGCTGCATGCTTGCTAATATTGCTTAATATGTTTCTGAATAGTTCATATTATCCATTATAAATTTTTGTTTTGTATATAAATTTGGCTTGAGAACTTTATTTGTATGTATAAAAAGCATGCAAGTGTAAATGTTTTGTGTGCTTCCTTAAAGAAAAAAAGGTACTACTTAGTTATCCCGTCGACCAAAAATTTATCGCCAAACTAAAAGGTAATGCCAATAATGGTTGATCGTAAATGTCACATTCGCTTGACTTTAAGCAAGTTACACATGTTTACGTCATCAAGTGATTTTTATTTTGACGTTTTATTTGTATTTTTATTAATGTTCTAATTTATTTGTTCTTTCGTTATTTAAAATAAAAATTATGTCAATTTGTAGGGTAGATGTGCCAGTAATGGACACCCCTTGATGTTTTTGGTTCATAAAAAAATAAGTAATAAATAATTAGCTTTAATTAATTTTTTTTTTTTTTTATAATTCCCCCTTGCATGTTTTATAAAACACGGTTACTGTTGACACTTTTAACCAAACCAATCAGGAAGCAGAAAATGTTTCAAAATTTCGCTGTTTTTCTGTGAAAATCTTAATGAAGAGGCTAACTTCGTTTAATTTATATATTATTTATTTTCTTGAAATTTGAATGTTTTTGTTTGAGTAGCAATAGAAAACTTGGAATTTTATATACTAACGGCCATTTACAAAATTTCATTTATATTTAAGGTTTTAAGAGGGGGTCCATTACTGGGATGGTTAATTAGTCATTTACCAGTAATAGACACCCCATGTAGACATTACTAAAAATGCAATTTTAGTAATGTTTATAGTGCGTAAAATATTTTGGCTTAACTGCAAACCTAAATAATCAAATTTAATTTTTAAATTATACTTACCAAAATGTAATAACACCAAAACATTTATAAATAGCTGCTTCTAAGTTATTTTATGTGATTAATAAAATTTCAATATTTTATTCTCTTTTTTTTTTTTAATGCATGCAACCTTGCTTATTTTATAATCTGGCAATCAAACCAGCCAGGAAGCAGAAAGTATTGTTTAAGAGCACAGTCAAAAAGGGGCTCATAGGGATTAATCCTCTCTGTTTAAATAAAAACAAGTTACAGAAGCTATTAAAATCTATTTACTGTCTTAAATTCTTCCTTATTCACCTCTGACAAAAAGAAAGAAAAAAAAAATGTAATACTATTAATGAAAGTTATAGGTAATATTCATGAAACTAGTAAATCTGCAGATCAGTGGCCTCAAACATCAGTTTTATTTTGAAATTATTTTATTTAGTATTTAAATATTCCACTCACAATATCCTTTCATATTTGTAATAATTATTATAAATGATATATCAAGTAGCCTCTGGAAGATTGTTAAAAATAGTGAGACAAAACTAAACACTAGGGATGCAACAGATATCCGGCATATCCAGCTGATTTTTCAATATCCGAAATATCGTCGGATATCCGAATCATAATCACCGGATATCCGACTTCTCTGCCGGATATCCGGCAGAGTGCAGCAAAGCGAATATATAAGGATAACAGAAATCGTTTGACCCCCAAACAATGCCGAACAATTTTGTTTATAATGTAAAATGTGAAAGTAAGTTCACTATTCATGAGTAAAAGGTAATTCTCAAAAGTTTAAAGAATTGCCAGCTTTCCTAACATTGATATTTGAACTCTTTATAATAAATTTAAGAATTTACGTTTACTTCTTTTAGAAAATTGTACCTTTACTTTCAGAGTGTAAAACAAAATTTGAAGTTGTTTATTAAAGTATGACTTTATTTTCTTTCTTTCTTTTAAGTTTAACAATTAAACAGGCCTATTTTTAGAAGAAAGTATTGTAATAGAATTTTTTTCGATTTCTTGTTTTCGACGAATTTAGATGTTTTAGGGGTCAGATATCCCAAAACATGTTTATACAAAATGTCTGTCTGTCCGTGTGTTGCCATCGTACCATCGAAAAATGAATGAAGTTATGCATAGAATTGAACCATTTTTTTTGTGATTGTTTTTGGCTATAGCCAGGCGGCCCTCCTTCAATATGGAAACATTTCACTGGAAGTAGGGGGCACGGTAATCACGATTTTTGTGCCATTTTTGTTATTGTACCATCGAAAAGTGTATGAAGTTATCCATATAATTGAACAAAATTTTTTGTATTTGTTTTTGGCTATGTCCAGCAGGTTCTCCTTAAATTGGAAATATTCCACCAGGATAGGGATATTTCCAATAATAGCGATTTTTGCCATCGTAATGAAGTTATGCATAGAATTGAACCAAATTTTTTGTGAATGTTTTTGGCTATAGCCATGCGTCCCTTCTTCAATATGGAAACATTCCACTGGAAGGGTGGGGCGGGGGCACTGTAATAGCGATTTTTGTGCCACTTTCATTCTTGTACCATCGAAAAGTGTATGAAGTTATGTATAGAATTGAACCAATTTTTCGGGGGTACGTTTTTGGCTATGTCCAGCAGGTCCTCCTTCAATTTGAAAATATTTTGCTGGAAGGGGGCGCTATAATACAGATTTTTGTGTTATTTTCATTATTTTACCATTGAAAAGCGTATGAAGTTAAGCATAGAATTGAACCAATTTTGTGGTGTATATTTTTGACTATGGCCAGCAGTTTCTCCTTGAATTTGGAAATATTCTGCCAGAAGGTGGCACTGTAACAGAGATTTTTGTAAAATTTTCTCGATTTTTCGCAGTTTTTTTTTTTTTTTGGTACTGTATATTGACGGCTCATGAAGCAAAGGGAACTTCGCATCCTGCTAAGCTGGCTATTCACAAACAGCTGATGTACAACAGAATAACGATTTTTTTTTTTTTTTTTTAATAAATATTATGATCGAGATTAACTTATTCTTATTCTGATTAATTGACTGAAGCAGAAATTTTAGACCAAAATCAAAGTTGGTATAATATTGAACTAATAATATTGAAATATTAACATTTGGAACTACTTTTTGAAATATTAAGATGTATGAGATAGAAGAAAGTTTTGGGATTAGCAAATCCAACTAGTTCTTTTTGTAACTTCATTATAAATATTTAAAATTAAAATTAATTTTCTTTTTACTTTTAAATATAAAAATAATTTAACTTAAAATAAAACTAAACGTGACTTAGAGCAAAAACAATATTAAATAATTAAAACAGAAAAAGGGCATCAACTAAACCTATGTTTGGAGAAAATAACTCTTTAATCATCGTTATATTAGTAGATATTTTATGTTTAAATTATAAAAAGGAAGTATGTAGTATTTCTTTGTGAAAATACCCTACAATTATACACACATTAATTGGTTAAAATTTGTTGTACAAGTTATCAACATTTCATCGTACAAATTCATTATTAGCAATTATCGATATAGTGAATCCCATATTCAAATCCAGTAGCAATTATCAGCATTTCATTGTACAAATAAACAGAATATTTTAATGTTTAAATTACATTTTTTATGCAATATTATTAATATACATTACAGGACTTGAATGGCAGATACAGGGCTTGAATTTCGAAGCGGGATGGCAGGATTCGTGCCCTATTGTGAGCGGGCGGCTCCTGTTTCCAAAAAACCATTTTCCGAAAACGTTTCTTTGTAAAACGACGACCAAGTTTCAGGACCGACTGACAAATTTCGTGATATTTTCTACTATCGATGGGCAGATTTCACAGTTTCTTCTTACGACAGATTGACAAAATTCATGGTTATTTTTCTGCATCTGACTGAAAAATTTTGCGCTTTTTCTCCACGACCGACTGATGAATTTCACAATTTTTTTCTAGAGACTGATCGGTGAATTTCATAATTTTTTTTTCTTTTTTCTCGAGACCAATTGATAAATAAAGCAATTTTATTCTGTGACCGATTGGCAAATTTCCGTGTTTGTTCTTGCGACATACTGATGAAAGTAACGATTGTTTTTCTGTATCCGATTGAAAATTTTCGTGTTTTTTCTCTGCGACCGGCTGAGGAATTTCACGATATTTGCTCATGACAGATCGATTGACGAATTTTCTGATATTTTCCCGCTGCCGATTTCCCCTGCACTTCAGTTTTCGTCTTGCAACCGGTCGACATTTTTTTAAATTTATTGTCACCATGATTGACGAAATTGGCGATATTTTTTTAATGACCGATTTATGTATTTTGCAATGTTTTTTCCCTATGCCCAAAATAGGCAATAACTAAAAGGGCAGTAATGGCCACCGGAGACTTAGCCCTACCAAATTGGCCAATAGTGAGCGCTCAACAAAATGAGATTACACTTGTGGTGCACATGAAGAAAAAAAAATTTGGTTGAACTTAAAAAAACATGTTTAGAAATAACAAACTAGTTGATTCTTTCAATTCACAGATTAGGACATAGCTTTTTGAAATCAATCTTTTATCGTGTAATGGAAAAAATCAATGACTATTTCCTTTTCAAACTTTGGATATGGATTTAAAATTCCAATGCATAGAACATAGTTCAATTAACGAAAATACCAGGAACTACAGTTTTGACTAATTCCATTAAGGATATAATAAAACAAGTTTGTTCAGATGTGACATACAATCACCGTGGGATATTGACAATAGAATCACCGATATGCACTATTCATGCATTTTTAACTTACTGTTAAAAATTAATGCACATCAGATTTTGCAAAGTTTTCTAAAAATTTTTAACAGCGCATAACCATGCGTTTCCGATAATTTCTAAAGTTATAAAAGTTGGTCTGTGCTGTTTGTCACAAGTGTAACTTGTGAAAGAGGCTAAATCACGCAAAATGGAATAAAATCTAAATTAAGAAATTCATTTAGGAACCCAATTGTTAATTGCCCATAAGATTAGGTGAAAGTTAAAAGATAGACATGGTATATATAAAACTCGATTCTGCTCCTTTGTTTTAATAAAAATAAACATTTTGGATAATTATCTTGAGTTATTGATTTAAATTATTTTAATGGTATTTTGTCATGTTTGTATAAATGTAATTCTTTAAATGGCACATAAAAAAAAATACGGGGTTAAAAGATTTTTTTTCCTTTTCTAACAGTTCAACTCCCCTGCATTTTTAAATGTTGGATGGGAAACTCCCCTCCTGGGGAAAACTTGAATTTCAAGCCCTGATATTCAAAGAGATATAGTTTTTGTAAATTATATTTCAATACATTTAAAATGTTTTAATGATGTGTGAAACATGCTTGTAATTTATTGTTCTGAGATGGCGTTATATAAAGAAATAATTCACCATATAACTAAAAACATATCTAGTGCCGGATATCCGAATCCGGCAGGCAAAGGAGCTTCGGATATCCAGTATCCGATATCCGGCAAAATCAATATCCGGTGCATCCCTACTAAACACTAATATTTCAAAACTTTTTCTTAAATCCCCCAGTTTTTCAATAATTTGAAAGCTGTAATAGCCTGATATTTAGTATTGTAAACTATTCATCTAAAATAATTAAAACATCAATCTTCTAACAGTTACAATAATTGATGCAAACAGTAAATGATTATCACAAATATTTTATTAATTACTGGTATCCTAATTGTTAAATTTATTTGAAAATAACTATTTTGTTTCATTAGTATGTATTCATTAAATTCTGGTTCTAAATTCAGTCATAAAAACAATTATATTTATTCTTTTTTATGGGGTTGTCCATCACTGGAACAGAGGGTGTCCATTATTGGAACAGAGGGTGTCCATTATTGGAACAGAGGGTGTCCATTACTGGGCTTTTGGGTGTTTTGATATATTTCTGTTATTTAAAATTAAATTTCGATTCACATTGGGAAATGAGACTATAAGAATGGTTAAATATTGTTTATAGATTAATATAATACTGAAAAAACTGGAATATAATAATTATAACTATTAATAAAAAAATAACTTTAAAAGAAATTCCTTAAGGGTGTCCATTACTGGCACATGTATCCTATAATTTGGCAAGTGGTTTGGTGATTTATATAATTTGGTGAAATTTGTCAACGGGATAACTAAGTAGTACTGAAAAAAAAAAGGCTGTGATAATATTTTGATTTTTTTTTTCAACTTTTTATAACATGAAATCATGCATAATGTAATAGTAACACTTCTGAAATTTCCTTACCTAGGGTTTAGACTTTTTTTTTTTTCCTTTCTGGTTGAATTTTTTTTTTTTTTTTTTTTTTGCCAAGAAATTCAAGTGTTAAGTCCCTAATTAAATTTACATGCATAATTTGAGCTACAGTTCGAGTCATCCTTAGCGAAACAAAGCTGGGTGCAAGAAAGTAAAAAGAAATATTTTTAATAAATTGTTTTTTAACCTCTGTGAGCTTAAAAATTTACATGCTCAGCATGGATTTTCGTTTGTTTCTTTAACAATAATGACGATGTCATAACTATATTTTCATCACTCTCTTTGATTCCGGTGAAATATGATACGATGAGAAGTGCTGGAAACTGCCACCATTCATATCTAAGCAACTATGAGCTAGACATTCCTTTATTCAGAATGCAGTTGACAGTTTATGCTGTGTGGCTGGTCAAAATTCAGTCAACTTCAAATATCATCATCACATTTAAAGCAAAATTAATCTGAAACAAATCTCGCTAATGTATCATCATTGATAAAATTGTGAAAGAAAATTCAGTTTGTTTACTTTTTCGATTTTGGCTGCAGATTTTTTTTATGTTGTGTTTTGGCACACCCAGTATTTTTGAATTGTAATTTTGATGAAATAAATGTATTGAGGTGTTATTTCTTGCAGGGCCAAAACTAGCCTTTTTTGCACCCTGGGCAAACATGGATTTTTGCCCCCCCCCCCTCTTCATGCACATTGGCAAACATGGATTACCTCCCCCCTCTTCACACAAGTTATCAACCTCAGGTACTCTATGAAAGAAAAAAGAATCATTTTATAATTAAAATACAATTAAGAAATATGTAAATAATGCTTTCATAGGATTAACATTAGCTTGAGCATTAAGAGCCTGCACTAGTCATGCAAAGAGAGTGGAACGCTAATGTTAAACCTATGGGAATATTCTTTTTAAAATTTTTCACTTGCATATTAATAATTTTAATTTTTTTTTTATTTATTTATTTTTTTTTGCTTAGAATAGTTGAGGTTGAATTAGTGTTTTCTTTTAAGTCTCCGGGTTAGTGTTTACTTTTGATTTTGGTTGCAGATTTTTTTTTTTTTTTTTTTTTTTTTGTTATAAAGTTACTTCCTCTTTCAGTATTGGTTCCGAAACCTAAAAATATGCAGATCAATCTAAACTATCCTAAGGGAAAAAAATCATTTTAAAATATTAAAATGTGTTAGAAATTTGAAAAGAACGTTCCCATAAGTTTAACATTAGCTTCCAAATTCCTTTCTATTTCAAACACACACACACACACACACACATATATAAACATTTTTGTATAAAACAACAAACAAAATCTTTATTTGACGCTCCCCCTCCCCCCCTTCTCCTTTTGTTCTGTGCCAGGGGCACATGTCCTTTCTACACCCCCCATAGTTTTGACTCTGGTTTCTTGTTCAAAAAATATATCTTAACCATATTATCTCTGTGGAAAGTGTGTTGAAATATTTTAAGAACAATCTGCATGTTTATAAAATGGAGCCAAGAATAAGACCTATTTACATATAATTCCATGGTTTATAATCTCTGAAAATGATTGCCCACTCCATACATGGATTTAGGATACATTTAAAAATTTCCTTGTTAAATCAAGGAGAGTAAAAAAGTTATTCTTGCTGAATTGCCGCCATTTGAATAGATTGTGTTACTTATTTTTACTTTAGTCTCTTCCTGACAAATAGACAGCTTATGACCCTGTAAAGCTCTTCTTCCAATTTTTTCACAATTTCTCTTTGATTTTAAAATGTTTGTTTTAGAATTTACATAAGTTTTATTAATTAGTGTTGACTCTAAAAAAAAGGGGGGGGGGCGCCAGGTGGGAATTTTTCAAAAAGGGCACTATTCTAAAAAAAGGTTACATTTTTTCAATTCGCAGAAAAAGCTATAAATTTAAAATTTTATTAAAACAGTTTTAAAACTATCCTCGCCTCGTCTTAAATAACTCAAAGCAGATTTTTTTCCTCTGTATAAAGTTTACGAAAGCTCTTATTTATCAAAATGTAAGTTTTTGTGTTAAATATTACGTAAAATTGTTTTAAAATTAACATTTTAATGGCTTTAAACTTTGAAATATAAAAGTATTTGGCCAAAATCAGTATTCGATGCATCTCTAACCTAATGCTGTCCCAGAGGTAAAAGAAGAAAACTCAAACATACATTAATAATTAAAGTTTAATTTGAGCTATGCATTATGCAGAAGACTATTACATACTTCTAGTATTAAAATAATAAAAATCAATAAAATTTTTGAGATATCAGTAAAACAGCTTAGTGTCAAATCTTTTACCACATAGTTCTAAAAATGTATTTTAATATTATCATTTTTTTCAATAATACTAAACAAGCCGAACATCGAATCGGCTATTTGGTATTCAGTCAAACTTTACACTAGAGTATCAATTATCAGTAACTTTAAAAATAAAATTTACAATACATTAATGAAAACAAAAAATAATCTTAGATATTTATTTATTTAGATTATCTTTCTTAATTATCCCTCTTGTGCATAAATGTTTGGGATAATTGAGAAGTACCCAAACTCTTTCCTAATTGCATTATATTTTTAACTCTGAAACTTTATGCAGATATATATTTTAATAATTTTTTCAGTTTTCCTAAGAACGAAAACCAGAAGAATGCATGGATCAAAGCTGTACGGTGAGAAGGCAGGACTCCTACACAAGCTAGTAAATTGTGTTCCTCTCATTTTCCTGTGGAGATGATTGACAGAACTTCTTTGGTTTATGTAAGATTGAGAGAGAATGTGGTACCTACAATCTTTAAAGCATTTCCATCCTATTTGCAGCAGGTAAGAACCTCAATATTTAATTTGTTTTATGTAAAAGCTGCATAATTTTATCAATATAAAATGAGACATGAGAATAAATTTGTTTTGCTAATTCATGATCATTGCTTAAGAGCAGGGTTGCCGGCTTTTAGCCAGGCCAAAAAAAAGCCGGCCGGCTGTTTTGGTTTTAACCATTTAAAAAAAAGCCAGTTTCTATTTTTAAAAGTTGGTTTACAGCTAATTCGTTTTAAATTTGGATCAATTAATTTTTAATACACTTATAAATATTTTCTACTAAGAAATTATACATTTCTATTAAATTTTGTCAAATAAATAAGTCTTTATAACTGCTAGAAGGTAACTGTGAAGGCATTATGTCTGAAAAAAAATATTATAAATGCTAGTGTAAATGCCCGTCCTAGGACGGTGGGTAAAAATTGTGTTTTTCACTTAAAATTTGAAAAACTGATAAAAAAATAATCGACAATATGGAAGCGTTTAGATGAGCAAAGTTCGGCTAGTTTATATTCTAATAAACACACAATTAGCATTTACAATATTTCTGGATAAACCAGGTTTTCCGGCTAATATACTATAACAAAATTAAGATTTCTTAATAAAACAAAAATTTAATAAATATGCAATAAAAGTGCGTAATTAAAACAGTCTGCTGCAACTATTGAAATAATACTATTTTTTTTAAATAACACTTTGAAATTGTATTTTATTGTTTACCCCCCTCCCCCCCCCCCCCACTCCAAATTTATAAAAAATATGTATATTGATTAATAAATAAGTATCTCGGGTTGATTCCCAACCGTCTAATCCCCTAAGCTTCTGTCCTCCTGATGCAAAGCTATTAATCAAAAATTATTAATTTTACTTTTCGTATATATATTAATTTTTTACTTTTAAAATATGGAATTTTTGTTTTTTTTTGTATATAGAAAAGGAAAATATAAGTAATGTGTAATTTAAAAATAAGTTACAAAATAATAAGTCTAAAATATTTAAATGGATTACTTTTTTAAAAGAAAGTCAGTTTTATCAATTCTTTGCAGGGAAAAAAAGGATATTTAAAAAAATACCATATCATTGTTTTCCGTGAATCACTTTATATGAGAAATAAATTAAAATTCCTTACATGTCGCAAAGAAAATTTAATATGATTGCAACTTAATGCTTGAAATAATCTCAAGTGACATTTGGCGATCTATTTTGGTGGTGAAATGCGATGTGCCTTCTGATTTGTTAGGAAGAAGTGTCTACCACTGCTCAATTATCAGGATTTGTAACCTTGAGAAGTAATCGTGGGATTCTTGTTTCTTGTCAACCAATGGGAGAATGGAACCTTTCACCTTTGAGTCTCTTCCTTGGAGACTGGTAAGATTGATGGATTCATCCTGGATGCGTTACACTGCCTTTTATTATATAGAGATTGAAAAGGATATAAGTAAGACTCCAAACTGGTGTTTTGAAATTCTATATTACATAGCTCCACATGTACTATACATTTTAAAGATTATATTTAATTAAGCAATAACAAAATGTAGCACATCAAAATGGAAACATTCTTACGTGTCCATTTGGAGAGATTAAGCTATAAATGTTAAGAAAAATTAGAAAGGATATAGTATTTGAGGAGAATTTGGTACATAAGTGTATAAAAAATAGAGCATTTAAACATGGAAAAAAAAATTTAAATAAAATTTTGAAAATGTTGTTGCTAAGCATATTCATGCATATGCTATTCATGATGTTTTTAATAAGTGAGAAATGGTGTTTTTATTACATGACTATGTATAATTTTAAATGTTTACTAGAAGTAAAATACGATTTGTATATTAATAGCTCTTAAAATTAATTAAGTAATAAAACATGTAACTAAGTAACCATTGTCCTCTTCAATTTTGTAAAGCAGTAAAAATGAAAAAAATAGGGTGGGTGGGGGGGGGGGGGGGGGTTAACGGTCAGTGTACACCAGATAAAGCAGTTGGTAAATTTAAAAAAAAAAAAAAAAAACTTTTAAAAATTTAGCTGGCATATTTGCAAGTTTCTGAACATTGTTTACTAAATAATTTGCTTCTTGTTTCTTCAAAAAAAAAAAGAATGTTTCTGAACAAAATAGAAAAACTTTCAGGGTTGATAATCACCATCAAGACAGATAATTTTTGTCAAGGAAACCATAATCGCAATCCACTTATTCAGTCATAAATACAGTGTATATCATCTCACTCGAGGTCAAACTTTGATTTTAGTTTGTTACTTTAATTATAATGAAGATGCCACAACTATATTTTCAACAAACATGCTTTGATTTCTGTGAAATATGATAGCATGATGAGAAGTGCTGGAAATTGCCAGCATTTATATTTAAACAACTATGAGCTAGACATTCCTTTATTGAGAATGCAGTTGACAGTATTTATACTGAGTTACTGGCCAAAATTTAGTCATTTTCAATGATATCATAAAATTTAATACAAGCAAAATTGATATAAAACAAATCTTTCTAAAATATCTTCATTATTGATAAACTTGTGGAATAAATTCTGTTTTGGCTAGTAGCCCAGTATATTTGATTCAATGTATTTTAATTTTGATTAAATAAATGGAATGAGATATTGTATCTTGTTAAAAAAATGGTTGTCTTGACCATATTATCTCCAATGAAAGTTTGTTGCACGGTTTTAGGAACAACCTAACTATTCTTTTCTTAAATAACACAAAGTAGATTTTTTTCAGTATAAAGCTTACTTGTGAAAAGCTCTTGTTTATCAAAATGTAAGTTTATGTATTAAATATTATGTAAAATTGTTTTAAAATTTAACTTTTTAATGCCTTTAAATTTTGAAATATAAAATTGTTTGCTTATTCTTAGCTCTATTACAAAAACAAAACCTTTTTCCCAATTGATTGATTGATTATCGGAGCACGGAGTTTCTAATAAGCTTCACTTGGGGACGTTTTCAACCACACACAAACAGAATTTAATTTAAAGACTTTGAGAATGAAAAATTAAGTAATTTTCAGACAATCCCCTCCCTCTCCCTCCCCCCCTCAAACTGGCACGGACACGGTTACAAATAAACTGTCATTTTCACTGTTTGGGTTGTACATAGTGTTCCCGCTAGGCCATTTTTGAAGGGCGCAGCGCCCTGCCCTTTTTAAAATCGGTAAAGCGCGCCCCGCCATTTTCTAAATCGGCAAATTGCGCCCTTCATGTTTCAAAAATAGTCAAATGTGCCCACAGTCGTTCTCAGCGATCGCTTATAATTTTCCTCGTTCCATGAATTTTGAGAAACACATCTTCAAAAGCATCCTGTTTCTTCCCACCAAATCATCATAGCTTCCAGCTAAATTACGTACACCTTTTTCGCCTTCTTATCTTGTGGGGGGGGGGGGGGGGTAGCCCTGGGTGGTCAGTAGAGATTTGCCAAGAACAGAGAGGAAATAAGACACTCTACGGGAAGTTACAAACTGAACAGTTGCATTGTCCAGTAGTTATTCCCCCTGTTCTTGCACTGAGATGCTAGCTCTTGAGATCCAATTCTGGATGCTTTAAAAAAAATAGTCTTTTTTTTTTTATATCTTCTCTTTTTTTTCCCCCCACGCTATTTCTGTGGGTGCATACTGAACGTCGTACTACTGTAGATGCATGAACCAACAAAGGCAAATGGACGAAAAGAAATGACGACATTTTAATTCCTTACTAGATTTAAAAAAAAAAAAAAAAAAAAAAAAAAAAAAAAAAAAAAAAAAAAAAACCCAGCATACGATCCTGCTTCTTTCAATATTTTGGGGCTCTGCATTAAAAACTCTACTCTGTCCACACAAGCATTGAAGTGTTACTAATTTGTACGGTCGGACCTGGCCTTCTTAAAGAGGTTCCGGTGCAAGGAAAATTTTCGGGGTACTGCATTTTTATATAAAAAAAAAAGCTTAACTCTCGTCGGGAAGAGGGGGGGGGGGGGGTATAAGCGGAAGTCGCTAATTACTAACCCAGGTGTAAACATTTTTCAGGAGTAATTTTCTATTTAAAGGTATTTTAGTCTTCTTGGGGGTCTCTATAAGTGCGAGTCTTGCGTACTTTGCGCCTATCGTACCTTTTGTATGATTAGCTTTGTATATAATTTCAAAGAAGTATGCAAACATGCCAAACAAACTATAATCTTTTAATTATCTCTGTTGTGCAACTCTATAAGTAAAGTTTTAACCTTTTTAACAATTAAATTGAAAACCCAGAATAAGAAACTTTCATTTGATTTCAACTCAGACCCGATAAAATAAAATAAAAAAATTCAGCGATGCAGTAATCGTCCTGGACCCGCAAAAAGAATTTTTGTCAACCTGCAACTCACTATACTTTTACTGATTCAACTGAACTCTATTCCAAAATGAGAGAACAGTAATAACATATTTAAATGCAATTATAGAAATGTCCCACCAGTGGCCGAGAGATTCTGCTTGCAAAGCTGTGATGCTGGGTTCGAACCCAATCGCGCCTGTCAGCCTAATCTTTCGGAGTTTTCCGTGATTTTCTTCGAACCTTGGATAACTTTACTTAAATATGGATTAGGTTCCCTTAGAAAGACCCCCCACACAAAGGGCACTTCCCGTTGGGCCAATATCCCTCATGTAGATAATCGGCCGTCATAAGTAACACGCAATTATAGAAAAAGTTGCCTACAATTATGTTTTTAATATAAAAAAAAATTCTTATAAAATATAATGCATCTATGTGTCTATTTGCTCAAATATTTCGTTTTATACCGGAAACAATATTCACGATTTCCTTTTATGAAACTGGGTTAGACGAACTCAACCCCGCGACCCCCCCCTCCCCCCCCCAACACTGCTTGACAAAAGAAAAAACAAACGACTCAAAGGAGAAATATTAGCAAAAGCTGCATCTCCTTTTTTAAACTAAGAAGAATGTATATGGTACCAATATATAAATATCATATCAATGGAAAAGAAAACTTGCTCCCAACATTTAGGAAAAAAAAATCCTTATTCTTTCAGTTTTAATTTACAGATGCACATATTATACAAACATGAAACCACGTTAGCGAATGAAGTATTTTACGTTACTTTTGACCGCAATCGAAAATTGACATATGCAGTAGGAAATACAGCTGTTAGGTTGTTTATATAAGGTAGAAGATATGCCTTATTTTGATAAACAACGTACAGCCGAAGTGACACAACTAACGCATTCAACTTTGCATTTTGTTGATATGTCAGCAGTTTTATCGTAATTAATTAGCAACTTCTCTTTATTTTCAATTTATGCCTTTATTAACATACACTTGGTGATGCCGGATTAGATGTCTGCACAAGCCAAAATTTCCAGGTCCGGAACCGGCCCAACCCATAGAAAAAAAAATTCGGCAGGAATCCGGCCCGTACAAAAAAAAAAAAAAAAAATCAATGGCCGGTATAAATTAAAAAAATTCAGCCATGCCCATACAAAAAAATTATTGGCTCTTCCCGGTATAAAAGCTAAGAGTTTGGCACGGAAAATAGTTAAAGCCTCGACCTGAGGTGTTGGTGTTGTTTATGACGGCCAATTATCTACACGAGGGATATGGGCCCGAGGGGGCATGTTATATAGGAACTTAACCTGTATTTATGCAAGGAAATTCAAGGTTCGAAGAAAAACACGGAAAACTCCGAACAATTAGGCCTACGGATCTCGGTATGAGACCGGCCTGACTGAATTTCTACAGAATATGGAATTTTACCTTGATATGGTTAAAAAAAATGATTCGTACGAGTTCTGACCAAAAATACTTATAATATTTATTTTTAAAGAAGCGCCTTAGGCTGCAATATTTATTTTTTTAATGAATTTATTTATATATAAATGTTTCAGTGATCATTAATACCGTTAATCCATATTCCATGTATTGGAGTGTTAAAAATCTGAAAAATGCTATAGAGTAAAATCTCCTAATAAGGAATTGCTTTTGGAAAAAAATATAAATGTCAATGTGTTTCCTTATTAGCAGGTGTAAATGTATTACATTCTTTTCTCACATATTATTATATTCATTTTGCATGAATCAACACATTTTTCCGTTTAAGAAAGGATTCCGTCATAGGCAGGTTCGTTTTTCACAGGTTTTACTGTATTTTAATTTCATTGCCTAGAAATCTACTATTCTTTGAAAAGAATAAATTTTAAAGTTTAATTGTTGAATAATTGCGATTTTAAAATACGTACATTTTTGGGAAAACTTTTGTGACGGGCCAAATTTTACTGATTTTTGCATGGACCAGGCCACGCCGAGACAATGATTTTCATAAGGGCTGGGTCGAAACCGAAATTCAAAATTTCGGCCATGCAACATAAGAAGAATGAAGCCAGTCCCGGCTCGGAAAAAATAGGTTAGGCCCGGGTCGGGTCGATCCTTCAGAAAAAAGTAAGGCCCGAGCCAAGCTCTGCCCAGAAAGAGTAGTGACTAGGCCCAGCCCGAAGACAGTGAAAGTCAGGACCGGCCTGAAAAGAGTGAAGACCAGGTACGAGAGTCGTGAATGAAAACAGGTACCGAACCCGGCCTCTGCAGACCTCTAACACAGGTTTCCTCTTTAAAAGAATCCTTTGTACAATAAATAAATAAATAAAGATAAATTAAAAAATCCATCTTGACATGTTGGGGGGTCCCTCTATACAGAATACACAAGGGCGGGGTCAAATGCAGATCAAATCTGAAAAAAAAAAAAAAAAAAAAAAATCATTAATTTCAAACATTATACAAAAGCTCTTTTAAGGGTGTATTACGATCCAAACTGCTAATTTTCTGATTCATTTTAAAATTCATTTTTGCTCTCAAACGCATCAAACTTGGAAATTCTCTTATTTAGAAACTATATAATGTGTGGTGCTTCTTAATTTTTTGATAAATGCAGAAAATACTGTAAAAAACGCTGTCAAAGTTGGCATTTTGAACCGAATTTTCCGAAGCAGGAGATCTGGGAATGAAAAAAATGATCATACTGAGAAAATAATTGTTTAAAAATCAAATTTTAATTAATTGAGCTGAAAATGAAATCACACGGCATGTTAAACATGTCTTCAGAAATCACCCGAGCAAGTTTCATGTTTTTACTTTTAAAAATGAGTCTGAAAATGTCTCAGAAAATTTCGAGCTGTTGAGGGTGGAAAAATATTTTTTCGAATACACCCTTAATCTGTGAATCCCCATATGCAGCTGGCACCACACTCATAGAATTCTCCAATTATATTACAAAACATTCAAAAATAATTTAAGGAAAATAATTAAGCTCCTGGTTCACCTAACCACACATAGTCCCATCCGTCAACCTTTAGGAGCCCATACTTAGCCCCATTCACCGCAGCCGCACTTATAGGAAACCTCCATAAGAAACATACACATTATATAAATCAATAAAGCTATTAATTTTTATGTTTGAAAAATGTGTAGTTTCATTTTTTGTATCCAAATTCATTTACAGAGAAGTCCGGCTTTAGGATCATAAACAATGCGCAGTACAGATCCCCCATCCCCCCCCCTCGAAAAAAAACTCCGAATTTTATAAGATATAATTTAAGGGAAGAAAAGAGTGGGTGCAATCCTATGGAAAATATCTTTATAGGATATTTATGGGGTGAGTTTCACGACCTGTTTTCTCAGAAACTAATTAATTTTTTTTTTAAACTGTCTGCCACATCTGATCTTATATTTATACTCTACCACCAGCAAAATTTTTATCAGAATCGCTCGAGTACTTTAGGAGTTAATGGGTTTTTTAGCTGAAAAGTACAACTTTTCAGAGAGCTAAAAAACTTAGATACTCCTAACTTGTGTGACATTCTTTCATAGTTTTATCAAATACATGAATTAAAGTATATATATACACTTGGATAAAATTTAGTTATAATAAATGAGTATAAAATGTTAGAGTAAAATTAATGTGAGTGGGCATGGCGTTCCAGTCATGTCTTCCGTTAACCCTTTAGCGGGCAGTGTCCACAAAAAAGGACACATAATTTTATGAGTACTGGCACCAATAATTAATTGATATTTTCCTTTTATAAATTACAGGAAAAGTAGCAAGTCTTTATTTTCTAATAAATTCGATTATCAATTCTGTTGTCGATTCATCATTTTACAAACAGAATTTCTCCACGCGAGAAAGAGTTAAGCAATGCTCTTCAAATACTCAAAGCAAAGATTCCGAATTCGAATGTTATTGTGGTGCGAAAATTCTTTTATATATCAGCCCCAATAAGGCATTTTTCAAATGTCTTTTTCTGAGTGCGCCTTTTCTTTTCTGAATAAACTATGTTATTTTATGAATACATTGTGCCATTTCTTGAATGTGCTGTTTTTTTTACTTTTTTAATCTTTCAAGACTCCAATTATTAACTTATTTGATATGATTTCAAATACGAAAAAAAATAATGAGCTAAAAATAGAATACATTGTGCCATTTCTTGAATGTGCTGTTTTTTTTTACTTTTTTAATCTTTCAAGACTCCAATTATTAACTTATTTGATATGATTTCAAATACGAAAAAAAATAATGAGCTAAAAATAAACTTAATTTGTGTTATAAAAACGGGATTTGAACAGTCCTGAATAAATTGTAACAAGTTTCAAAAGAAAATATTTCGTCAAGAGGAATGGCGAGCCAGCTATAAGGCAAAGATTACTATTCAGAAATAGTGGTACCACCTTGCACACAGATATGCTATTGTGTAGGAGATGGTCCAAGATGATATAAATTTACGAATTGTATGAATCTAATATAGGTACGTTTTTGCAACTTGCTAATATTTATACGTGCGCAAAATTTATGAGTTGTATGAATCTAATCTAGGTTTTTTTTTTTTGCAACTTTGTACGTAGTTTAAACGATTATTAAGCATTATAAATAATTTCAATGTTTATTAAATTTATAAAAAAAAAAAAAATCAAATCCTAGTAATATAATTTTTACACAAATTTATCCGGAAGGCTAAAAATAAATCGATATTCCGGCGCAGCCGAGAATAGGTCCTGGTAATCAACTTTTGGGATATTACTGGTAGAGGTCTGCATAGGCCGACATTTCCAGGCCCGACTCAGAGAAAAAAAATTCGGCCCGGCCTGGTAAAAAAGTTAAGTTCAGCCCGGCCCGGCCCAGTATAACAGTTCGGCCCGAGCCCGGCCCGAACCGAAAAAAAAGTTAAAATCTCGGTCCGAGTCCAGCACGGCTCGGGTGAATTTCTATAAAACATTGATTTTTACGTCGATTTTGTTAAAAGTTTGTCTCGTACGAGGAGTTCAAGCCAAAAATATTTATCTTAATATTTCTTTTCATGTTTAGTTTATAATCTTCATTTTTATAGAAGTGCCGCAGGGTGCGATATTTATTTATTTTTTTAATGAATCTCTATTTCTTGTATGTAAATGTTTCAGTTATCATTAATATTGTTAATCCATATTCCATGTATTGAGGTGTTAAAAATCTGAAAAATGCTATACAGTAAAATCTAATAATGAATTGCATAGAAAAGAAGAAAAAAATGCGTTATAGACAAGTTCCCTTCTTAGCAAGTGTAAATGTGTTATATATTCTTTTCTTATGTAGTAGTATATTAATTTTGCATGGATCAGCACGTTTTTCAGTTTAAAACAACATTCCGTCATAGACAGGTTCTTTTTCACACGTTTTACTATATTTTAATAAGTGTAGAAATCTACTATTCTTTAAAAAGGATGAATTTGAATGTTTAATTGTAGAATAATGGCAATTTAAAAATGTATGCATTTTTTGAAAAAGAAATTATGCCAAGCCTAATTTTACTGAGCATTGAACGGACCAGGGCATTCCGAGACAATGATTTTCATACAAGCTGGGTCAAAACTAGGAATGAAAATTTTGGGCCGTGAAGATTAGGAATGAAACCAGTACCCGGGTCTGTGCAGAAAAAATAAGTTAGCCCTGGCCCGAACCTTCAGGAAAAAAATATGTTCCGGCCCGTAAAGAGTAGTGACTAGGCCCGGCCAGGCCCGAGCCTTCAGAAAAAAGTATGGCCCGGCTCGAGTGCCGTGAATGAAAATAGGCCTGAGCAAGGCCCATGCAGATCTCTAATTACTGGTTCTATGTTACAGCTTTTTTTCTCTCTCGTTTCTCAGGTTTGTTTCTTTTTCCTAATCAGTAGGTTCTGATCCAGCGGAAGAGTGGTAAAGTGACTCCCCGTACTCCTGAATAGAAAATGCCCCCAGAAATGTTCCTATTTAATTAGTTGTATCTATTGGGACGTACAGTATTTTGGTAGAGGGGGAGAGGGTAGTTGTCGCCAAGTCTGCCCCCCCCCCCCCCTATACAGTATACAGCATCTTATGTGTACAACAATAGATGTTTATAAAACGAATGAGACGCCAGGGAAGGGGCTGGAGGCGGCTAAACCAAAGAAATTGAAGCGAAGGAATTGAACCAAAGAAATTCCTCTACGTTCTTTGGCTAAACACTGAAAAGTTCAGTTCCATGCAGGAGTCTGGCAAATTCTGCGCTCGTTTTGCTGATAATAAAAAGTTAAAATCCTTGTTCTAAGAGAGGTATAAGAATAAAGGAAGAGAAAAGAAGGATGTCAGCAAAAACTGCAAAATACTGCTTAAAACAAAGATAAGTTATTTTTCTTTCTGCTAAATAGTGACCAATGTTTTTATTACTATATTTTGTTTTAATGGCAGAGGTAGTTTAAAATCTCAATGATATAATTTATAATTTAATGAAAATTCAGAAGCATGCAGATTTTACCGTTTACGTTAGTGTCTTTTTTTATTATGTGAATTTTTTTATGCGATGATTAACGTTTTTGCGCGATCCACGGGGGATTTTTTTTTTCTTTTGACATTGGTAAAACGAATTCAACTTAAAATTTTCAGCCTAATATAGTAAATTTGGCCATGATTTTTTAATTCTTAGCAGATTTGAATTAGACTTTTAACGCGATTTTAACCACTTTTTCACGTTTCGCAGCTTTTTTTTTTTTTTTAAAACCTTCATAAAGGTTTATTATGGTTTCAAACTTTTAGCACACTATAGTAAATATTTTTCTCTGCGATTTTTGAATTTTTAATGTGATTTCTCCTGAGATTTTCAGCTTTTTTTCGCATTCAGTGGCGATGTTTTGACATTCGTAAAAGGAATTCAATTTCAAACTTTTACCAAATATGGTATATTCTGTTGTTCTCTGCTAAATTTTTAGCGATTTTGATTTTTTTTTTCGCATTCTTTAAAGGAATTTGTTTTTAAACTTTTAACCTAATATAGTAAATTTTGTCCTTTGCTATTTTTGATTTTTTAGTAATTTTAAATGCGATTTTACTGTTTATTCGCGTTCAGCTGCGATTTTCTTACTCTCGTAAAATGAATTTGGTTTCAAACTGCCTAATATGCTAATTTTTGTCCTCTGCGATTTTAAGTTTTTCTATTTTTATTGTTACTTTCACTACGATTTTTAGTACTTTGCATTCCGTGATATTTTTTTTTTTTTTTTACATTTGTAAAAAGAATTTGGTTTAGATATTTAGCGTAATATAGTACATTATATCTTCCGTGATTTCTGAATTTTTAAGTAACTTTTCATGTTAAACACCGATTTTGTTACATTTGTGAAAAATTCCGATTACAGTGTTTCAGCCCACTGTACAAAATTTTGCATCTGCGATTTTTTAAGTTTCACAGCGATTTTCCCACACTAGTTTAAAAAAAAAAAAAAACCTGTTTAAAACTTTTAGCCCAATATAGTTTGTTCTCTTTTCAATAAGGTTTATTTGGAATTCGTGCAGCGATTTTTAAATTTTTTGCAATATTTATACAGGTTCGAGCAACGTCGGACGAGTCATAGCCAGTTAAACAAATAAAAATACATTTAGGAATGGTAATGAATTCATATTTATGATAAGCTGCATTCAAAAAATTTTTGGGAATTTCTAGTCCATATTTTTATGCAAAAAATCCTCGCTTATATTTTTCCATTATTTCTTAATCTGGGATACAACCTTCCATATTTTAGCAGATTTCTGATTTATGTATCTACCCCCCCCCCCTTTTTTTTTTTTGAAATTTCGTTTCCTCCCTTTAACCCTTTATGTCCCAAATTATGAATAGGTAAAAATTTCATCTTCTAAAGCATTTTTCGCGAAATTTTGAAACTACATTAGAAGATTTACACAATCATTTAATAAATGTTATATTTTTTTCTATTCTAATTGTATATATATTTTTTTCTATTCAAATTGTAAATTTTAGTATAAAGAAAAAAAAAAACATATATAAAGTATAAATATAAAGTATTGTAATAAATGTAAAGTATGAATAATCAATCATCCAATCTAATCAACCTCTTCTTCCCTCTTACCCCCCACTCCTTCTCCGAAGGCTAAAATCTTTAAAACTCTAATTTATTTTACTTGCAACTCTGTCACTTCATTGTAACAATAAATAACCAATCATCCAAATTCTGCTTCTCCCTCTTATCAAACACACCAAATTTAAAGGCTCTTTTTTTTATATATTTTTCTGTTCTAATTGTTAAATTTTTACTAATGATAAATAATCCATTATATAATCAACCTCCTCCCTCTCCCCTCTCCCAAAATGCTTTTGTCTCTTCCCCCCACCCCCACCCCCACAAAGCTTAGTGATTTATTTTAATAATAATTGGTCACCCATCTAAATTATAGTTTTTTATGTGAAACAAAATTACTAAATCTGTAATCTGTTACTAAATGTGTGTATAAACAATGATGAGTCTGTAGTAATGTATCGGTTTCAAAGACCTACATTTTCTGAAGAAACAATGCCCTTTTTCGCTGAAAAAAAATGCACTCTTTCAGCTTCAACTGTGCCCTTTTTGTGGCTAGCACCCTGCCCTTTTTTTTCTAGAGTGAACACTAGTTGTACATATTATACATTTTAAAGCCATAATTATTAAAATGATGATAATGTAGTATTCATTTTAGAAAGAAAACAGGACAGGATGCTAGTTCCAAAAAAGGTCACTATTTCATGAGGAAATATATTAGTAATGTGTTTAGTAATGATATAAGAAAAAAAAAGAATAATTTTTAGTATGATAAATTAAGTGTCTTTAATTTTTAATAATTTTATGAATAACATATTGAAAAATACAATTAAATAACATATTTTAATAATATCTTGTTTTTTGCAAAGAAATAAAGTTCTATTATTTTTGCAAGATCTTGGCCACATAAATTTAGAAATACTGTTGAATGGGGAAGTTTTTTACAAGAAATCTCTGGCTACAACTACAGGTGAATTTCAACTATTTTTTTTAAGGTAAGGTGTATTTTGCCAATTTCAAAAGGGGCATGGTGCGTCACCATTAGAAAAATGGCCTAGAAGAAACAGTATAAGTAATTACAGAATTGATAAAAACTGCAAATACCGTATATACTCGTGTATAAGTCGACCCCCTAACTTTCGAATGCAAATTCTGGAAAAAATAAAAAACCCGCGTATAAGTCGACCCCCTAAATTTCCTTACCGAAAATTGTGAGAAATTCCTCGACTTATACGCGAGTATATACGGTAAGTAATTTCAGTGGTTAGTAGCACAAATAACAAAATTAACAAATATTATTTGCAGGTCGTTTTGCATTTGTATTTAGGAAAATTACTGTAAACCAATAAAATCTAAACTTACATGCATGTATGTGTATGCTAACCAAAAAAAATTATGAAAATGAGTTAAATCCATTCATATAGAATAAATATAAATTAGCCACTTACATCTGAAATCCTCAAAATATTTAAGTAACAGCATTATTACCTCTCAGTGTGGATTATTAGCCTTCAATGGTTAATTTTTTTTTCTTTTTAAGAAAAGTTTTGCTGCCTTTTCAATCCCTAATATTTTTTTTTTATTATTATTTAGTATGTATATGAGTTACAAAGTTTAGAAAAAAAAAAAAAAAATTATTCAACCTATACCGAAGAAGCTCTTGACTGCGCTTAGCATTTTTATACCAATTATTTCTTTTTCACTTATGCATTCATTTACAATTTAGCTGTTGAGCAGATGTTATTCTTTCATTCTTCTTTAACTTGAGATTGCTATTAATTACTATTTATTCTTTTACTTGTAGCAGTGTATTACACTTGCTATTATAGTATATTGCTTGATAAACTATTTAGTGAAGAATATTACAAATTTCGTCAAAAGGTCACGGCGAATAAAGAATTTTGTTAATTAGTCACAAAAAGATATCGCGAATTTTGCTGATCAAGTGTGCAAACCTATCGCGAATTTTACCGTTTGATTGCGCAAAACTCTTGCGAGTTTTGCCGATCGGTTTCGATAACCTATCGCGAATTTGGACAAATGAACATGTAAAAAAAAAAAAAATAGTTTCGTCCGATGGTTGCAGAAGAAAATAAATTTCGTCAAAGGATTGTGGTTAAAACATGAATTTCATCGAAATGTCGAAGAAAGAAAGCGCAAATTTCATCGAAAGATCGCGGAAAGAAAACACTAATTTCATCAAAGGATTGCAGTAAAAAATTGAATTTATTCAAAAGTTCTCGGTAAGATTGTGGATTTCACATTTCAGCAAAGAATCGTAATAGAAAAACATGAATTACGATTATGGGAAAAAATTGTGACTATTGTGAAAAGATCACGGAAAAACGGGGCACTAGGCTAAAAAAATCGGAACCGGGCTCCTTTTTTTAGAAATGTAAAAAAAAAAGCATCAAAGAGAGAAGAAACTCTAAAAATCTTATAAAAATTTTCAGAAGACAAAATTTACTATATTAAATTGAAAAAAAATGAAACCTTATTCCTTTTACAAATGTCAAAAAATGGCCACTAAATACAAAAAACCAACCAACCAACCTCCAGATTAATTTGAATTTTGTGTACTACGATTTCTCATTTTCCAAGGTTGGCAGGTCTGAATACAATCCAGTTATTCAATGAATTCTGGAGTGACTCCACTCGACTTTTCTCAAATTTTAAAGAATACTGTTTGTTCAAATAAACAGTAACATACAAATAAATAAATATTTAGATACTAATTTTACAAGGGCAATCTCTGGAGACCTGAAAATGGGAGGAAATTTTAATGTGTATGCATATATCTACACAAATATATTGAGTCATTGTAAAAATAGCTAAAATGAATTCAGAATTGCTCAAAATGTAAAAAATACCAATACAGTCGACTCTGTGAAACCCGCACACTTAGGTACCGAGGGTTTTGTGGATTATGCATTTCTATGGATTATACAGAGCTGCCAACCATTATGGATTCTGCGGAATTATTCCGCATTTTAACTTTAGATTACGGGATTATGGATGTCTCTACAAAAATTACGGAAATAATAAAAAAATCCGGAAATAAAAGTTTTGTGATTATTTGAGATTGAGCTAATTTTAACTACTGAAACAGTTGTTTATGCATATTTCGATAGCATATTAAAGCAGAAAATCAAATTCAAGCTGTTAGTGACGCGTTAGCAAGTGGAATCCGCTATGTAGAAAGCAGAAAATGAAAGAGCAGAACATAAACACGCTCATTTCTTCCTGTACTCGGTGCAGACACTGAGCTAACAGCTTATTGGGCAAAGCTAACTGCAGAAGGCATGGCTTATGACGCGCTTATCTGAGGGAAGAAAGCAAAGGGTAGGTACAATCCATGGGCAACACTGATTCAGGCCAGTTCAAAATTTCCTTTTTCTAAATTGGCAACAGCTTCACATTTCGCACGCGCATCGCCTATTATTATGATAGACTTGTTACACATTGTATTTTGTTTAAGTTTTTCGACTGATCGTAGAATTTCAGTGACGGAGCCAGAGCCAAAGAAAATGAAGGTTTTGCAACGATACCGTGTTAAATATACTAAGGAGTGGCCGTGTATCCAAAAATCAGAAGAATCTGAACATTATGTGTTTTGCACGGTTTGCTCCAGTGATTGAATCAAAGAAGCATGAGAAAAATGGACTCTCAAAAGAGTATAAGCCTGTTACTAAATTTTTTGCTGAACAGAGTGACGAAAATGCCATCATAAAAGCAGAAATGTTGTTTACACGTTTTGCGATTGAACATAACGTGCAGATTGCTGGTACCGACTATGCTGGCAGAATTTCCGGATTCTAAGATCGCCAAAAAGTACGGCTGTGCACAGACTAAAACATCTGCAATCATTCAAGACATGGCGAAATCAACACAATCCGAAATTGTGAACAATTTGAAAAATCGCCCCTATTCCATTACTACTGATGGCAGTAATGACAATGATGATAATAAACTATATCCTATCGTATTTCGACGATTCTGCTGGTAAAATCGATACCGTATTATTGTCCTTGTGCCAGACGAGTATTAACACTGGGGAAAGGCATTTTTAATATTTTAAATGAGGAACTGAGCAAGAAACAAATCCCATAACATGGTTTATCATTTTCATTAGATAATGCATACACGATGACAGGTCGGTACAAGGGTGTTATTGCCTTCTTTCTGAAAGTGCAGCCTTCTATTATTCAGCTAAAAAGCTACTAAGTTAGCCCTTATGGGTAGTGGAAGTTAGTCTTAATAAAAATATTTTGGAAAGAAATTTATTTTTATTGTGTATCATTTTTATTGTCATATATTGTGTTTTATTTTATTAAAAAGAATTCATGTACAAGTCAGTATTTTTATGGTAAGTTAAGAATTTTTGTGATATGTTGAGGAATTTTGATTAGGTGAGTGAAAGAGTTTTTCTCAGTTTCAATTGTTTCTTAAATTTCAAATATGTTTAATTCATTAATTGCTTTATTATTTTTAATTATTAGACTAATAATTATCTATGATTTAATTGTTTCAGTTTTGATTACGTTATGTTTGTATGTTAACATCTTGGTAAGGGTGTAGGATGGTCCACGGGTGGGTACGGCTGATTACTGATGGCTTCAGTTAAAAGTTGGCACCTCTGATTATAGATCATCTCTTTGTTTACATTTTATTTTGTAAAGTCTGACAGTAAATTAGGAACAACTGCAAAAAAATTACAATTGGAATGGAAAAGAAAAACATGATGCAGCATTGGTTTCATATATTTAATAACAAAGTTAATTTAAAGAAAAATTAAATTATACAAAATACAAATTTGACTGATTATTCATTTTTTTAAACATTGACACAATACAGTCGAACCCTGTATATAACGAACGAAAATTTTGGCCCTGTCGTTTTCCTATTGTATTTAATGCTAATTTATCCTTTTATAGCGAACCTCTGAAATATTAAGAATCAGCTATAATGAACATTTTTTTCCAGTCGACTATGTTTTTTCCGCAGTTGTGAAAACAGGACTTCAACTCCAACTTCATAAGAAAATGTATGCCGGCTAGTGAAACATGGTGCAAATCAGCGATGTCTTTTTTTTTTACGGCTGTTCTCAACTGCTCTGCTCAACAAGCGGAAAACGTTTTGACACATTTACAAATTCATTTTTTAACGCAAGGATATAAAATTGGAAAGCCTGACCATGGAAGCGATTTGCAATCAAAGTGTTTTTTCCATTTTTCGATCAATCAATTACCTATTGAGTTATAACAACTCACTGTATCGAAACAGTGAGCAACAATTTAAGGTAAAGTTAATTTATTTACGTTTGTCTTCCTTGTTAATTAATTTAATTAGTATTGTGTCAGTTTAATGCAATCGATTTTAGTCAATTTAATTCTTTAATGGTTATATTTAATAGATTTTACCCTTTTTTGATGAATCATTATTGAATATACATATATAGCAACTAATGAGTTATACAAATTGTGAACTCTAACATTTTTCTTAACGGTTTGGATATTGCGAACCACCGGATATAGCGAACAAAACCTTCGGTCCCTTGAAGTTCGCTGTAACGGGGTTCGACTGTACAATGGTAGTTTAAGTTTTGGTTTGCTGTCTATGAACACTCATTATTTATTGCTCCGAGATGAAATTTCATTGTTCAAGGAAATTTAAATATTTATATCCAATTTATATTTAAATATTTATTCATTGGAAAATTGATAATTCATGGGGGTAAAAAATGTAACTTTATCTAAGATCTTAACTGTTAATGGTAATTTTCATTGTTTACATTCCAACAAGTAGTGCAGATAATAGACTTTTGTGGATTGTACATTGGCGGATTTCACAGAGTTGACTGTATTTCCATAATCAAGTTTTTATCCTGATTACGATACTTTCCTTACGCTATAGAGATGTGTAAGGTGACATCACGAACAGCTTTTTGCTGCTGCTGTAGGACAGCTTTTGCTACTTTTATCAATGCTTTTTTCTATTTGCAGTGATGTCGTTGTATTTGAAAAATCCTGGGTCCTCAGGACCCAGGATTTCCAAAAATATGGGTCCCCATCAATAATAATTCATATTTTAAAGGAATAAATGAAACTTGTTTATTTTGAAAAGTTAAAATAAATGCATTAATCATTGTTTTAATAATGATTAAATAATGAATTAAAAACAGTATTATTTGCACTCAAATAAGATATTTTTAAAAAATATTGAGAAATCTTCTTTACTTTTTTTAAAAGTAAAAATGCAAGATACAATTTTAATTGTAAAATAATGCCTATTTGAGAGTAGAAGATATCAATTTCCACTAACAAGTATCACTAATGTTCGCATTTCTTTTTAAAAGGGGCAAGACGGGTTTATTGAAAAAGATATTTTTGCTGAAAAAAAGAATATTTATGTGAAGTAAAGGGATACTTTTTGTTGAATAATATGTGCTTTCATTGCACTTCCCATTGAATTATTTGTCAGCATAGAACTGTGTTGGAATCGGACATTTTCCTTGGAAGAGAAATTCACATCTAAATCATAAATAAGCATCAAATCATAAATCTTCAAAAGGTGGGAGACATTTCAATGCAGTAAGAAGGTGGGGGGGGGGGGGTCACTGGTCCGCCCCCTGAAAACATTAGTAAAGTACACAGAAATCATGCTGTATTTTTAAGAATTTCATAAAAAAAAAAAGAAATTAAATCACATTTTATGAATGTTCTACCTATAAGTTTGGTTTACACATCTTTTTTGGTGCTTTGGATGCTTTGACTAAATTCACGTTTTTTCCGTGATCCGTTGACGAAATTCGCTATTTTTTCACGAACCTGTTATGAAAATCGTATTTTTTCTGCGATACTTTGACGAAATATAAACTTTTTTCTAGATCCTTTGACGAAATTTGGCTTTTTTCCGTGATTTTTTGACGAAATTACACGTCCTGTGGGATGTGTAAGAGCTATTTTTTTGTGTCCTGTCTCCGATTTTTTGTGTAATTTACACGCTATAGCGTGTCCGTGGCATCACTGTATTTGTGTGTCCTACAGATTGTTCAGTGGTAAAAGTCACGTGATGTGAATCGCTCTATATGTGTACAGAGAGTAAAGGTGCTATTTAACTGTAGCTTATTTTTTGGGAAGGCATGAAAACATAGCGAACTAGTGTTATAGCAAGGGGCTACTCTTGTACATAACATTTATGTGCAGTCATATACTGCATAAACTCCATTTATTATTCATATAGTAATTATTGTGTTTTGGTATAAAATTACCATTGACATGTACAAAAAAACTCCAAATAATGGGCCCCTTTGGAATGCAGGATTTGTCTGCTGATTTGTAGCTAAAAATATGTGAATATATAGCTGTTTGTGTAGAAAAAAATACCTGCTAGATAGGGGTGTCTGGGCCAGGATTCAAACCAGGGATGTCTTGGCTGAAACCGCCAATGCTCTGCCATCTGAGCCATCCTGGACGAATCTGGTGATCTTATTTACCCAGATAATCTTTAACGATCACAGTATCTGGTCTGATATCTGAATCAGCTCAACAGAATAAATCGTAGATTGTAATTGAACTGCAATAAATGCTGCATACATAATTATAATAGATTAATTTTCAACACAATTATTAAATTGGTAAAATTGAATTTAATTGGTACAGATTGAATAGTTGTGTTAAAATTAATCTTTTATAATTATGTATGCAGCATTTAATGCAGTTCCATAACAACCTACGAATTATTCTGCTGAGCTGATTCAGATATCAGACCATATACTGTGATCATTAAAGGTTAGCTTGGTGAATAACAATAAGTCCTCCAGATTCGTCCGGGATGGCTCAGTCGGTAGAGCATTGGCGGCTTCAGCCGAGACATCCCTGTTTCAAATCCTGGCCCGGACTTTTTTCACCCATTTAGAAATTTACAACTGATATGATTTATTTACCAATTGAAGAATTGTATTAAAAATTAATTTATTATATTGAGTTGTCTAACTAATAATTTACAAAAAAAAACTCTAAATGCAAATAATAAAAAAAAATCTGTAAATAAAGCAATTCCAAATAAGAAACCAGCATTTAAAACATGAAAACCTAATAACATGTACATAGACAAATATTGGCAGCAAGAAAATTAATTCTTTTGGGTCATTCCATGATAACTTGCATTACATTTAAAACAATTTACTGCAGTAATTTTAGTAATACAGTAGACTTCCTCAAATCCGCAACCCTAAAATTTGCAAATGCCTAAAATCCACGCATCATCAAAGATGTAAACAATGAAACTTTCAGTTCAGATGTAGCAACTAAATTTAGACTTTTATTTTTATATCATTCCGTATGTATTTTAATATGTAATTCTCATTAATAAATTTCTAAAATCTGCACAAGCTCTGCGGATTTGAGGAGTCTACTGTATAATGCCAAAAAATATTTAAATGTAAAGTTCACATGATTTGTTATTATACTTATCTAAAGGTGAATTTGGATGGAAATTAGCTAAAAAATGAGAATGAAAATTATATTGTTATGGTAACTTATATATTTTTTTTCAGTAATGACAGTTACCATAATAAATACAACTGCCAGAGTTCAAGAAATAACACTAAAATTAGGTAATTTTCAACTAAATTGAGCTGTGAATGGGTTTAATTAACAAATCATGTCAACTTTACATTTTGAATAATTTTTTTGGTTATTAAATTAGCTCTACTGGTAATTAAACAAATGCAGCTGAAAAATAATTTTAACTGAGACATGATATATTACAATATTACAAACAATGGTGTTAAATTAAGCAAGAAAAACTCCAGTCAAAATTCTGAATCTTAAATGCTATACTTTTAAAAGTTAGCTTTTTTCTTTTTTATAATACATTCATGATTTTTTTTTTTTTTGCATAAATTTTTAACTATTTTTACTTTTATTTTCTATTTAGGTTAAGAGAAACCTGCAGTTACATAGCAGCCCTCCTATTTAAAATTGAAAAGTCTGTAAATTTCAGCTACACCAAAAGAGCACCAGCAGATGAAATCTGTCGCTGGAAATAACAGTTTTAAAAAAAAGTATGTATATCTATATTTGTGTTAATCATAAGATTTAAAAAAATAAAGATATTATTAGTAGTACTACTCTCTGGAATATTTTGTACTCGAAAATTTTGCATTCAGTACTCATTTTATTCGAGCCCTGGTAGCAGAAAGTTCAAGACGGGAGACTGGCATTGGCATCACAGATTTTCTTTCCACTTTTGCTGATTCTTCTTTTTCCATTGAACCTTTATTCACTTTATATTATGTTTAACCCTTTATTAATTAATAAAAAAAAATAATAATAAGATTACCGTTAATAAAAATGCAAAAAGACATTACAGCTAGTGACTGTTTGATTAATTAAATCTTCAATTAAAAAATAATTTAGCTGCAGATTATTTTCTGTCATGAAATATCTGTTGCAGACACTTTGAGAATTTTCTGCTACTGTGTTCAGAGCCAAAATAAATCAATTCCTTCTTTTTTTGTTGTTTTTGTTCCATAAAGCTTGAGAGGAATTTTGATTATTACTTAAAAGTAACCTCCTCAGGCCTATATCCCTTGTGCAGATAATTGGCCATCATAAATAACACTAACACTACTTAATAAACAGTAAGATTTTTTTTTAAATTTCTTTTAGTATTAATCTAAATGGAATAGACCAAATAAATATGTTACTAAAGACATATTTCAAACAGAAAAAAAAAAAAAAAAAAAGTAGAATCCTTAATGGAATGCAAGAAAATTTTATTCTCTTCTTGTTGGAAAGTGGTTATAAGGTGGCCGCTGGCAAACATTTTTTCAATAGCCACTTTTTCTCATTTAGTAGCTGGTGGCTAATACTAATTATGCCCTTTAGAGTGTGTTTTCTAATGTTACTGTTTTTATATTTTTGACATTTTTAATTAATGAAACTAAATAGTCAAATAAGTTTTTAGACTTTACACTAGTGTAATATTGGAGTTTACTACTGCTGCGTAAAATAGATTCAGTTAAGTTTTTCTGTTGTAACCTTTTCTTCAGATTTTCTTTAAGTTTTCCTTTCTTTCAAGTATCAAGGGATATGACAGTGGTAGTTTGCTATATATCTTTTATATACATATATATAAAAGATATTAGAATTTAAAAGGAAGCTCTGTAAATCAAATGTTAAAATAATTTATTTATTAAGGTTATGAGGAGAGGATAATCTGTTTTATTATTTATGATACTGTTATATTAAGGGTAAAATCTAACAAATTTTAGATTTTTTTATTAAACAATAATTAATTTTATTTTTGTCGGTTACAAAAATTTAAAATTACCATATTTTTATAGTAGAAGGCATTTTTACATTTAAAAAAAAATTTAACCTCAACTTGGATTTTGTATGAAAAGATGAAATTTTGTAATCAATTTTTCACTCAATTTCGGATAGGATAGAATTAAAAAAATATATATATATGCTCACAAGTGTGTTTTCAATGACAATACAACATTTAAATAGTTTTAGAACTTAATTATAAAATTAATACATTCATTTTAAGGCGCTTTTCTTTTTAGCTACCACAGCTGATAAATCTCCAAATATTCTTCAGGGTTATAATTGTGTATGATTTACAACAGTAACAGATTTAATTATGTTTCAAAAAACAATGATGACTTTTAAAAATAAATTAATAAGCTCGCACTTTCTATCAAGTATAAATCATACCAGTGAATATCTGGTTTGATGCACACATAATCTGTTCATATTTTATCAGAAATATTTTCGGAAAATTATAAAATTTCAAGATAAGCATTGAATGTTTATAAAAAAAACATTTTTCAAACAAGCAATCCCCCCCCCCCCCCCTTAACCCATTCAGGACCATGGGTGCATATATGTCCCCTCAAAAAGATCATACAGACCTCGTTTTTCATACCAGTAAAAAAGAAAAATAATATTTGCTTTAATTTGAGCATTTTTGTGATTATATAAGTAAAAGTAACTTTTTAAAAAAAGTGATGCCATCCGAATAAAATGTACGCGAAAGGTGCCAGTCCTGAAGGAGTTAAAAATGAGATGTCTCTTACACAATGAAGATGCAAAAGATCAAGATGTTTCACTAAGTTATGCTGTATATGACTGAGTTATATATGGTATATTATTGTCTTTTTTCACATTAAAAAGTTTTATAAGCAGAACTATGGATTTTTGTAACTACAGAAAATACACAATTATGCCAAAGTAATCCCCAAAGTTGCCAATTCCTAATAAGTCTTTTTGCTTTACATTTCCCTTATTTATGTCAACTCCTAAACATATTGTTTAGAGACTTTGTTTAGTTCCATTTTTAATTCAGGAGACTCCCTCAAATCCATGCAGCTTGAGACCAGAGGTTGTGCTGATTTCTGGTCATTGCTTTGTTTACATTTTTTAAACAGTAATTTGAATGTAATAATGTGATCAAACTTATAATGAATACTTTCAATATAGTAAAATGTTAAAATAATTAAGTAATAAACTAAAATAATAAAAATTTAGGTAATTTAAAAAATGATTAAAATTTTAAAAGTAAATGTCAAGTAAATTACTAATGTATAATTAAATATGTACCGCAAAGATACATTTTTCTTGAATTTTTCAATGCAACTTGCCTCATAAAGTTACCTTACTAATTCACATAAAAATCATAAATAAGGAAGTTTTATAGAACAGGTTTAGTCACACTTAATAACCAAAAAAGCTTGATTAATACATAAATATATTTGATAAAAATATTGTGATTACAAGTCATATCAGCAATGTCTTGAATTTTTTAAAAAATTTATACTTTCTTCTTGAAAATGCATGAGTTCAGTAATATTAACGAGAATTACATATTAAAATAAATATAGAATTGATATAAAAATAAAAGTGTCCCTACATCTGAATTGAAAGTTTCACTGTTTACATCTGTGATGATCATGATGCACAGATTTTAGGCATTTGCAGATTTGAGGGAGTCTACTGTTTTTGGAAACTAATCAAATCATTATAATTTGCTCTTATAAAATTCAGATAACATTGCATACATCTGTGTGGAAATATCAGTACTTTTATGTAGGTGGTGCAGGTGACAAGTATTGTTCCTATTGCCGTCATTTGTGTTACATTTTCATTTAAAATATAAAAAAATGGATTAGAAACAATACAATAAACCAAAACATTTTATTTCACACACAAAAAAAAGTTATTACTGGCAAGAAAAAGAATACTATTAGCCCAGTGGCAGACACAGCAACATAGTCACGGACAAAAAAATCTCTTGCGGACAATTTTTGTCTGCACTAATGAAATCAATTTTTTAAATTGTCAACGACTTTTGGACATTTGTTTCACCCAAAAAATGAGAAGTTCGACAAAGGATCGCGTAAAAAAAGCACGATTTTCGTCAAAAGATTGCGAAATAAACGGGAAATTCGACAAAGGATCGCAGAAAAAACGCGAATTTCATCAAATGATCACGGTAAAAACGCAAATTTCATGAAAGGATTGCTGATAAAATGCGAATTACATCTAAAGATCCTGAAGAAAAAAACACAAATTTCGGCAAAGGATCGCGGAAAAGTGCGAATTTTGTCAAAGGATCGTAAAACAAACATGAATTTCGTCAAAGGATCGTAAAACAAGCGTGAATTTCAGCACAGGAATGTGAGACAAAATGCAAATTTTGTCAAAAGGCTACAGAAAAAAACGCGAATTTCATCATAGGATTGTAGAAAAACACGAATTTCGTCGCTACTTTCCTCAATAGGCCATGGAAAAAAACCCCTCTAATTTTGTCGCTACTTTCCTCAATAGGCTGTGGAAAAAAAACTCTAATTTTGTCAAGGGATCGCGAAAAAACTCAAAGTTCGTCAATGGATCCTGAATAAAATGTGACTTTCATCAGAAGTCCGTGAAAAAACCACGAATTTCGTCAAAAGATTGTTGCAAAAAAAAAAAAAAATCATCAAAGGGTTGTGGAAAAAACTCGGCGCTTTTCGTGCATAAGGCCATGTAATTTCATCCTTTTTTTTTCTTTTTTTTTTGGCTGAGCCTGTAATGTGTCTGAAGGTTGTATGTGGTGTGTGTGATTGTGAAATGGTAAAATAAAAACTTGAGCACACATTTTCAAGGACGGCATCCTGGTCAAAATATTAATTGGAAATTACCCTGGGCTAAAAATTTGGAAAACATATTTAAAAAAGCGGAACCATCCCAACTCCAAGAAAGAACAAATCAGCTCTGAAGCTTCTGAAAGTTTTTTAAAGCATCTTTATTGTCTGTGTATGGTTCTGCTTATCCTTCCCATTTTCGAAATCTTACAAGAGATTAGGTGATGAAAAGTTACAAGCAAAATTAATGAGAATGCACCATGCTTACCATGATTTAAATAAAATAATAAAAAATTCCTAGTTTAATGTATTATTTATTCATTAAAGTTACATGCAAAATTTGCAGACAGATTAGGATATTTTAAAAGCTTGTTGCAGACAGCTACAAAACTTTCTACCACTGAGACTATTAGTGAGATTTACGTTTAGCTAAGGTAAAAGGTACCTCTATATGCAATATTAATTGATCTAATAAATTTTATTCTAAACACTTGAATCATTTAGTACTTTTAATAAAAATTACATACAAAACATCACAAACCAACAATCTCCGAGTGAAATATTTCTTTATACATTTAGTAAACTTTAAAACAGTTATATACAAAATAAAATTCATAAACTGATATTTATCTGAGTGTTTATGAGCATTTAATCTCTAATTTGCATCTATAATATATTATGGTACTATATGATTATCCCGCCGACCAAAAAAACTATCGTCAAACTGTAAGATTAAATTGCAATAATGGCTGATCATTAATGTCATAGTCACTCAAAATTAAACACATTACAAGTGTTTGTTACATCATCAAGTGATTTTTAATTTGACGTTTAATTTGTATTTTTATTAATGTTTAACTAATTTATTTGTTCTTTCGTTATTTAAAATAAAAATTATGTCAATTTGTATAATTTGGTGAGTAGTTTGACGATTTATATAATTTAGCAAAATTGGTTGACAGAATAATCAAGTAGTACCTATATTACTAACATACTGATATAATGCAGTAGTTAAATGATATTGCAAAAATGTGACTTTGATTGTCAAAACTGTTATTAAAGCTCCACTATCAGTATTAGTTCCATTAGCTATATCAGTAGTAGTTGCATTATGTGTATCACTGGTACTTGTATTAGCTGTATCACTAGTAGTTCTATTAGCTATAACCTCATTTTTATTACTATCTTGTTAGTCCAAGAGCCGACAGCACAAAAACCTATGTTATCAAGCACAAGGAAAAAAACCCCTTTATTTTATGGAAGGGTAGAAGTAGGGGAATCTAATGATCCATGTCTGCCGGAAGTGAAGTAGTGCATAAGCCATAAATGAATGCCCCCAGTGGTTGACTTGTAAGTTTATCATTGTGTTTGTCCTACACAAAGGTATGAAAGCATGGAGGATAGTTGTAAGACAAACACAATGATAAACCTATGAGTCAACCACTGTTGGTATTAATTTTTGACTTATGCACCACTTCACTTCCGGCAGACATGGATCATTCGATTCTCCTACTTGTACTCTTCCATAAAATAAAGGTTTTTTCTTGTGCTTGATAACATAGGTTTTTGTGCTGTCGGCTTTTCGACTATGTCTTTTCTGACATAGTTGTTGCTTCCTTTCAAAAGAAGCCAAGTCCCTTTTTGGTTTTCTGAATTAAAAAATATTTGGTATGAAGTCCGGATGGTCAGCATAAATGGCCTTCCTAAAATTTAAAGAAAAAGTTTGTTATATAATTAACAAGAGAAATAAAGTTATTAATAACATGTATTTTGAAAATAAACAAATTGATAATATAGAACTAAACAACTGTTAACGTTTGGTTAAAAAAAAAAAAAAAAAAAAAAAAAAAAAAAAAAGCAGCAAAACTGGTAAGAACTTCCAAAAAATGTCTAAATAGCAAAATGTAAAAACCAAAAATATACTTTTGGATTAATGTAGCAGATAAAAACAGAAATAAAAATTTAATGTTGGATTTGAGCGAGATACCTTGAACTTTTGTCTCATTCAATTAATGAATTGAATTACACTGTTTTCTTATACAAAAATTGATTGTTGTGGTGTGTTTTATTTTCTAAGTACTTTATTTTCATTCCATATGCAGTATACATATTACTATATAAAACTGCAAGAGCAGGGAGGGAGAGAATCTTAATTTATTTTTAAAGTCTATGAGTCATTTTTTTTTTCTTGTATTAAAAGTAATAAATCATTTCAAAAATGATTCATATGAAAAAGTTGAGAAGAATTTAAAAAACAAAGCAAAAAGATTTGTTTGCAGTTTTTTTTCTACCTCTTCAATGAAAGCATAAACTAGAAATGGTTATTTAATACAAATCTGCATCATATTTTAAAAGCTTTTTTTATTGTATAAATTAGGTGAATTGCAGAATTTCTTTATGAAACATACAACTGTTCTTCATTTTGAAAGTGACAATGTATATTTTTTATTTAAAACTTCTGATTGAAATTGTAATTCTATATTAAGTTGAAATTTTTTCTGTGGCATATAAAATTTTACTTACCAGATTAAAAACATTGATCACAAATTCTTGTGTCTTCTAATGGTTCCCAATTTTCTCTGCTTATGGCCTATATCCATTGTTTTTTTTTTTCATTATTTCTCGGAAATCAATAAAATCCAATACCATTGCCTTTCACAAAACAATTTGTACAGCCAAAAGCACAACAGCTATGAATCATTTTGATATTTTGAGTATTTTCTGTAAAAAGAAAAAACCCCACAGATTAATAAAGTGGGAATAGGCAAATCACACTATGAAAAGGATAGTTTCTAAACATTATGCAATTTAATGTTTTCACATTTCTGTATTATTATTATTATTATTATTATTTTGTTATTAAAATATACATTATGTATCTGATTGAAAGACAAAAAAATATCTGCATACTGTAAATATCTCAGCTTTATCTTTCTAACTTTTTGATGGTAATTTAGATAATTATTTATCGAAACAGAATTTATTTTTTAAATTAAATTTTCTTTCAATGATTTAAAATTTTTAGATGTAAAAATACTGTTTCTTCAGTTTGCTATTATACAGGATTTGTTTTAAGAGTTTTATTTTGATAGGTGTATGGTTTTATTCTTCTATAATTATAGAAGAATAAAACCATACACCTATTAAAATAAAACTCTTATAATTATAATTACATAAGCATATTTGTTTATGCATAAGTATAAGCAAGCATAAGAATTTTTGTATTTAATCATTCATATGTTTCTGGAGGATTGTCATTCAAAAGTGCTTGTGCTAAGTATATAATATTAACATTTATTTTGTCATCAAATTTTATATTGATTATTAAATTGAAAATGTTAAAAAAAATAAATATGATCCACATTGAAATATTTTTATATACAAGCTATTGTCCTTAAGAAGTATTTGTGTTAAATGAGTTATTCATAATGTTTGCTCATTTAATTTGTCATCAAATTTTATACTAAGTGATTAGTAAACTTAAAATGTGTTTGTGTATACAATGTATATTGCAATAAACACGAGGTCAGAAATTATAGCCAAAATTTATATCCATTTTTGACATATGGGAATTTCACAAGTAATTATGATGTATGATTCGCTACCATTTAGATCTCTATTTTAAAAGTAATTTTGATACTACATTGTTATAAGGGTTATGTCTTAACCATTTCAAGTGCAGAGTAAATTTGTTTGTAAAAAGGTGAAATAATTGACTGACACCAGAATTTACTAGTGAATTTACTGTGAAATAAATACTTGCTTTTCTTCAGATACATTATGAAAGCAAAATTTTATTAAAATATTCTTTGTGCAGTTTGCAGTTAAAATTGATAGGTTACATTTGTTATCTCTGCCACTGAAATGGCCAAAGTGCAATTTAATGCCAAATATTATATTATAAACAATCACAAAAGTAAAACAGTGACAAATGAAAAGTTTTCCAATCTTATGTGCCTTAACCCCTTGCCTGTGGAATATACTTGAGAAAAAAGTGCCAAAAATGGATTTCTCTTTGATTTTGTTCGTTATTATTATCAAAATGTTAGAAATAGATTATTTAAAAAGAAAAAAATTAAATGAAATAATTACTATATTCAATATTTTCACATATATGGGAAATGTTAATGGATTACAGTAATTTTTGCTCAAATTATAGCAAAATAAATCAAATGACATAATGTTAAAGATAAATAGAATAAACTTATACAACAATATTATTATTTATACCAACTGTCATGAATTCCATGTCTCTGATTCCTTTGAATTTCACACATCCTTTACAGTATGTTATGTATGAAAACATGGCACGGCACACAAGCCTACATCAGTCTTTACAATAAACTTGAGTCTTGCGTCGTATCATCTTTCCCTTTTCACCAGTTTTGCAACGACAAAGGAAACATTGTCTGGTTGGTGTAGTAAATTACATATTATGCATTGGACGAACTGAGTTCGGGCTTCACAGAATTGAAACACCGATTCTTCTATTACCCAAATTCATGTCGGGCATTCCAAAATTGGCACATTTGTGTTGTCCGAACTGGGTTTGGGCGTCACACGCAAGGGATTGATTGATTGTGTTATATTTTGTATTACATTATTATCTGGCTTATTTTTATTTATTTACTCAAAATTAAAGTGTAGGGTTTGCTGTGAAAAGGAGGTAGCTCAATTTTTGACATTTTTTAGATGTCAACCTTCTTGTTAAAGATTCAGAATAGGTGTGTTTGGATATTATTGGTGACAAAACATTTATAAGTATATGGATTAATGCATAAGTAGAAAAAATACAAGTGCAAAAAGGGAGCTACCTCTTTTTTACAGCAAACTCTTCAACTGCTTCTTAATGTACATATTGAATGGTTGAAATATAAAACTGTGTGTTCATTTGATTTCATAAAGGTATATCAAACTGGTGCCATTTTAAAAATGTAAATGAAGGTTGTTAGAAAGGGCTTTTGAATTTTTTTTCTCACCAGATTCAATTTTGCTGTATCCTCTTGTGCACCAAAACTCCTGTAACAAAGACATAACATAATTTTTACTCAATCTTATGCATATATTCTATTTGTTAAGTAGGGATAATTATTTCATTTTTAACCAGAGCAATAATTATTGAAATGTTCTGTAACTCATTTACTCAATTTTTTTCAAATGCTTTATTATGTACTATTTACAATATTTGCATTCATATATAATTAATGCAGATGGAGAGAAAAAAAAATTGAATTTCAGTTAAGTTGATTATTGTTATTTCTTTATATACAGTTGTGAAAACAAAAAGGAAGCATTCTCTACTAACTCTGCAACAAATTATCATAGAAGAAAGTTACTTGTGCTGAACGATTCAAAATAAAGTCTACTTTTAAATGATGTATATAAAATTTGCTAGGGGGCCCATCTACATATCAAAACAAACTGAAACTTTGTTTTTTTTAAATAGCAGTACCCAAGTTTCCCACCTTAAATAAATTCTACACCCTTCAATTTGCCTAAATACAAATTTTCATGAAATTCGTATGATTAGTTTCAGAGAAATTATTTTAAAATGAGCATATTTTAGGGGTTGTATCTAAATTGAAGTTCGGTACTTGGTTGTTTAAATGCTACAGAATGACTAAGTCACCTCTATTAATGTATTGTTTCTTGCCAGTATGACCATTTCACTCACATAATATTTCAACTATTGCCAGCCTAAATGTTTCAGTAAAATGAGTAAAATATATATTTTTTCAAATTATGCTGTTTTGCACATTATAGATGGCCCCTTAAACCAACATTTTGACATTTTTTAAGCATAAGTTGAAAACAACTTGAAAAAAAATTTGGATTTGGAAACAGGACACAATAAATATAAATCCATCCAAAATTGTAGGTTGCAATTCATAATTCTTTTGAATATAAATTTCATAATTCATGTTATAGAAATTACAATTTCAATGTATTTATGTGGGTGTTTTAGTATTATAAACATTAAAAAAATTAGCACATTAGGATTATAATTTCAGAAGATATTAATATAAATATGAAAATGCAATTTAACATTAGAAGCTCTAAATTTTCAATTATAATATAATTTATAATTAAAAAAAATATCATCCAAAGGACTTGAAGTTCTGTATCTAGGCATAGTTTGAACCAAAGTTTTAAAATATATTGTCAAAATTGGGTGTTGCCATTGAAAAAAAAGTTTGGTTTGTTTTTTATTTGTAGATGACCCCCTAAGCAAACATTATATTCGTCATTTAAAAGTAAATTTTATTTCCCATCATTTGGTACCAGTAACTTTCTTCTGCCATAATTTGTATGTTATGTAATATTAGTTGGGGGTGTTTACTTTTTTTATGGCAGCGTACCAAAATCTATATTCTTATTCTGCTTTCAATTTTATATTCAGTAGGATTTCTTCTAACAAATATACTTAAGAGTGGTCAGTTATATCTCAAATTCCCCTCGCTAGTGTTAAATTCTATTTAATGCTTTTTTTTTTTTTTTTTTTTTTTTAATCTTTCTGTGGAATTAATACAGTACAGGACCCATTATCTGGAATTCCAAAATCCGGAAGAAAAAAAATTGAAAATTTTCTATAAATTTGTAAATTTTTACCAAAAATTTTGCAATTTCTGAAATTTTATCGAAAATTTTAGATTCCTAATTTTCTTTTTGGTGTAATTTTTTCTTTTTGGTGTTGCAATGTGTAACCACTAAAATATGTTACATCAGTGATGAGGGAACATGGTGCTCCTCTCACCCCCCCCCCCCCTCCCCAAAGAAAAAAAAAATTAGAAAAAAATCATTTTTCTGTCAAATTTTAGTTTAAAATTAATTTATATTAAGACTAGTATATTATCCCCGTCACAAATGACGGAAAGTGAATGATAAATCTTCAAAACAATAGTTAAAAAAATATTTTTCTGACTTAAAAAAAAAGAGGCCTGATGCATTTTGTTAATCAAAAAGTATTATTCTTTGATTTCTTATGATTAGAGAAAAGAAATATGTAAACTACAATTTAGTCACCAGCGCTTAAACGTGCCATTTCCAGCTGCACATTCTATGACGAAAAATGACGGAAAGTAAATGATATATCTGCAAAACAATAATTAAAAAATTTTTCTGACTTAAAAAGAAAAAAAAAAAGATGTCTCATGCATTTTGTTAATCTAAAAGTATTATCCTTTGATTTTTTTATGATTAGAACAAAGAAATTATGAAAACTACAATTTAGTCAACAGCGCTTAAATGCTCCATTTCCAGCTACACATTCTATGACGAAAATGCTTGTTTAGGTTCCCTCTACATTAAAAATTTGTTGTTTAGTGGGACTTTATTTTTTTCGCTACAAACTGTGTTAAAATTCATAATTTTATCTGCAAGATAATTAAAATATGCTGCACCGATTAGAAATATTCATTTTATTTGCAATGTCTTCAAATCTGATGAAATGCATTGTGAAAAAAAGTACGATTACAACAGAAAGTTGACGGCAAAAGAATTAGCAAGAAACATAAGCTCCCAATTTATTGGGAATTAACACGGCCTACAGAGGCGCTGCTTGCAGCCTTCGGTACAGAAAAAATTGTCTCTTTAACCCTTTATCTACTGACGGTACTTATAAGTACAATTAAAATAATTTGTTATACAATTAATTTAATACATCGATTAGTAGAAATACAATTTAGAATGAGTAATAGATGCATTACTTTATGATGTTCCAAAAGCTTTATGGGTTACATAAAACAAAAATATTTTTTAAAGGATGATTTCTTTGGCCTTTGCATCTTTTGAGCTTTCTTAGCGTTGGGGGGGGGGGGGGGATTTTTCAAATCAGAAATATTTCAATATTTCTATTGTAAGAACATTTTATTTGTAGATTTCCTAATTTCGATTTCCTAATTCCTACAAAATACAAAGAAAAATATACAAAATAAAAGATTTGAGTGGGGTTATAAATATTACACAAAATCCTTATAAATTCAAATTTAATGAATCCTTCTAAATCCTTCTAAAATTTATTTAATGATTATGTAAATCCTCTAATTTTGGTTCAAAAATTCACGAAAAATGCTTTAGAACATAAAATTTTCATGAATTAATAATTCAGTACATAAAGGGTTAATTTCCCTTTAAATAATGCTGAAGTGCCATTGAAATAATTCTTTATTGTAAATGGATTTGAAAGTTTAGATATTCAAATTCGAATAATTTTTACTTTGTCATATAAGACAGAAAACAAATGTCACAGTAAATATGAAATTGTGCAAAAGAATAATCATTCTGAATAAATTAAAAATACATGTAATGCAATGTACTGGAACGCACCTTTTTAGAATAAAAGTTCTATCTTTTCTCCCTAGATGGCGATAGTTATCCGTTATTTTTAAATTAGAACTTGTTGTTGATGATGATTTGGCCCTTAAATTTAGAACTTAACAGTTTTTGAAGGTTTTAAACAAAGTTAAAATATATAAAGGTTTTAATAAACTATTACAAATATTTTAAGACCAGAATCGGCTTTAACCTGTATATATATATTTTTTTTTTTATGAAGCGTTCAACGAGTCATTTGTTTCTTTGTAGATTTGCTGAAATTTGAATCTGAATGGCAGCAGTATCGTTTTTTACGTCCGATTTCTATGTTTATAATAGCTTAATTTTAATTTAGAACTTAATACATTGTAAACAGATATCATACACATGTTTTATGTGAAAATATGCTGAACAGACATGATTTCAAATAGAAAAAAACTATCATTTAGCCGTCATATGCTAGGATATGTTTTTCATTAAGCCTAACATGGCGTTTAGCTACAGTCGTTTTGCAGACCAGAGTGGTTTGCACCGGCATGGTTCCGACGGTCCCCTGCACTCAGATTTTATTATAAGTAGATTCGTTTTTTAAAAAAGATATTTCATACCCTCCCTCTCACTTTGATAAAATATTATGACTACACAATTTTGGTACTTGAATCATAGGTAATTCTGAGTAAAAAAAAAAAAAAAAAAAACTGAAATTCACAGCAAATTTTTTGAAAGTTTACAGAAGAGGGGGGGTGGGGGGCTCTCGGCCCTAATTATGTGTTTCCGCGATCCTTTAACGAAATTCGTGCTTTTACACGATCTTTTGAGGAAATTAAGATAGTGTTTTGGGATCCTTTGAAGATTTTTTTTTTTTTTTGCTATCTTTTGACGAAATTTGCGTTTTTTTTCCGCGAGATTTTGACGAAATTTGCGTTTTTTTTCTGCGAGATTTTGACGAAATTTGTATTTTTTTTCTGCGAGATTTTGACGAAATATGCGTTTTTTTTTTTTTTTCCCGCGAGATTTTGACGAAATTTGCATTTTTTTCTGCGAGATTTTTATGAAATTTGCATTTTTCTTCCACAATGCTTTAACTAAATTTGCGTGTTTTTCGCGATCCTTTTACAAAAATCTGTTTTTTGGCGATCTTTTGATGAAATTTGCTTTTTTTTTCACTATTTTTGGATAAAATTTGCGGATTTTTACGCAATCTTTTGACGAAATTGTAGGAGGCTTTTTCGATCCTTTGACAAAATTTGTTTTTTTTTTCGCTACATTTTGATGCAATTTGTGGTTTTTTTTGCAGTGCTTAGGAGAAATTTGTGTTTTTTCGCGATTCTTTGATGAAATTTGCATTTTTCCCACGATTTTTTTGACGGAATTCGGGAGGACCCGAAATCCAGAAAATTTCAAAATCCGGAAAGCCTTCGGTCCCAAGGATTCCGGATAATAGGTTCTGTACTGTATTTAACTTCTTTGATCTGTGTACTGTTCTTAAAGGCTGTCTCTGTTTTGTCAAAATATTTCTAAAATAATATTTAATTTATTTGAAGTGTTAAAATCTTGATGAGCTGCGTGTAACATTTCAACATTTTAGTAAAATTAAATATATATTTTAAAAATATTTTAACAAAAACCCTATGACAGAATCACAGCAACAATGTCACAGAAAGAGAAAGATTTCTTGCACAAAAGAATTTTGTTTGTAAAAAAATATATTTTTGGGGGAGAGAGAGAGATGTTTCAAGTAACAACTAAAGGATCTTCTTTATATATTTTGATTATGCAGAACAATATTGATAAGAGGTGACAGTCTTCTAAGTTTTGGTATATTTTCGTCCCTCCACCTCACAATAGTGTTGTTTCCCTTTCTGCCCTCCTCTCCAAACATTATTGAAAATCTTCAAAACTGTTCAGCTGTAAGTTCTGCCCAGTTTTTTAATATTGTTTTGCTCTAATTGTCTTATTTTTTAATTTGAAATACTAATATATAAATAACGAATCATCTACATTTCTTTTCTTAGTGAAATTTCTGATCATATCCCTTCTTACATTATTTAAAATCAACTGTCCTATTTATTACTTTGAAATAACAATAAATGATCAATCATCCACCCCTATTTGAAAATTCTTCTTTCCCTCTCTCTGTCCAGTATTAACCCATCCACTTGTCCAACTCTCCATAAGTATGGAGAGCTAACTCACTAGTCCAATTTGTGTCATGACCGAATCGCACTTTAGACGCACAAGTAATGAATCTTGGGCTTAGTATAGTAGCATTTTTTCAAAGTTTTCCACATACTTTTATCACTTTTGGCTATTACTACACATTTTTGATATTTTTATGAGCAATATTTAGCAAAAGTTTTTTTGTTGTTGTTGTTAAGCTTACCTAAAATATCATTTTTAACCAATATCAAATTAAAAATTTGATCAATTTAAATAAAATCTGTAGTTTTTATTTTCAATAATATATATAATATATATATATATATATATATCAATGAAAATTGTATCAACTTCATGATATTTTTAAAAGAAAATCCAATTTGAAAATATCTAACCCATACTACCCTATAGGAGGAAATTGATGTTTTGCCAAAAAATTTTCCTTGGAAATTCTTTGGCATTATATTCATGGATGGACCTCTGGGTTTAATGTATCAGAATAGGGAGTTACCCTTCTATACTATTGTAGAGCTCATTGATAAACCCTTAACTGCTGTAATAAAAACTGCTGTCGCTAAGTTTGCTTGATCGAAAGATGAATAAAAGGCTTGATTAACTCATAGAATATTGTTTCTTTACTACACTTTATGTACAGGACTATTATAATTAAAACTCACCTATTCAAAAATCTCTAGTGCTAGTACTAAGACTCCAAAGGAAACAAAATTTCACTAGTATCTATAAAACTGTGAAAATTTAAAACAAAAACAGTTAATGGTTAAAATTGTTAATCTTAAAAATTCTTGTTTTTTGTTGTACATCCTTTTTTTAATATTGTTTTATCATACATCTTTTATTTGTTACTTTGAGATACTAATTAGGGATGGGCATTATTTAACGTATTACGATAAAAAACACTGTTACTATGCTGGAACCTAATATTCCATTAATATGTTACCGAAAAGTCCCTGTTAATTAAATAGCATATGGTTTTAAATGGATTTATTTGCCTTAATCAAGATTTCAGTTTTGTGCCTCCAAAATAGAACATTCACTAAAAATGTCCTCAGTCGTTTCTTTTGAGATGTGCGCCCTTAACTTGGCCCTATCTTCACTCTCTAGTTTTTGGCAACTCTGTTAGGTGTGTGGTGCTAAAAAATTATTTTACATTTCGTCAATCCCCAATTCATGAATAGTAACAACTTGCAGCACATAATTAAACGCTTTTTCAACTTTGTGCCTGGTGCTAGGTCACCACCATCACATGCTCTCACCAATTCTGATTGTGCAAAGTAGAGCATAAACGAAACACTGAAATAAATAGTAGATCGGAAAAACATCTGAAAATTGGTAAGAAAAAAAGCTCATGCTTGACATGTTTTATACTCAAGAATCGTATGTATATATTAATTGTTTTCATTTAGCATTTTCTTAACAAAAAGCCAAGTATGACTTTCTAAAACCCAGCAATGTTTTGTCTAACGTTTGATCTGACCAGTTTTTTTTTCCATCTAAAAATACATTTTTGTGCTTTTTTTTCCTGTTTTTCTTCTAATTTTCAATGAGTAAATTAAAAAAATTATATACCTATGAATTATATTGCCAAACATGTAGCTCAGTTACACATTAGAAATTAGGAATAGGAATTACAGTGAATTTCTTTGAACATGGAGTTGCAAAGATTCTTTTTTTTTTCTTCCAAGACAGCACAACACTCCTGTTCAATATTCCAAACTAAAATTGAACAATTATACATAATTTAAAAGCATCGATTTCAGTGTTTAAGTGGAGACAAAATGAACTAAAATTTTAATCTGAGTTAATATTCATGAAATTATATTTGTTCAGGTTTTTAAAAGGTTTTCGATTTTTCCCTTTTTATGAAATCCTTTCATTTTATTATTGAAAGAACTCAAACTTGGTTTCCATACTAGTTCATTTTAATAATTAGACTATTTGTCTAAAAAACATGTATCAATTCTTAACTATGTCTTTAATTTTAAAAAAATATATTTATTTTATTAAAAAACAAAATTTAAAAGAGTAGGGTTGTTTAAATATTTTTTAACACTTTGTACAAGTGCTTTAAATATTTTTAAAATTAGAATCTTTAAAACTTTTATTACTTTTGATTTTTTAAAGGTATACTATTTTTGGAATTTATATGTACAGAAAGCGAACTAAAATTTTAGCCTTTGAGTTTAATATTCGTGAAATTATGTTTGTTCAGTTTTTTTAAATGTTTTCAAATTTTCATTTTTATGAAGTATTTTCATTTTATTATTGAAAAAATGCAAGCTTGGTTTTGCTATTATTTCATTTTAATTAAGCTTTATTTGTCTAAATATTAAATTTTAAAAATAACTTAGACAGTTAATTTATGTGAGTTAATATAAAATATCTTACATTCAGCAGAAAAAATATGCATCTATACCTGTGTCTTTAATTAAAAAATAAATTTATATATTTATTTTATTGAAAAGCAAAATTTAAAAGATCAGAGGTTGTTTAAATATTTTTTTGATACTTTGTACAAGTACGTTAAATATTTTTAAAAATAAGAACCTTAAAAACTTTTATCACTTCTGATGATTTTAAAGATAAACTGTTTTAGGAGTTTGTGTCATTTATTATTGTGAAACTACAAATTATATAATTTTGAAGTAGTCTGTTTTTTTTTTTTTTTTTCTGCAAGCAAAATTGAAAATTAAAAAAATCGAAGTGTTTTATGTGTTTTCTGTCTGTAACTTTGTCGTCATTTTTAACACATTGCAACATAGTTGAAACATTTTCTTGTATTCGATCTGTCAGGCTGTCTGTCTGGTCGCCTGCTTGAACATCTGTCTGTCTCTCTGTGCTCTAACTTGAGTAAATATACTCCGATTGTCATGTAATTGATATATTGACGCTGACCATGACATGTTTGGTATTGAAGTGTTTTATAGATCGTTTACAGGGACACTCAAATGAATGCCATTACCTTATGGGACAATCATTTGCAGTGTATTTTGATGACGTTACACTATTTCAAAGACATTGAAATTAATATAAATTACTGCGATGCACTATCAGATACTATAGAATAGGTTGTGCATTGCATTTATTCTTTATTCACAGGGACACACAAAGAATTCCGTTACACTATTGTCTACAAGCAATAATTGCTGGAAGTCCATTTTAAATTATGGTATGGATATTTAATTTTTTTTTGCATGTTACTTGGTGTGCGTAAATTCTATAGATCCTATACAGGGCTGCACAAAATAATTCAAGTACATTTCTACTTATTGACGTAAATTGCTGTAAAGGAGATTTCAGTTCTTTTATGCATTTCCTAACTGAACCAAATTTTTCCACACTATGTATATATGAATCTACAAATCATATACAGGGCTGCACAAAATAATTTGTATATTTTTCCATCTATAGAGGGTAATTTCTGAGATTCTGTTTTTGAACGTGTTATGCGTTTTCCAAACAGTTTGCTTAGACATTTCCTCCTGAGATTGCACTTATATGCTAAAGTGAAAGCTGAGTTCCCGGGGCTGTCATCCTTAGTCATTCCTTGTTTGCTAGATATCAAATGGTGAACTTGTTAAAAGGCGAAATTTTGTTACAAAATTCTGAATGTGTTGGAAAGTGTTTCATAATCTATGCTTGACACATGATTTTTATTTCCTTTTTATGTACTAAAATGTGAAATCTTAATAAAGGTGGGAAAAGCTTAAAAATGTTATTTTTCCAGATCTCGGTTTTGTTTACGTCGGAGAGACAGTCAAATTGTATCTTCGGAAGTTCGTTAATCTGCCAGAAGCATCCACTTCATTCAAATGGTTTATGGAGAAAGAGGGCGAGCATGAAACTCTACCCAGTAACATGGAAGTCAGCATTACCGGCAGCTCCATCAAAATTTCCGAGCTAAGGCAGGAACAAGAAGGCATTTTGGCATGATCTGTATATACGAACCTTGATGTATTAGCTACGAAGAAACTATTTCTGATTAAGGAGCTCTCGAAAAGTAAGTGTCCTATAATTTATGTTGTTCAGATCCACTCGGCTTTGTCACAGAATTTATGGTACTTTTATGTTAGCCAGGTGCACATCTCGCCAATAGCAGCTTTTATTTTTTACATGTGCAAGTTAGAAACAATGCTCTGATTTTGAAATTAAATGGCTTGATTTGTGGTATTATTTTTATTTAATTATTTATTTTGTATTTTAACTGAAATAAATGAAACAAAGGTATTTTAAATGTATATAATACATGAAGAGCTCATATGATAAAAGTGGTAAGTGACACAATCATCATTTTCAGAAAATGAGCTGTAAAGTTTCAAATATCTATTTGCGTTTGTCAAATGCCTCCTTTATCAATCAAAATCTCTGAGAGTTATTAGGTTTTAAAAACAGTCATTTAACAGATGGTACAGGACCATTGATCATACATTTCAATCATACGATGAACTCAATTTTTTTTTTTTTTGTCACATACCACCTTTATCATCTGAGTTCTTCATATGTATTTTAAATTAAAATTGTATACTTGAAATTAAATGAGTGAAAGATTTATAATTAAAAATGAAATTAATGTAATGTAAATCATGCCGATGAAAACAATATTTCGCGACTTATCAACTGCATCCGGCTAACATAAAAGTATTGAATTTGCTTCCTCTCTCCCCCCCTCTTATTTTGTAAATTACTATACAATCCCTTTCGGTGGTTAACGAAGGAAAACTTTTTTCTGCAGGGTAATTGAAAATAAATCCTACGTATAATTGCTGTAAGCAATTCCTTTTGCAAATACACTAGGCTCTCGTCTATCTGGCCTAGTAATAAAAATTGGTACTTCTCCATTATCCTGTCGACCACTTTGCATAAAAAACTATCACCAAAGACCAAACACTTTGCCAGACTGTAACGTTTAATACTCACTAAAGTGCCAACAATCAGTAACGGTCGCATTAAATTATGGTTTAAAAATTCAAATTGCTCATTGGCACCACTTTTTTGAAAAAGAAATATCACCATAATAGGGCCATAAAAAGATACCATAATAAAGCCAATGACACTATTTTATAAAACGGGTGGGAATCACACATCTGAATAAAAGATGCAGCCCGTTAATATCATGGGAGCAAGAATAAGGGGTTAAACAATGAAACAGGAAAAGAATAATTATGGATATTTATTTATTTGCATCATTTTTCTTAATTATCCCTCTCGGCTGGTGAATGTTTCTGACATAACTTGAAACTGATCCTTTGTTCGTAACTGTGCATCGCAACATTTTTTGATTGCTTTTTCTCTTTTAATGTCATGGCGTCGTTTTTTAAAGGCCCAATTGTTATTTTAATTAATGAAATAAATAATAAATCCTTAAAACATCATTAGAAAGACAGATAAATGTTGAATTAAAAATCTCTTGATGACATAACAAATATGTGTAATGCAACTGACGTCAAGTGAATGGGGTGCCAAGGTCATGCATTTTTGGCATTAATTCCTTTAGTTTGGCGATAGTTTCTGATAAGTGGTGGAGAAGCATCTAAAAAATTATCCGTAATAAAAATTGGAATTACTTTGTAAAGGCATTGGACGCCGGTGTCCACTAAGATTCATAATCCCCTTACATGTCATGGTCGCTAAAGAGGGCTAAAAGGGAAAAACTGTCAGACATCAAAGACTTTTTCAAAAACTAAAAACTGTAAGTTTAGGCCTTATTTTTCACTTTTATGTAATTATTGATATATAAACAATAAAATAAGTTTAAATCATAAAAAATAGACTGTGTTTTACTTTAAGGTTTTGTTTATTTTAAAAAAAGTATTTACTGTATTGATACCGAACAGGTATATAATGTTATGATTCCTGCAATTAAGTTTGACATCATAAAATTTATCTTAAAATTTGTACAATATTTCTATTTTTAGAATTCCTTTGTCCATAATAATTTTTTAAAGCGTCTAGTACGTAACAAACAAGAAGTGGTCAGATAATATCAATAAGAGCGAGTTTTGATACAAAGAGTGTATTATTAGTAATATGGGAGAGGCAAAATATGGATAGTTATATACAGTTCATGTCTATCCGGGGTCTTTTTTCGTTATTCGGCCTGCCATTCTTGCCGACTATTCGGGAGTCTATTGTACAATTTAAGGGAAAGTGTATCTTTTCATTAACGTATACTGGACAATTGCACCATAAAATATAATAAATAAGACTTACAACCTTGCTTAATGGTACACAAAACATGAACTTTAATAAGCTAAAAGTTAAATTCTACGTTTTGAGCTGTTTCTACAGCCGTCTTCAGGAAAATAGGATGGTTAAATGGCTTAAAGCTCAGAGATGTAGGCTTCCTGTGCGAGAGACAATTTGTCGAATTTTGACTGAATATATCTTTAGTATATTTAGAAAAATACCCTATTCTTTGTTAAAGTATTTTTCGTCAGATCATATACAATAGTCTCCGTTAACTTTAATGCAATTATTCTAATTGGTAAATAGAAAATGCGAGTAAACTAATCCATAAGAAAATTAATCCATATGTTAATTAAAATATGGAAAGATATATAGTCTACAATTATATTTGTAATATCAATTTTATTCAATAGAGTCAAAACACTGTATTAAAAAACTAGTGTCGTGAAGGAAATTTTCACCTTGTTATTAATAAACTTTACAGCATACTTATCTATTTAAAAGGTGACACAAACATATAAAAATATTATTTAATATAACACTGAGATCTTTCGAACACACACACACATTCATTTTCAAAGGGAAAAAAAGAATAAACTGAATAGAAACTGAAATAAATGAAAGGCAAATATTTTAATTGTATGTAATATGAGAAGAGGTCAGATGATAAAGGTGGTGAGCCCGAAAGCAGAATACTATGAAATTTGCAACATACGTTGCAGAACAGATGCCTAGGCTGCAGAACAATTCTGTTCAAATGTGGGGAAAAAAAATCCAAGCAAAATCGCCAAAGCTACCGTGCTTTACTGAAAACGAAAGTTTAACCATGTCCTGTTATTCTGAGTTATTATAGCCGTGCCTCTTCTCCTACAAGTTGCTTTGAACCTTCAATCTTTTAACACAATGCAGCACATTTTTTTTCTGATGAAATTCATGTTTTTTTCATCGATCCTTTGAAGAAATTTGCATTTTTTTCAGTGATTCTTTGGCAAAATGCATGTTTTATCAACGATCCTTTGGCAAAATGTGTTTTTTTCCCATGATCCTTTGGCAGATTTCACGTTTTTTTCTGCAATCTTTCGGCAGATTTTGCGTTTTTTCTGAGACATTTTTGGAGAATTTTGCATTTTCTCCGCAAGCCTTGGAAGAATTTCACATTTTTTACATGAATCTTTTTTAAAATATGCGTTTTCTCAGCGATCCTTTGATGAGATTAGTTTTTTTCCTATCCAACAAATTTTGCAATTTTTCACAAATTTCATATATCTTTTGTGATTTTTGGGAGGAATTATGCATTTTCTCCCACAATTTTTTGACAAGATTTTTGCATACTTTGAGCCAAAAATTGATGAAAGTTGCATTTTATCAGTAATCCTGTGACAAAATTTACATTTTTTTCAGTGATCCTTTGACGAAATTTGAGATTTTTCCATGATTCTTTGCCAAATTTTGCTTTTTTTTTTCGCAATCCGTTGGTGAATTTTGTGTGTTCTCTGTGGTCTTTTGATGAATTTCATGTTTTTCTGTTTTTTTATCAGTGATCTTCTGATGAAATTAGTGTTTTTCGCAGAAAATAGTAGCTTTAGGCAGATTTCCATAGCATCAGGGTTTTCAGTTCAAAGTTGTAGCAACTACGATATTTTCATAGTAGTTGACAGGTCCGCATTATACATATAATTAAGAAAATGGTTTTTTAAAAATATTCTGAAGATAAATTTATAATGTATGAATTTATCTTGCAGAACAATTTTAATCAAATAAATTTGTGTTGCAGACAATCTCAAAATATTATGCTTTGGGGGTGGTAAGGGTCAATCATCATTTTGAGAAAATGAACTGTAAATTTCCAAATATCTATTTGCGTTTATGGACAAATGCCTCCTTTAACAATTAAAATCTCAGTGAGTATTCGGCTTTTTCTCTTTGGAAATGAATGTTCGAAAGATCTCAGGGTTGTATTAAATAATATTTTTAAATGTATGTGTCACCTTTTAAGTAGTTATAAGTTTGTTGTAAAGTTTATCAATTTCATCTTTTTCATATAAAAATGAACCCATATACAGTCATAATTATTCAAATATGATTCTTTCATTTGAAAAATATTCAGGATTTTCTTTTGAAAAGTCGGTCGACTTAAACCCTACCCGAAAAAGTCAAAACCTAACCCCAAATCGCTCTGAACCTGCAACGAAAAAATTTACCATCAACCCCACCGAACCGCAGGACTCTAGCCTGTGCTCCACTTGCCCATGCCTTATTCTGGCTTTGAATAAGTACCTTTAGTTTAAATTTAAGTTCCTAATTTCTAAAGTGAATATAATATTTCCTAGTTTAACATATGCAAATTTTATTTTACAGAAAAGGATGTTCTACAATCTTCTCCAAATCACACTCTTGTATTCAAAGAATTCCAAATGAAGCGAGATCCTAAACTGTCCCTCCCGCACTTGTCTTCTCTCCGACTTTCTAGGCATAAACGAGCACAACTCGCTGTTGAAGAAGTCAAAAGAGCTTTGTTTATAGCAACTACAACAAAAAAAGAGATTTATACTTACACAACAACTCGACCTCATTCCAATGATTATAATCCATACATCGAATTACCCAGATGATGAACCTTAAGCTTTTGTAGACAATAAGAACAAATTTCAAGAAATCAGTGATAATTATGAAGATACTGATAATTATCAAAGGAATAAAGAGTTGGTAAGCTTACCAATCAAAATCCGATAGCTGTTGAAGAACCTGTTGAAGGGCAACGCATTTTGTATCGCCCTCAAACAATAAATGAAGATTTATTCCTTCAGGCTGGTGTACCAGTAGATCAAATGAATGCTCCAGATAACAGTCCCATTATGAATCAGCCAGATCATAAACAGATGAGTGCTGTAAGCAAGTTTCTGAATAAACCTGAAAGTGTATGGGTCAGAAAGCCTCAATACTATCTCATGAACAAAGCACCCCCGAAAAATGTTGTAAACAAGATACAAAGTTGTACTCTTTTAGATATTTCAGTAAATCCTCCTAACAGGCAACAAAAACAGAATGTTCCCGAGTCAGCTAATCAGAATCAAGGAATGCAGTACACTGACCTGGATGTCCAAGCCAAAGGATGTAAGCCAAACCAGCAAGACAAAATTATTCAGAATACTGGTGAAATGAAAGAAACTCTTAAGACCACAGCAGAAATACAAATCGCAAAGCTGATATCAGTTTGCTTTAGTGATTTCGAATGTTCGGCCATTGCCACTTGTGTAAGAAGTAGTCTGAAAACTCCTGGGTTTTACAAGTGTCTTCCTGGAGCCAATGGCATGGGGGAATATTTTGTAGAGAAGAAGTTTGTTTGCAAGTTTGATATCAAGGAACATAATTCAGATTACATGGCGTTTCCTATTAATTCTCCACAGGGCTAAAATGTACAAAAAACTGTTTCAACAATAGGCACATTTAAATAACTTAGAATACTTTCAGTTACTATAAATTTCGCTGAAGCGTTGCATAAATTTCAACATTAAAAATATTCATTGAGTTAAAGAGATAAAAAAAATTACTTTATATGACCAAAGATGAACATTTTATGTATTTCACTTATATTCAATGTTGCAATAAAAATAATTGTGTAATTACTTGTGTTATTCATTTCTAACATGTAATAACGTGTCAGTTAATTTTCCATCAGATTAAATACAGTAGAAGATCTTTATAACACAATTCTATATAACTCAATTCTTTATATAATGCATAACTTCTCAGATGTAAACAAGGATTTTTGCAGTTAAAAAGCACCTGCATTTTCACATTAAAAAATATTGCTACTCTCTAGAGGACTAAATTTGATACATTAGTTCAACTTTATCTTCTAATTTAAGACCTTTTTACTGAAAAAAAAATGCTATTATTACAATAAACATTTTTGAAAATGTCTAATATAAGGGATGGTTGTGTCAGTTATATTTGGATCATGTTTATAAAGTAATTTGGATAACTCTTGGTAACAAGGAATGCAGTATAAAGATATTCTAATGTATTTTGATATGTTTTAGTCATATTTGGCGATGTTTACAAAGTCAATTTAATGAAGTGATCCATATAACGAAAAATTCTATATAACGCACAACCTTGTGTTTTTAGGTTTGCGTTATAAAGATCTTCTACTGTATGTGAAAAAAGAAACATTCACTTTCAACAAAGAAGCTCATAAATAATTCAAGGTACAAAAGGCTCTTACTTTTGACTACCACTATTTTGGAATAGTAACCTTCGCCTTATTTAGCACTGAAAATTATTACAAGTTCTGAATTTTCTGCCATTAAATAAGACGAATAGTACCATTCGTAAATAGTCGTACTCGGACTCTATGCATCACATAATTTAGGATGTTTTTATTTATTTTAAAATTCTTGTAGGGTCATTCCATGTCAAATCATCCAGCAATTTTACGAAATGTTCACCCACCATCTCAGATTTTGACGAAACTTGGTACATGAAAACATACATGTATAAGGTGCTACCACGTGAAGTTTTAATTGAATCCAATTAAAATGTTTCAAATTATAAGCATCTGAACATGCAACACTTTTCTTTTTCTATGGACATTTCTAAAGTGTTGATTTTCTGTATGGTTCTATATAAAACTTCATAACTCTTCACCAAATAATTAAAATGGTTAAAAATTTTGGCAGAACTTTATATTATTTATTTCATAAAGTAATACCAATTTTTATTGTCTTTTTACATCAAATATTTTTTTTAAATTTTTGAACTTGTGAATACCCATATAAAATTGACATTTCATTTAATTTTTAATACATAATTTAAGTTCTTACAACCACTATATTTATATAGAAATATTAATCCTCTAAAAATTACAAAAATATGCTACTAAATAAAGTTAAAAATCTATCTTAAGATTTCTGGTGTCTAATCCTTAATATAAAAATAAAAAACACAATTCTAAAAGAATATTCATGCAATTAAGGGTTAAAGAGGTGTTTTTTGAAAAACTTGAGAAAAAAATTTTCTTTGAGATTTTTTGAATATCCATATAAAATTGACATTTCATGTATGAATTTAAAAAATATATTTTTAGATGTACCACCCATTTTATTTTGTTGATTTTTTTTATGAGCTTTTAATTAGTCAATCTTTTCTCAAAAAAAAAAAAAAAAAAAAAAAAATCAAATTAGATTTTTTTTAAGTAGAGTAGGGTAGGGGAGGTAGGATACATAGGGGGGGGGGGGTGATACATTGACAATTTTTCTCAACAAATGGCATTAACAGTTATTGTAACAGATGTAAAGTCTTCTTTTATTAGCAGGGGTCATCATCAGCTGGACTTAGCAGTGAAGAACTGACAACGTTTTTTTTTCTTTTAATTTTGAAGACTTTTGGAATGTCATTGTAAATATTTTAGAAGGCTGATTTTCTTTCATAACTCTAATTATTGTGAAGATAATATCTTGTAATTTTTTTTATTTGTGAAGCACATTGTTAGGGTGAGTTTTACCAGAAAGCAGATTGGCATTTTGCAACTGCATTTATGCACAAAGTGATTGAAAATCCAATAAGGCATAATAGGGAGAAATGATACATTAGTGCTGGGGAAAAATGATACACTTGTATATTTGAAATTTAATAGTTTTTTTAAGTTATAAACTAATATAGGACATATTCATTATTGTTTTACAACAAGAGCTACTGAAATTGATAAGGAAGAACAAAGAGACTATTCATAGGCATTATGTAGGTTACATAGAAAAGCAGAGCGATGATAGATGGTTAGTTCGCTTTGTTCGTCATGTAGAAGGAAAAAAGTGTACATGGCCTGAAAGGGAAGATGTTTCTATAATTGACGGAGGGAAATTTAAAAAACAATAAATCCACCCGATTTTACTTACTTTATTAGTTTTTCTTTTAACCATTTTAGGTGTGGTGGTATGTTTATGAAACCACTTAATTTTAATTCCCAAACACCACATTGGCACCAGCATTTTGGTAAAATAATCTCCATTTTACATAAAAGTGAAATTAGCCCTTTTCTTATTTCCAATTAAATTTGTTGGCAAATTCCGGTGCAATTCATTTATTCAACACTTTAGCATTGAAAATGCTTTACCCTGAAAGGGTTAAAGAAATTTTAAATGTGCTAAATTTATGTTAAATTGTTTGCAAATCAGCAATATTTATTTCATTTTTCCTTGCAGCAAGGTCTCTAGTGGTATTTTTTTTCATTATTTATTTTCTAAAAAGTGTGTTAATAAAAAGTGTGTTTAAATAATAGCAATTGTTTAAATATTTTTGTAAAAAACATTTCTGAAACAAAAATATGTCAATGTCATTTCTTTTTAAATTTGACTTAAATATTTCAAGATTTATCATAAAAAATTGTATGGCACATAAATTTAATTGTCTGCATTTTTTTTTTCAATTTTCATAACAATGTATCAAATCTCCCTTGCTAGTGTATCAATCCTCCCCGGCACTGGGGAGATTTGATACAGTAGTAACCATTCATAATAATTGGGATATATTTTTTTAATGATCATTTTTTAAATTCACAATATTTTTAATAAATGAATAAAAGGCCACTTCATAAAAAAACACGAAAAATTTGTTTAAAAATAGGTTTCTAAGGGTTGAAAAAATTACTAAAAAAAGTGTATCATACCTCCCCTACCTCCCCTACTAATTAACCCCTGAAAGAGTTAAAAGATGTTAATGTTAAGTGTTCATGTGGCTGCAAAAGAACTTAGCGTTGATCGAAAAACTTTAGGAAGGTATGTAGACAAATTTCACCAGGATGAATACAGTGAGATGAAGCCAAACTATATGAGAACTAGAATTGCCCAGTCGAGTGCAGTGGTGGAAAATTGGCGCAGAGGAGGAGCCTACTTCGATTCGAACCAGACATTTCTTTCTAAAATAAGTTAAAAATGTACCACGAGAAATATGTTAAGTAAATAAGTTAGATAGTTTTTAATAAAAATTCTGGTGTAAAATATTTTTATAACACTTGAGTAAAATTTCCGGCAGTTCTAGTGTTAAAATTGTCTTAAATGCGGAGTTAGGTGTTGAAGATCTCCACTTCTGAGGAAATAATTCAAAATTGTTGTAATTTTCAAACAGTTTTATTTAGCTTCCCAAGAATTTAACAACTTTTCACAGTTACCTGTAAAACTCAGTTATCTTACGAAAAATACTGTTGGAGAAAGTAATTTAACCCTCTCGCTCCCCTGAGTCTCATATAAGGCTCCTAACTTAAATGAAAAAGTCTATATTTTAGAAAAGGCTTTAGACTAAATTTAAAATTGGTGTCTTTTAAACATGCAGGTCTTATTTATGGCCTAAATAGATTTTTTTATCGCAATTTTTAATAACATTTTAATTCTACTAATTCAAAGAAGGATTTGTGAAAAAAAAATCATGAACGAAAGTGGTTTTTGGTATGCAGCAATAATACGAAGAATAATGATGAAGCACATATTTATAGGAATATGCAAAATATTGGTTAATTACTTTGGAAATAATGATCATAGCTGAGACAATATACGTTATACAGAGATGCGATTTCCGACTTTTTGTACACCAGTATAACCTTAGAGAAAATGTTGATCTGGTAAATCGCAAAAATGTTCCGATTAAATGAAATAACATCTTCTCAAAGATTATACTGGTATGCAAAAAGTCGGAAATTTCATTCATGGTTACATTTTGAAGAATTTTTACTGACTCAAAATAGGGCTTAATTCATTATCAAAATTATTGGGTAGTTCGGAAAGTCGTGTCCCTATGGGAAAATCAATTCGTACCAGAAAATTCTGCCCGTTAATTATTAGACATTTGATATCGGAATCAATGTCTAATAATTAAATGTTAGAATTTACAGAATTGATTTTCCCAAACGGATACGACATACCGAAAGACCCAATATATTTCCTCCATATAGACATTAGAAATTCCCTTCTGCAAATGAATAAATAAAAATAAGAAATATATATATATTAAGTTTGCTGTTAATTATGTCATTTCAGTATTTTTGGCTGTTGTTACATTTTTAATTTATCTAAACATGTTATAAATTAAGTAATTACTAATAACTCATATTTTCACTATTAAAAATATTTGCCAATTAATTACTCAATCATAATTTCATTACAATAAACCACAATGTAATAAAACATTCTTGCATATTTGCAACTGAAAGAACGTGATAAAAACATGGGTGAAAACACTATCAGAATAATAATCTTTCAGTCACGATTGCTATCCAACCACTAATACGTGCTTCAAATATTATCGATTATTTTAAAAATAAAATCTGGAAGCATCATAGAATCGAGATCAGAATTATCCCTAAAGCTTTAGCTCTAAATTCAACTCAAGTAAAAGTAAGAAAAGTAAGAAAAATCTTTCAATAAAGCACTTTTGTACATGAAAATTTAAATACATTCCTATTAAGAGATCTAATGTTTTGGAAAAATGATGAGATCTGGCCACTTCACCAATGTCGAACAACGGTTCCTGCATAGTTTAAGGGTGAACTGAAATCCAAACTGCTTATTTTCTGACTCATTTTTAAATTCCTTTTTGCTCTCAAACGCATCCAGTTGGCAGGTTCTCATATTCAGAAACTATATAATGTGCCGTATGGTCGATCTTTTGATAAAGGCAAAATATATTTCAAAAAAAGCTGTCAAAATGGGTATTTTTAACCGAATTTCTCGAAGCGATAAAAAAAAGGTCGTATTGAGAGAATAATTGTTTATAAACAAAGTTCTAATTAATAGAATGAATAAAAAGACAGGTCGCTTATAAATCTCTTCAAAAATCACGTCAGCAAGTTTCATGATTTACTTTTAAAAATAAGTCTGAAAATGTGTTAGAAAATTTCTTGTTGAGCGTGGAAAAATATTTTTTTTAATACCGCCTTAAGCTCTTTGATGCAAACATAGAGCAACAGTGCTACATTTTAGCAGCGGCTTTTTTTTATAGACTATACATAATAATTAGCTACAAAATATACCAAAGTAGCTTGAGCAACGGTGATTTTTTTCAAGCCATTTTAGAAAAAGACACAGGGTTCAAATTTTCTGAATTAAATACAATTAAGATTTAAGAGAGAACCACATTTAAAGGTATGTCTAAGAACTAAACATGTGGCTGTACGATCCATGAAGGATCAGGGCCTACAATGCCCAACTCTTTTTACTTGACCCTGGGACCCGAAGTGCTATGCAGCATGTGCCCCGACCGGGAGGTCAGCCCAACGCGAGACCCTAGGTGTTTAGTTCCCAAGCAAGCTTGGTACTCATTTTACCGAATCCGAAATGGTGAAATATTGAGTGAACAGCAAGTTTCATGTCTTTACTTTTAAAAATGAGTCTGAAAATGTGTTAGAAAATTTCTCGTTGTTGAGCGCGGTAAAATATTTTTTTCAATACCGCCTTAAGCTCTTCAATGCAAAACATAGAGCAACAGTGCTACATTTTAGCAGCGGCTTTTTTTTTAATAGTGTATACATAATAATTAGCTGCAAAATATACGAAAGGATCTTGAGCAGAGCTGATTTTTTTAAGCCATTCTAGGAAAAGACACAGGGTGTTCAAATTTTCTGAATTAAATAAAAGAAGAAACTGAACAATCAGCTGTCACCGAGGTAAATGTCGAGATTTTAAAGAGAACCACATTTAAAGGTATGTCTAAAAACTAAACCTGTGGCTGTACCATCCATGAAGGATCAGGACCTACAGTGCCCAACAATTTTTACTTGACCCTGGGCCCCGAAGTGCTATGCAGCATGTGCCCCGACCGGGAGGTCAGCCCAACGCGAGACCCTCGGTGTTTAGTTCCCAAGCAAGCTTGGCTCATTTTACCGAACCCGAAGGGATGAAAGATTGAGTGAACAGCAAGTTTTATTTTTTTACTTTTAAAAATGGGTCTGAAAATGTATTAGAAAATTTCTTGTTGTTGAGCGTGGTAAAATTATTTTTTTCAATACCGCCTTAACCCATTCGGGACCATGGGTGCATATATACACCCTCTAAAAGTGCTTAAAATGCTTGAGTTTGATACCAGTCAAAAAGAAAAGTAAAATTGATTTTATTTAATTACGGCATTTTCGTGATTTATAAAGTTAATTCAAATAATTAACAAAAAGTGGTGGCAAACGAATAAAATTCATGTAAAAGATCCCGGTCCTGAATGGGTTAAGCTCTTCGATGCAAACATAGAGCAACAGTGCTACATTTTAGCAGCGGCCTTTTTTTTTTTTTTTTTTTTTTAATAGAGTATACATAATAATTAGCTGCAAAATATACGAAAGGAGTTTGAGCAACGGTGATTTTTTCAAGCCATTCTAGAAAAAGACACAGAGTGTTCAAATTTTCTGAATTAAATACAAGAACAAACTGAACAATCAGCTGTCGCCGAGGTAAATGTCGAGATTTAAGAGGGCGCCACATTTAAAAGTATGTCTAAAAACTAAACCTGCGGCTGTACGATCCATGAAGGATCAGGGCCTACACTGCCCAACTCTTTTTAATTGACCCTGGACCCCGAGGTGCTATGCAGCATGTGCCCCGACCGGGTGGTCAGGCCAACGCGAGACCCTCGGTGTTCAGTTCCCACGTAAGATTGGTAAACATTTTATCGACCCCGAAGAGATGAGAGATTGAGTGAACCGAACCTTGCCCAGCCGGTAGCCGAACTCACGACCTGTAGCGTGGCAGACAGGCGTTCTGACCACCACGCTAATGGGATTCAAAAGGTATGTCAAAACGTGTAAAAAAACTGATGATTACTATGGTAGACCAATATTTCCTAACATGTCTCAATATCAGTTTTGACATCAAGCGATAACTTTTGCAGAATATCACCGTTTGACATTGAGTGATATAATTTTTTAATATTCTTGAACAACATTTTAAAATATTAAATGACAACTTTTTTAAGCAGCAAATAATTTTTTTTGCAGAACAAGCAACTGCGGTTTGCAGGTGTGATGAACGTAAACCCGTCACTGCGGAACTAGAGTAAATTCAAGTCTTAATAAATAAATGACAAAATGAAAGGACTCTCTGTTTCTATTAAAGTATGCTAGGTAGAAGTATTCACCTCGATGGCTCTATCAACAAGCAGAACTCGTGCAATTGGGGAACCGATAATCCTCATGTTGCGGTACCGTCAATTCTGCATCCCCAAAAACTAATGGTCTGGTCCGCGATATCCTCCAAAGGAATAATTGGCCTATTTTTTGAGAGCAAACGATGAATGCAGCAAAATATCTTGAATTTCTGGATGAATTTGTGGCGATTCATAATGGTTTGGAGGACTGACCGAGCACTTCATGGTTCATGCAAGATGGTGCTCGCCCACTTCGAACGCCTGCAATATTCAATTTCCTCAGCGAGCATTTCAATGATCGTGTAATTGCCTTGCATTACGACAAGCATACAGGTATAGCATGGCCTCCTTATTCTCCGGATTTGACGCCATGTGACTTTTTTCTTTGGGGGTACCTGAAAGACCTGGTATACCGTCAAACTCCATAAACAATTGCGGAGCTGGAACAACACATCTATATTGCATGTGAGATAATTCCATAACTGACGTGTTTGCACGGGTGTCCGGAAAATTTTGTCTCTGACTGCGCCACGTTGTTGCTGCAAATGGTGGTTATTTTGAAAACATCGTTGTTTAACTTTTTACAACATTTTTATACCGGCTTTTATTTTTTCCTATTTTGCAGTGCCAGTGCCACCTTTCGGCGAAAATGTCAACTACATTTGTAAATTGGTGAGAAAATGTAATGTAATATTTTAATTGGTCGTCACATAACTTTAGACTAATGTGTTCATCAAAAATTGAAATTTATGAAAAGTGCTTATCTTTACCCCAATCTACCCCATGCATTGCTAAAATAAAACACTCTACTGTTCTGGATTAGAGGATTATGTAATCTGAATTAGCAACTTGCTGTGGAGGAGACTTATTTTGATACAACCTTCTAAGGATTGATTTAATACAACAATCAAATCGCTAAGGATAAATACCTCCTCCCCTCCCCAAAAAAATGTCCTTCTGAAGTGCAGTGGAATTTGTTTTCCATTTACTATAGACGATAATTCAAACACTAAACACGCATAATTATAAAATATTCTTCAGTAAATAAAGTGACTATTGTAGTATTAAAAATTCTTTCTCAATCCCTCCTCCCCCCCGGACCACTACAAATAATTAAATGGCTTCTTTATATTAAATAAATTGTATAAATATTGAAAAATTACTTATATAAATGAAACAGTGAATAAGTTGCTAGAAAATATGTTGCCAAATTTCATTTTCTCTATCTCGCCAAGGCCCCTATACTAGAAAAGTACCTAAAGCACATTAAAATCGGGCTGTTAGGAGCTCAGACAGTATAGTGCCGTCTATTGGCGGTTATGTTATTAGTAGCATCGGGATGGAGATGTAAAGACGTACATTTTCGTGTATTACATTTTAAATTCTCACCCATAGATTAAAAAAAAAAAAAAACTTAAAAGCGCGGAGTTTAAATTAAATTGCGGTGACCTCAGTTATGAAAGATTACTGGTTTTAAATGGGAATTTCGCCAAATTAGCCAGCTATCACCAAGTTGGCTTCATATATGACAACTTATTTTTGTCGCCAAAGGGCATAGCCGGATAAGCATTGGAAACATGCCTTTTAATCAAATTTCCTCATTTTTTTCCTAGACGTAGCTACGTATCTGACAATATATTTCTCCTATTATCACCCTATAAATATTCATATTTAATGAGAAAAAAATGGTTTTTAGATTTTTTAAAAAGCAGATTTTTTCAAAAACTACTGCACGGAATTTCATGCTATTAATTGAGGATATATAGATAAGAAAGATGCATAACTGGTAATTTTTTTATAATTTTCTGTTCATAAAAACTGTGTGAAATAGCGAAATAAACATTTAAAAATATAAAAATCATATCTTATGGTTATCCGAAAATTACCATTTTCTTGTAAAAAATTCTCCATGTGTGCCCGTATATTCTATGTAAATGCCGAAAGTTTGCGTTGGGTACTACATATAAATATTTACAAAAATGTATATCAAAATTATAGAAATTCATTTTAAGGCGTTATTTGGGGCGGAGCTACTTCACTTCAACATCCGGAGAATTTTTGGAACAAAGTCAGCAGACAATATGTCAACTGGTGTATTTTAAATTCTATTAGCATATAAGCCATGTTTTCAACACCATGTTCATTTTGATATCGACAGTGTTGAGAATGTTGCTCATGTGTTCATTAAAATTTAAAATACAGCAATTCTGTAACTGTTTATTCCAAAAATTCTTTGGGTGTGGATGTTGTGTAGCTCCGCCCAAAATAACGCCTTAAAATGAATTTCAATAATTTTGATATACATTCTTTTAAATATTTATATGTAGTACCCAACGCAAACTTTCGGCATTTATATAGAGTATACGGGTACACATGGGGAATTTTTTACAAGAAAATGGTAATTTTCGGATAACCATAAGATATGATTTTAATATTTTTAAAATTTTATTTCGCTACTTTACACAGTTTTTATAAACAGAAAATTATACAAAAATTACCAGTTATGCATCTTCTGTATCTATATATCCTCAATTAATAGCATGAAATTCCGTGTAGCAGTTTTTGAGAAAATCCGTTTTTTGAAAAATCGAAAAACCATTTTTATCTCATTAAATATCAATATTTATAGGGTGATAATAGGGGAAATATATTGTCAGATATGTAGCTACGTCTAGGAAAAAAATCGGGAAATTTGATTAAAAGGCATGTTTCCAATGCTTATCCGGCTATGCCCTTTGGCGATATTTCGCCAAGTTGGTCAACACTTTATCGCTATTGTGGTAACCCTACATTAGTATTTTCAACAATTACTCATTGCAATGAGACGGTCCTACCGGAATTGTGAGGGACACACAGAGTCTTTGATTTTATATAAATAGATTCGTTATGGTGAGCATAACAAATCGCTGGAAATAAAATTAGTATCATTTATTGCTAAAAGCTGTCAATTTGATGTTATGTAATTAACAGATGTATACTATAATCCGTAAACAAGTTTCTAATATGAATTTGGGCATATACAAAATTCTTTTTTCTTTAGGAATGATTTCTCTTTTATTTAATTACCTCCTTATGCTAATTTTTTCTTGTTTAATGAGTATTTTTATGGGATAATGAGAAATAGGTATTATTTAGGATTAAAAATTCATTTAAAGTTTTACAAATATTCAGAAGTAGAAATGTATGTAAATGGAATTTCACTGCAAAATATTTAATATTTGCACATTTATTTCAATATTTGGTAGTGTTTTTATTTACTTCTTTGATAATAAAGTTAGGCTTTAGTTTGAATTAGCTCTCCTTGAATTAGTGACTATGTTAATTATATATATTAAAAGTATTGTTAAAATAAATATTATTGCAACATATTTTATAAACATATATACCAAAGCTTCATAAAACAGTATAGAAAATATACTTTCACACCACTAAATATTTAAAAAATGTGTTTTTAGGCATTTTGATGCCATCTTGTCACATATTATCATCAAAACTTTCTTCTGTATCAAGATAGACCGTTCCAAACATAGACTGTCTCTATGGTTGCGAATTTAACGGTCGAAGTAGAATAGAGTAGTTCACATCAGATGACTTTTACGGGAGAACAATGAAGAAAGCTGTAGGACACACAAACACAAAAAGCATTGATAAAGGTAGCGATAGCTGTCCTACAGCAGCCGCAAAAACCTGTTCGTGACGTCACCTTGCATAGCTCTATATTAGTTTTACTAACGCCACCATAGTCGTGGTCAGAGCAAAGAAAGTAAAGCGTGAAGAAGGGAAACTTTCATAGACGCAATGTAAATCCCCAACCCTTAGTGAAACAGCTAAGCGGTAGAAGCCGCATAAAGGGGCGAAAGATAACATGGGGTTTACTTGGCGCGCTTTTGCGTGATCGCCAGTAGCAATAATTATCAAAATGTGGAGTAACGCTGTGCTCACCGCTGTCCCCTGTCCGCGCGAAAGCAGTGCACTCCCCTCCCCCCTCTTTTCGTGGATGGAGCTTCTCTCCGAGAAAGAAACCCCTTGAAGGTCAAAGATCGTAGAATACGTTAGATGAATCTGATAGTTGTTATGTTAGATTTCGAGTGAATATAGAGCTTTCGATACGTAAAATTTATTATTTTACAGAGTGCTGTATCCCTGAAGATTTTTCCATTGTACGTATTCATCGGCTATCTATTAGCAATATAGAAAATATATCATAACAACAGAACATGAACAGATCATATTAAAAAATCTGTCCCAATCGCTGTTAAGTCACAAGTCAAACTGACCAAGAAATGTCGTTTTGAATTCTCGCGGGGCGTTGGCGCGAAGGTGTTATCTTAGGTTTACTACAAGAAAGTTTGGCGAATTGGTAGATGCAATGAAGAATGCCTATGATTGGATCTCCCCTTTGAGTGTGTTTCCTAGCAGAGCTGTTTGCACTGTTTCGGTTAGTTACGGTTTCCAACGCCTTCCCTTCTTTTCCATGGAACTATTAATAAAAAGGAACTGACATATCCTTAAAATAGTGAAGCTTCAACTGTAACCGCTATCGCAGGAGTCGTTTACCGCCGGTAGAATCTTCCACCAATAGATTTACATAAAAATTTTCAACTTATTTAAACACCTTGTTAGTACAAAATTTCAGTCATAAATAATGGTAGAAAGAGGTTTTCATTTTTACTGGTAGGAGTTTACTTTGGCGGTAGTTAGGCCCTGCGTTTCCGCCATATTGTGACAACCAGGGAAACAAACTGACAGTTTTGCAAGGCATACTGACACCAGTAAAAACAAATAGAAATTTTTACGATACTTTGAGAAAAATTTTCAAGAATAAGACGCTTAATTAAGACGGAATTTTCTATTCAATTTTACTGGTGGGATGTTTGCCTTGGCAGTAATCAGAAACTGAAGATCCGATTTTAAAAAAGCAGCCGCCATCTTGTGACAACCTCCTCAGTTACTTCACTCACAACTGGTAGACAGTACACTGTATGTCTCCTCCTCTTTATTCATAACTCCATTTTCTTTTCCTCTACTTTCTTTGGTCAGAGATTAAGGTCTTAATTTCTAGAGTTCTAATTCTGAGTTTCTAATTGTCTGTGGTCGTGGTATTCTGCAAAGAAAATGAAGCGTGAAGAAGGGAAACTTTCATAGACGCAATGTAAATCCCCGACCCTCAGCGACACAGTAAAAACAGCTAAGCCGTAGAACCCTCATAAAGGGGCGAAAGATAACTCGGGGTTTAGTTGGCGCGCTTTTGCGTGATCGCCAGTAGCGATAATTATCAAAATGAGGAGTAACGCTGTGCTCACCGCTGTCCCCTGCCCGCGCCAAAGCAGTGCGCTCCCTCCCCCCCTTTTCGTGGATGCAGCTTCTCTCTGAGGGAGAAACCCCTTGGAGGTCAAAGATCGTAGAATACGTTAGATGAATCTGTTGTTATATTAGATTTCGAATGAAAGTGGAACTTTCGATACGTAAAATTTATTATTTTACAGAGTGCTGTATCACTGAAGATGTTTCCATTGTACGTATTCATCGGCTATCTATTTGCAATACAGAAAATATATCATAACAACAGAACATGAACAGATCATATTAAAAAATTTGTCCCAATCGCTGTTAAGTCACAAGTCAAACTGACCAAGAAATGTAGTTTTGAATTCTCGCGGGGCGTTGGCGCGAAGGTGTTATCTTAGGTTTACTACAAGAAAATTTGGCGAATTGGTAGATGCAATGAAGAATGCCTGTGATTGGATCTCCCCTTTGAGTGTGTTTCCCAGCAGAGCTGTTTGCACTGTTTCGGTTAGTTACGGTTTCCAAAGCCTTCCTTTCTTTTCCTCTACGTTATTTGGTATTCTGTTCTGATATTGATAATAGAATGATTTCACATTCAGTTAGTTTGAGAGTCGAATAATATGAAAATTAAGATGCATTCATTGTGACCTCTGAGTAAACATTATCTAGTGAGCTCACCCCATTTGCTTTCTCCGGTAATATGTGCGGCCACGATAGGATACCCCATGTGATTGTTGGCATTTGGCGATGAAAGGTTACTAGTAGTAACGCTAGTTTTGTCACTTTATCGCAGCTCTGGGCAAGAGTTCAGTATTCTTATACTATGATTCCGAAACTTCCGAGTCTGACAGAGAAACGGATCAGTAGCAAATTAAATCGGAATGTACACCGGATATCTATCCTCATGTTTGTTTATTTCATACTTGATTTGTTTATCATTCAAAGAATGGCCATCACTAATAAATAAATAAAAGAAATTTTGAAACTTTTATTTTGATTTTCAAAAAAAAAAAAAAAAAAAAAAAAAAAAAGAAAAGAAAAGAAAGAGAAGAAAAAGATATATATTTTTTAATAAGTTAGCGCCGTTTTCAATCTTTCACATTTTTTTGTTAAATAGTTTTTTTAATATAAAGTAAGAAATCGGAGAGAAATTAGTTAAGAAATTTAACTGTGTACTGGAAGGTCAGGGGGGGGGGGGGGAGAGAAGTGAAATTTCGAGGGAAGAGAAATTTAGGTGATGAATTATTAATTTATTATTACTACAAATTAATAAACAGGTCAAACTCATTCGCTGTACAATTAACATTACACACATGTGGATTTTAAAGGTACATTTTATTTTATACAATAGTCTGATATTTTAATACTATATACTAACTTTAAAAAAAAAGTTCGAATTTAGATGTGGTGAAATAATTAATTTTGAAAAACAAAGAAATTCACTCAGGATTTCGACATGAAAAAAAAAAAGTTAGAGCATTGATTTTTACAGCTAAATATCAATATTTTAGCACGAAAATTACATAGTCTTCGGAAAAATATCGCTCCTCCCCCCTTGCAGTTATTTTGAGTTCTTTTCGAGTTCCTTTTTTTACCGATTTTTCACACAGTCAGCAGGCACGTATCGACATGAAATCGACCACAAAATCGAATTAAAGATATAAAACCATACAAATTTAAGATTCATTTAAGAATATCATGGGCCCGAGCAACGTCAGGCGGGTCAGCTAGTTAGAAATAAAAATAAACTAATGTCGGGTTTTTTTAAATAAAAAAAAAGTGCCCAGTTAAATTGTATATTATACTCTTATTTCAAAGAATAATGCCCTAAAAAATAAATTAAGGGATTTGCCAATGTTTCTCCCATTTATACTTAACCAATGAACCTCAAAATCTAATCAGGGGAGCGCCTTATCAGAATAAACCTGTATACTAAATTTGAAGCAAAAGAGATAATTCTGCATGAAAAACCCATTTTGCTAAGTTAAAGGGGTATTATTTCCCCCATTTCCCGTTTTATACTTAATCAATGAAATTCCAAATCTAACCAGAGAAGCTCCTTATCGGAATGAACCTAGAAAACAAAGCAGAATTGAAGAAAATTAGATAAATCTGCATGAAAACCTATTTATCTAAGTTAAAGGGGGGCTTGCCCCCTTTATACGTAACCAAGGAACCTCCAAATCTAATCAAGGAAGCACCTTATCGGAATAAACCGGTATATTAAATTTGAAGCAAATCCAATATTTCTGCATGAAAAACCCATTTATCTAAATTAAGGGGGGTTAGCCCCGTCCCCCCCTCTTTATACTTAATCAATGAAACCCCAAAACTAATCAAGGAAGCGCCTTATCAGAAACAACCTAGAAAAAAATGTGAAGCAATTCCGATATTTCTATCAAGAGTTATCACGTTACGTACATACATACATACATACATGCAGAACCTGCGGGCACATTAGCTCTCAGGATTTGATAGCCTGTGAGCTAAAAAATAATGATATTTTGTATTAAGCATCCTACAGCTGAATTGCATATTGTATTAAAATTTAACATTTCTGAGAATTTTTATGAAAGTTAAAAAAAAAGTGAGAAAAAACAACTTACACGTAAGTTATGTGTATCAGCTAACCTCATAAAGCATTATTGCAAAATATAGTTAAAAAGTCCATCTTATCACTGACAGAGGGAGAGAAATTTTATAAAATTGTAATTAAACTGGCTGTGTGTCAACTTTGAATCGCACAATTAAAAAAAATTTAGAAATAATATGTCAAAGTTTTGCAAACAAAGTTGCAAATATAAAAAAATTAAACACTTTTGACTACAATTTCTCCTCTCTACACTTTTAGGTAGCTTTCATTACAAAAAGCTACCTATTGCAGCCGTTCGGAGGAAAGCGATTTCAAAAAATTTTGGTATATTTTCATCGATCATGACCCCCAGACCACGAAACCACCCTCCGTTCAAAAGTTGATATATATATATATATATATATATATCCATATATATATATATATATATCTGATCTTTGTCACACTGTAACTCTCGTATTTATGAACCGATTTGGATGAAACTCGGTGTGTACATAGTACATATAAATGTCTCGACCGAGTTCGTTGGCCAACTTCATCCGCCATCTTGTTTCAAAATGGCGGCCATTTAAAAATTTTAAAAAAATTTAAAGTCTAAAATGTGGTACCAAAACATTAAAAATCGAAAACTATTTTTTTCTTATGTGTTTGACCTTGATACAAAGATTCAGGAGCAGTTTTTGTTTCGTCTATATCTTAAAAAATGGCTGAGTTATAGCACTTTCAATTTCTAGTGTGGCTGATATTTTGAAACGTCCTGATATTTGTAACGCGATAACAGGCGTATTTATGAACCGATTCGGATGAAACTCGGTGTGTACATAGTACACACCAATGTATCGACCGAGTTCGTTGACCAGCTTCATCCGCCATCTTGTTTCAAAATAGCGGCCATTTAAAAATTTTTTAAAAATTTAAAATTTCAAATATCGTGCCAAAAAATTAAAAATTGAAAATTATTTTTTCCTTATGTGTTTAACCTTGATACAAAGATTCAGGAACAGTTTTTGTTTCGTCTATATCTTAAAAAATGGCTGAGTTATAGCACTTTGAATTTCTAGCGTGGCTGACATTTTGAAACGTCCTGATATTTGTCACGCGATAACAGGCGTATTTTTGAACCATTTTGGATGAAACTCGGTGTGTACATAGTACATACCAATGTCTCGACCGAGTTCGTTGGCCAGCTTCATCCGCCATCTTGTTACAAAATGGCGGCCATTTAAAGTTTTTAGAAAATTTTAAATTTGAAATGTGCCAAAAAATTGAAAATCGAAAAATATTTTTTTTATGTGTTTGACCTTGATACAAAGATTCCGGGGCAGTTTTTGATTCGTCTATATCTTAAAAAAGGGTTGAGTTACAGCACTTTGAATTTCTAGCATGGTTGACATTTTGAAACGATCTGATATTTGTCACGCGATAACACACGTATTTATTAACCTATTTGGATGTAAGAAGGCATGTGGATAGTATATAGCAATGTCTCAACTAAGTTCACTGCCCAGCTTCATCCGACATCTTGTTTCAAGATGGCGGCTATTAAATTAAAAATAAATTATATTTAAAGTGAGGCGCAAAAAAATTAGAAATTGAAAAAGGTTTCTTTCTTAAGTATTTGACCTTGATATAAGGATTCCGGAGCATTTTTTGTTTCGTCTTTATCTTTAAAAATGGCTCAGATATAGCAGTTTGAATTTCTTTATGTGGGTGACATTTTGAAAAATCTGATTTTCCGCCTGCGACAGCACTCGTATATGTCAACCGATTCCGATGTGAGTGAGCATGTGCACAGGAATTACTAAGGTCTCGACCAAGTTCACTAATTAGCATCATCAACCATGTTGTCTTAAAAGGGCAGGAAAGGGCAGATATCGCCGAATTTGGAAACCAAATATAAGTTACTTTAAATAAAAGCAGCTTGAATAAAGCTGACTAATTTCGCGAAATTCTCATCCATAATGATTTAGTATTGATAAAAATTAATATTGAATCTTCTATAATCGGTTTCCAATAAATTGGGCTTCGTGTATTTGAATAATATAAGCTAGCTTTTTTAAAATAAGGAATATGAAAGCTACCTCTTCCTCCCGGCAATGGCCGGAAGGACTTTTTGTTTTTCTTTTTAAACCGGAACAAAATTATCTAAATTAAACTGATTTGAAATAGTACCCTCTTAAAAAAATTCAGCGATTTTAACTCCGACTGAGTGTATTTTGACTCCTTTTTAGCTCACAGGCTATCAAAGCCTGAGAGCTAATGTGCCCGCCCGTTCTGTATGTATGTACGTACGTATGTATGTATGTATGTATGTATGTACGTACCGCGATAACTCTTGATAGAAACATCCTATTTGCTTCAAAATTTTTTTCTAGGTTCTTTGTGATAAGGCCCTTCCCTGATTAGTTTTGGGAGTTCATTGGTTAAGGATAAAGGGGGAAAAACGGGGTTAGTCCAACCCATTAATTCAGATAAATGGGTTTTTCATGCAGAAACATTCGATTTGCTCCGAATTTGATATACCGGTTTATTATGTTAAGGAACTTCCCTGATTAGTTTTCGGGGTTCATTGGTTAAGGATAAAGGGGGAAAAGAGGGGTTAGTCCACCCCCTTAATTCAGGTAAATGGGTTTTCCATGCAGAATCATTCGATTTGCTCCGAATTTGGTATACCGGTTTATTATGTTAAGGAACTTCCCTTATTAGTTTTCGGGGTTCATTGGTTAAGGATAAAGGGGGAAAAGAGGGATTAGTCCACCCCTTTTAATTCAGATAAATGGGTTTTTCATGCAGAATGATTCGATTTGCTCCGAATTCGGTATACCGGTTTATTATGTTAAGGAACTTCCCTGATTAGTTTTGGAGGTTCATTGGTTAAGGATAAAGGGGGAAAAGGGGTGTTAGTCCCCCCCCCCCTTAATTCAGATAAATGGGTTGTTCATGCAGAATCATTCGATTTGCACCGAATTTGGTATACCGGTTTATTATGTTAAGGAACTTCCCTGATTAGTTTTGAGGGTTCATTGGTTAAGTATAAAGGGGGGTTAGTCCACCCTTTTAGTTCAGATAAATGGGTTTTTTATGCAGAATGATTCGATTTGCTCCGAATTTGGTATACCGGTTTATTATGTTAAGGAACTTCCCTGATTAGTTTTCGGTGTTCATTGGTTAAGGATAAAGGGGGAAAAGAGGGATTAGTCCACCCCTTTTAATTCAGATAAATGGTTTTTCATGCAGAATGATTCGATTTGCTCCGAATTTGGTATACCGGTTTATTATGTTAAGGAACTTCCCTGATTAGTTTTCGGGGCTCATTGGTTAAGGATAAAGGGGGAAAAAGGAGGTTAGCCCGACCCTCTTAAATTAGATAAATGGGTTTTTCATGCAGAATGATTCGATTTGCTCCGAAGTTGGTATACCGGTTTATTATGTTAAGGAACTTCCCTGATAAGTTTTGGGTGTTCATTGGTTAAGGATAAAGGGGGGAAAAGGGAGGTTAGCCCGCCCCTCTTAAATTAGATAAATGGGTTTTTCATGCAGAATGATTCGATTTGCTCCGAAGTTGGTATACCGGTTTATTATGTTAAGGAACTTCCCTTATTAGTTTTGGGGGCTCATTGGTTAAGGATAAAGGGGGAAGGGGGGCTAGTCCACCCCCCTTAATTTATATAAACGGGTTTTTCATGCAGAATTATTCGCTTTGCTCCAAATTTGGTATACCGGTTTATTATGTTAATGAACTTCCCTGATTGGATTTGAGGGTTCATTGGTTAAGGATAAAGGGGGGGAAAGGGGGGTTAGTCCGCCCCTTTAATTCAGATAATTGGGTTTTTCATGCAGAATGATTCGATTTGCTCCGAATTTGGTATACCGGTTTATTATGTTAAGGAACTTCCCTGATTAGTTTTGGGGGTTCATTGGTTAAGGATAAAGGGGGAAAAGGTAGGTTACCCCCCCCCTCTTAAATTAGATAAATGGGTTTTTCATGCAGAATGATTCGATTTGCTCCGAAGTTTGTATACCGGTTTATTATGTTAAGGAACTTCCCTGATTAGTTTTGGGGGTTCATTGGTTAAGGATAAAGGGGGAAGGGGTTGCTAGTCCACCCCCTTTAATTCAGATAAATGGGTTTTTCATGCAGAATGATTCGATTTGCTCCGAATTTGGTATACCGGTTTATTATGTTAAGGCCCTTTCCTGATTAGTTTTGGGAGGTCATTGGTTAAGGATAAAGGGGGAAAAACGGTGTTAGTCCACCCCCCTTAATTTATATAAACGGGTTTTTCATGCAGAATTATTCGCTTTGCTCCAAATTTGGTATACCAGTTTATTATGTTAAGAAGCTTCCCTGATTCGTTTTGGGGATTCATTGGTTAAGGATAAACAGGGGTCTAGTCCACCCCCTTAATTTAGATAAATGTGTTTTTTTGCAGGATTATTCGATTTGCTCCAAATTTGGTATACCGTGTTATTATGATAAGGAGCTTCCTTGATTAGATTTGGAGGTTCACTGTTTAAGTATAAAGGGGGAAACGGGGGCTAATTCCCCTTCACTTATTTTTTTGAGGGGCATTATTCTTTAAAATAAGAGTATGATATACAATTAGTGTGAATAGCCTGTGAGCTAAAATGCCATCAGTTTAGCTGGGCACTTTTCTTTTTTATTAGTATTGAAAATGCACTTATCCTATAGGAGTGAATTTCATCCATCTTGCGGAGTGGTTTTTTTTCATTCCTTTTTGATAAGCTGTTTTCGCTCTTTTTTTCGACTAAATTAATAGGCAAAACGAGTGACTGCACTCATATTGACAAACCCATTTTTTTGTCAAATTTAATAGGCAAAATAAATTATTTCCCCCTTATTTTCAGAATTTTCTTTTATTTTGTTTTTTAACATATATAACTCCCCAGTTTGCAAAATGTATTATTTTTAAAACTCCATTTTGATTTATTTTAATCTAGATGCAGAAGAAATTTTGTTTTCATTTCCGAAAGATAAATTAAATAATAATAATAATAAAAGATAGTTCGCGCCATAACAAGACAAGATTTTCTACCTTGTCAATATCCTGAAGTGCGCTGCGTTTACTTTATCTTTCTTATTATAATTTTTTTCTTTTTAATATTTTCACATTGTATATATAATTTTAACGTTATTAGTTTTAATCCGGAAATGTCGATTTCTTTAATTATATCTCATATTATTATATCTTAATAATATATTTTGCTTATGACACAGATAAATAATTATGGAATATAGAATTCATGTGTTACATAACTGCAGACTTTTTTTTAGTTAAACTTTTGAATATAACAGAGCGAAGTATAACACAAAAATAAAAATTCACAAAATCATAATTTAAAAAAAGGTCAAGCTAGTTGTGTCATAAAAATAAAATAAATTGATAATATTTTTTACTAATCTATTATTTTTTGATACTTTTTAAAAATTATCTTTTACATTTCGTACTATTTACATAATACTGTGGCAATTAAAAAAATAATAAATAAAGTGTAGATGTGTACAACTATCTAAATGGACACAATTTATTAAATACTTGTACTTACTGAAACATAAAAAAAATAGAACATATATCATAAGTTAATTATAATTTAATAATTTTTATAATCATGGGTTGTGTTCCGCAAATATTTCTGAGTGTCATGAGCAAAGTAGTATATTAATAATCAATAATATAAGCACAAAATGATATATGTTTAATAATGTAAATACCAATTAGCGAAATTTTACACAATTTGAATACAAGAAAACTACATATCTAAGTGCATTTTATTGATTATAAAAATTATGGAACAGACGCATTAAAAAAAAGAAAAAAAAAGTAATTTAAGAAGTTCATGTTTCCGGTTTAAAAGTAATAACGCTAAATAACGCAAAAAATCATATATACAATGTGAAAATACAACAAGGAATGGCGAAGGAATTACAAGAAAGATGAAGTAAAACAACGTACTTTACCTTGGAATTTTCAGAATCAGTAAAATCCTAGAATCGCCGGTAGCCATCTTGGTTTTAGCTGGGAAACAAAAACGAAATTTATCCAGTTCTTTGTGATGATTGCCCCCCCCCCCCCTGCTTTCGTGGGCATAATCCATCTATCTTATTCAATGCCATTTTTAAATCAATCAAATTATAATTGTAATATTGTTGTTTTAATCATGTAGGTAACGCTAAGCTTTGACGCTTGAAATAAACAAGCGACTCCCCTTTCAAAACGGTTCATCCTCTGCCAAACTATATATCGCGTTACAGGATTTCAACCAATAGGGAAGCTTCTTAAACCGCTCTTTTAGAGATATTTTTCTGTTCGGATCTGAAATGAGCTGCCCTGGGATGCTACTCTTAAAAGGATGATTTGGCAAACCAGTTTTTTGTGGAAAATGTCTCTTTTTGATAAAACAGATACTCAGAAAGAACAAAAACACGCGTAAAACTTTTCGTTCTTTTGTTGAGTTAATAATTCGTTCTTTTGATTTAAGAGTGTAGTTTAAATAAAATGACAAAAAAATTATGGAAATACATTTACCTACAATACCAACATTTCTTTTAATTTTCAATTCATTGTATTTAATAATTTTAAACTAAGAAAATGCTGGCTGTGTAAATTACATAAAAGAAAATAATTGATCGTCCTGACCAAAATGACAAGAACATATAGCTGTAATGCCAAAAATATAACATTTCATCCAAAAACATATAATAAGTTATTCTGTGACATCAGGACCCGGTAGCTCTTGCAGGGTTCGTACGCATCAGGGGATTCAGGGGATTATAGGGGTTTTAGTACCGGAAATTTTTTAAAGTACTGGTCGCTATATCTGGAGATAGAAATTTTTTTCATTAAGTAAGCTAAACGTTACTTTACAAAAATTCTGGTAATTGGTCTTCGAAGCGTACGAACCCTGCCTTGCGTTATTGCATGGCATAACATTATTTGAATATGATGTTTAAATAAATTAAGGAAGCGGTTGACTTTGAAATTAACAAAAATCAGCCAAACGTGCGAATTCCTATACACATTAAAAATATGGATTAAAAAATATGAAAAGTAAGAATTGAAATACGAAACGTTTAAAAATATGAATTATGGATGATACCACCTGCATTTCTTTAAATTTAGTTTTCTATAAACTCACAAAAGCAAAATAACTCTCTTTTTTTCTTTTTTTACTAAATGAAGTTAAGATTAAAAAACCTATGCATATATTTAACAAATTCGAAGTGCACAATTTAGAAAGTTTATAGAAACAATAATAACACCACTTTTATATGATAGAAAATTCAAAAATAGGTTTTATCCTCATTTTGTTCAGTGCTTTCTAACGTACTCAAATTCAATTCTTGTGAAAACTGCTTTCAGGAGCAGTTGGTTTTTAAATGGTTTTTTTACCAGATTTCAAGTCCAAAAAAGCCAAGTCGCTGTCATTTCAGTACGAGTCTGTATCTTTGCGCGTGAGCAAATATTTTGCCGCTCTTGCGTTTTCGTAATGAAACTGTGTCTTTTAAAGCATAAATAGTGTTTTCAATTAGTTTTCATTCAAAAAAAAAAAAATTATGTATAAAATTTTCCATAAAAACACATTTCTTTATTTTGAAATATGCAAATTATCTATAGCACTTTTGGATTTATGAGGATTTTGATGGATAGCTGTCAAACGGTTAAGGGATGTTTTCAGGACAAATATCACTATTTGTTTATAGAAAAATAAATCTAGGTTAAATGCGCGAAATTTCGCATTATTTACATAGAGATTTTTCCATAAGAAAATACTGCTACCGAAGAATTTCCTGGTTGTGAAATTTCAGGACAAGTACGACCCCTGCGCTTTGCGTGGGGAAATCTCGAAATTCTCAGGAAAACATGTCTATCTTTCTCGCATTGATGATACGGACAATTTTTGAAAATTTGTGCATGGCTAATGAAAAGTTGACCAAACTGGGTAGAAACATTATTCTTATTTTGGATAATGCTCCATGTCACCTATATGGCGCACACCTGAAAAGCTTTAAAATTTAGTTTATCGTCCCTTATCCTTATAACGTTTGCAGTTTGGAAATTTATTCTTCGATGTAAAATAATTTACAGATGCAAACTTGAATGCTCTGGAGAATTAGTATACGGGTCGATTCGATTGCCTCCATATACTCCAAACACAGCTAAAAAAAACTCTCAAGTTAACCCTTAACCGGAAACGTACGTCTGTAAGATGTTTGCGTCTACATATCTGCCCTTAATATTTTCTCTCTCCGACATTCCAAACTTATTTTTACTCTGTTATATTAAAAAATTGGTACTGTTAATGTGTTACTATCAAAGATTAAATGTTTAAGTTCACTATTTGGTAAATTATTAAGTGTTCTGTTTGTGCACGGGATTTTCACGTTTCCGGTTAAGGGTTAATCTTGATTGCAGCATTTTCTGGAGATCCGAATGGGTCGGACTAGGGCCAATTTTCATTATTGAGGTGCTGGTCGGGTCCGGTTCTTCTCTCTTTCCGGATGAGGTGGGGTCAGACCTTACTTTTTTCTGTAGCACAGGGTCAAGCCTTGTTTTGCTGTTTCAGGTCCTACCCTAAGGAAAATCCTGCGTACAATAATCAATAACATTCTGTGAAAATTTAAAATAAAATTTAACTAATTGCATCCATCGTTACATAAAAAAATGATTGTGAAGTCAATGACCATATTTTAATCCCTTAATAAAATTTCATAGTAAACTTATAGAAAAAATCAAATTTTATTCTTAAATTTGCTAATGAATTGGATCGGCCCTTTTACGTTTCCCTTACTTATCACAAATATAATTTATTACATTATTAAAACACTTTTATCTTCCGCATTTCATCAAACTTTAGCGAGTTCAAACTATAATTTAGAATTACATATTAAAATTGTTAGTAAGAATTATTCTATTAAAAATTACTTAACGAAGCTTCTGTATTTATAGAATAGTGTGATTTAAATTACATATTGTGTGAAAATTATGGAAACGCAAATGAATGCTAATGAAAAACCAAATTTAAAAGAAATATTAAAAATACAATTGACCCATGGAAAAATTCAAATTGACAAAATATTAAACTTTAAATCGTCATCAATGGAAATATTGAAGAAAATAAAAGCAATTAAATAAAAATTATTAGACGTAAAATATATATAAAAAATGTTCACGGGAAACCCTTCTGAAAAACATTTGTTTAAAAAATATATATACTAATGAAGGCGGGACTGATTCTTTTATGAAAAGAAAAAAACAAAAAACTAAAGAAATCTTAGTTTATTCATTTAAATAATATTCAACGACACAAGATTTGTAATCCATTATAAAAATAAAAGCTGTATAACTTCTCAATGTACGAGTTATGATACACCATGTGAAATCGTACTATGAAAAGGAAGTTTGTTCACTCAGAAGACGTTCTTCTGCTAGAAATTTGATATCAAAGTTACATCTGACCATCTTTTAAACTTGCTCTATCACTTGTAAAGTTTAGAAATTAATAAAAATAAATTATGCAGCCTATAGATAGCATGCATTACAATATTTTGATACTTCTAATTCATTTTTCATAAAAATGTAGAATAGTCCTCTTTGGTTCTCCATGCCTCATTTTATCTTATCTACAAAATGGTAAAAAAAATAAAAATAAAAATAAAAATAAAAATAAAAAATCATCCCGGAAAATCTACAAAGAAAATATTTAATAATAAATCTGTCAGATTTTTAAACTACCAGACCTTAACCCTTTAGTGCGTAGCTTTACATATATGCAAAGAACAGTGTTTTGAGTTTAATAGTTTTTTTTACTCGTATACATCTAATTCACACCAGAAAATTAAAATAGCAATATTTGCTTTTATTAATAACAGACATTCCATATTTAAATAAAGCGAAATTAGCCAGTGAAACTTTCTGGTGTAACGTCAGATTCTCTGAACTACGTAATTTCTAGAACGCATTCTATCATGGGAATTAAAGGGTTAAAGGTTAAGTTTTATAAAATAAATAATTATATAAATTAAGGTATTTGGAGACATACTTATTAATATATTTACTAATTTGCAATATGTTAGCGTAAAGCAGCCACACAACAGTAGTTTTTACTTATATTGCAGATGTGCAACAGAAGAAAAGATTGACGTATTATATGAAAAATGTATCTCTGATTTTTTTCATTATTTTCTTGCGTAATAAACCTTTCAGAGAATCATATATATATATATTTAAACAAAGTAAAAAATCGCGCGTTTCAGGGTTAAAATTGCATTTGTCATTCACGTTAAAACTGTCGCATCTACTTGACAGTTTGGCATGAATAACAGTAGCATGGAAAATATTTTATATGGTTACAAAGGGGGTTGCTTTGGCAGCGATATACTTATTTATTGTATACTTATTTATACTTATTGTATGTTTTAAAAGATATTTTAATTTCTATTGCACACTAAGCAAAAATAATAGGGATGATACCTAATCATTAGCTGGCAACTCTTCCGCTTTTCTGTACCACAAAAATTTAATAGAAATTTTTGCCTTATATAATTGGCAGATTACGGCGATTTAAAAATGTAAACTTTACTATAAATTTGTTGCGGTACAAAAAAGAGTAAGATGTTAGCCCCCCCCCCTCCCCCCCAGCTATGTCTAATCTCATATTTATTTTCACCTATTAACTTGCACACAGATCAGAAAAAAAAATAGATGAAATTGTTTTTGTTTAAAGTTTTAAAGTAATAGAATTCAATACAATGTTAGTCATTTAAAATAAGAATAAATACTTTGTTTTACATTATTATATTTCAACTAAAGATGGCATTTTAGTTAAACATTTATTTTGGTTGTATCGAATTGCATTATATAAAATTCAACAATAATAAACTTTATAGATCATAAACTTATGATAACTTTCAGTTATAACTGTTATTATTCAAACATGCTTCAAAAGTTTTGATTATAACATTTATGCCTTATGCTATATTGATATCATTCATATCCTGATAGCAAAAATATATTGACCAGTAATATTTAGAATATTGCTGAATGCTGTACATAAAATTTTCGACACCTGTAGAAACTCACTGATATAATTTAAAATCTTTGTTTAAAACAAAGCACGCAAAAGATTTGTTTGCATTACATATATAACATTATATATCAGATATAGCATTCTAAAATATAATAATTTTGCCGTTTTTAAGAAAATATTTAATTCTTCAATTTAATAAGTGGTTTACGTTGGTCAGCATTGTAAAAACGACATTACTTTTATAACATTGTAGCATATCTATCAACATTCATAAAGCGTTGTTGCATGTCTACGACATTGCCCTGGTCTTCGGCCTGCATTTCCAGTCTCCAAAAAACAGTTCGTGATCCTGGAAATCACACTTCGTGAAACTCTAGTGGCTTCTGCCACTTCGTCTTGTGTTTGGCCCTCCTCTAACCGACCAACAACTCTCCAAGCTTCTGCTTCGCTTAAATGGCTTCGTTGAGACATAGCACTCATCGAAACAAAGTACTTACTGAATGTCGATCATTGTTTTCAGCTTTGTCTTTGAGTAAGTTGAAAGCCAAATTTCACTCGCTGACACTAAAGCATCGTTTTTGACGTCAAACTCAAAATTTGCATACTCCGAAGTTTGAAAATGAGAAAAAATTGCATTTGTGACTCTCTTCTTCCAGTTTATGAAAAAATTTCGCTTATACCGTTATTTTATATAAGACTTACAATATCCTGTTATTCTTTTGAGCTGTGTATACACCACTTGAAGCGTAATACATGTAAACGTACTTTGCTTCTATTTTACCTCGTTCAATTTTTAGCTCACAGGCTATCAAAGCCTGAGAGCTAATGTGCCCGTCCGTTCTGTATGTATGTATGTACGTAACGCTATAACTCTTGATAGAAACATCCGATTTTCTTCAAAATTTTTTTCTAGGTTCATTGTGATAAGGCGCTTCCCTGATTAGTTTCGGGAGTTCATTGGTTAAGGATAAAGGGGGAAAAACGGGGTTAGTCCAACCCCTTAATTCAGATAAATGGGTTTTTGATGCAGAATCATTCGATTTGCTCCGAATTTGATATGCCGGTTTATTGTGTTAAGGAACTTCCCTGATTAGTTTTGGGGGTTCATTGGTTAAGGATAGAGGGGGAAAAATGGGGTTAGTCCACCCCCCTTAATTCAGATAAATGGGTTTATCATGCAGAATCATTCGATTTGCTCCGAATTTGGTATACCGGTTTATTATGTTAAGGAACTTCCCTGATTAGTTTTGGGGGTTCATTGGTTAAGGATAAAGGGGGAAAAGGGGGGTTAGTCCACCACCTTTAATTCAGGTAAATGGGTTTTTCATGCAGAATGATTCGATTTGCTCCGAATTTGGTATACCGGTTTATTATGTTAAGGAACTTCCCTGATTAGTTTTGGAGGTTCATTGGTTAAGGATAAAGGGGGAAAAGGGGGGTTAGTCCACCCCCTTAATTCAGATAAATGGGTTTTTCATGCAGAATCATTCGATTTGCCGAATTTGGTATACCGGTTTATTATGTTAAGGAACTTCCCTGATTAGTTTTGGGGGTTCATTGGTTAAGGATAAAGGGGGAAAAGGGGGGTTAGTCCACCCCCTTTAATTCAGATAAATGGGTTTTTCATGCAGAATCATTCGATTTGCCCCGAATTTGGTATACCGGTTTATTATGTTAAGGAACTTCCCTGATTAGTTTTGGGAGTTCATTGAATAAGGAAAAAGGGGGGAAAACGGGGTTAGTCCACCCCCCTTAATTCAGATAAATGGGTTTTTCATGCAGAATGATTCGATTTGCTCCGAATTTGGTATACCGGTTTATTATGTTAAGGAACTTCTCTGATTAGTTTTGGGGGTTCATTGGTTAAGGATAAAGGGGGAAAAGGGGGGTTAGTCCAGCCCTTAATTCAGATAAATGGGTTTTTCATGCAGAATCATTCGATTTGCCCCGAATTTGGTATACCGGTTTATTATGTTAAGGAACTTCCCTGATTAGTTTTGGGAGTTCATTGGTTAAGGAAAAAGGGGGAAAAACGGGGTTAGTCCACCCCCCTTAATTCAGATAAATGGGTTTTTCATGCAGAATCATTCGATTTGTTCCGTATTTGGTATACCGGTTTATTATGTTAAGGAACTTCCCTGATTAGTGTTGGGGGTTCATTGGTTAAGGATAAAGGGGGGAAGGGGGGCTAGTCCACCCCCCTTAATTTATATAAACAGGTTTTTCATGCAGAATTATTCGCTTTGCTGCAAATTTGGTATACCGGTATATTATGTTAAGGAGCTTCCCTGATTCGTTTTGGGGATTCATTGGTTACTGATAAAGGGGGGGGGGGTAGTCCACTCCCTTAATTTAGATAAATGGTTTTTTTTGCAGGATTATTCGATTTGCTCCAAATTTGGTATACCGGTTTATTATGATAAGGAGCTTCCCTGATTAGATTTGGAGGTTCACTGGTTAAGTATAAAGGGGGAAACGGGGACTAATTCCCCTTCACTTATTTTTTGAGGGGCATTATTCTTTAAAATAAGAGTATGATATACAATTAGTGTGAATAGCCTGTGAGCTCAATGCCATCAGTTTAGCTGGGCACTTTTCTTTTTTATTTATTAATTTTCCGCTTAAAAAGATGAACCTGTGAAACGGATGTAAGCTGAAATTATTTTGTCTGTTGACGTTTTTCTTTACGTATGTTTTTATGCACTGTGTGTACTTCTTAACACAAACTATTTTTTACGTATCTTATCGATTTTAAGTGTTTTGGAAGATGTTTTAAACCCTAGTCACCCCCCCCCTCCTCCCCTAGATAGAGATAAAAGGTAGAACTAACAGTAGATAACCCAAAAGAATTAACTGTAATCTATTATAATTTATCAAAAAAAAAAAAAAAAAAGAGAACTTCTATACTAATTTATTGCCAAATTATCGCATAAAGATGCGAGAGGTACTGTTTGACTGGGCAGTATGTATACTACTTTCCTAATATGGATGAATATTGAAATAATGGTTATTTATAAATTAAAAATTGTACCAAATTTTAATTTTTCAAATGGCAAGACCCAATTTTGACACTTTTTTTCCCCAATTCCTTGGGTCAAAGCTGTAAAAAGCTATATTTTATGTAATTTCCTTTGTTCTGTAAGATTTTTTTTACTAAATTAATGTGTACGGAAATTTATGCATTAATGTTGTTGAAAAATAAAGAAATAACATCCACATAACAAAATATCAAACGAAATACTTTTTGAAACTATGCTGAAACAGTGGCGCAGCAAGGGAGGGGCAGGGGGGGGGGGGAGATAAAATTTCTCACAGAGCTAAAAAAAAAGTATTGACGGTCATTTAAATCACTAATTAATTTCACTAATTAATTAATCACTAATTTTCAACTTTTATGAATGAAAGCCAAAATTAGTCTTACAAGTAGAGGATCCGAGGTTGGTCTCACCGAATGCGATGAACATCTGTGTATCGATAGAGTATAGTTAGTATATAAATATATGAGCGTCATAAAGCGCAACCCCCAGGGGGTTCTTGAGAAAATAAGTCTCAAATTTTAAGCTACAGTTCATAATCGGATAAATTTCCTTCTTTGGCAAGCGGTTCAGTAGCGCGATTGGCAGCACGCTGGATTTGTGTTTTTTTCAGCCCGGGTTCAAATCCGGCTCGGACTTGTTTTTCGGAACCAAAATTTTTATCAATCATTTTCGAACCGCAGCTGAAAAAATGTATAATAATTGAAATTTACGAAAAATATGAATTAAATGTTGTAGCATATACGTTCTTTTTTAACTACGAAATTTTGCATGTTTAAATATATAATGAAAAATTAAAAAAAGGAAAAACCGCATATTTATATGTCTATATACCAGAAATTTTTTGTTGTTATTTAAAATTATTTACAGTTATTTCAATGAATATCAGCAATTTTTAACAGAGAAATAAATTAAAATAAGTGAACAAATATATTATTTTCATTTTGTTCCCTTATTCAAATATTTCAAATTTTTGATGGTTTATTAAAAATATGCTTTTATATTTTTAATATGATTTTTAAAGTCTGGAATTCTTGATTTTTAATTAGAATAAGTGTCTACGTAGTAATTTCTTTCGGAAATCAATTTTTTTCTTGTTTAATATTTTTATATAATGCAGTTTAATTATATAAATACAATTTTAAGTGCGAATCTTTGCTTGTTTATATATTTAATGACAATAAAGATATAATAAATAAGTAATAATAATAACAAACTAAAAAAAGTCAATTGGAATTTTTATAGACCATGAAATAAGCTAATTTTAAAATTTATTTACTGTTATTTACATAAATAAGCTACTATTTTTCACAGTGAAATAAATGTATCGTTTTTTACCAACTCGCTTTTCAACTCTTGAATTTTTTGAATCTTGGATTCTTATGATTATAGTTAGAATAACTGCCCTTGTACTTAAAAATAAGTTCTAAAAAGATATTGAATTGCTGAAAATAGTTATTACGCAGGTAATAATTACAAAATCAAAAATTCGAAATAAAAAAAAAGTCATATTAGATATTTTAAAAAGTGTATTAAAAAATCATCAAATATTCGAAATACTTTCATATAGAAACAAAATTAAAATAATATAATTATTCACACATTTGTATCACGTGTTTTAATTTATTTCTCTGTGAAAAATAGTAGATTATTCATTGAAATAACTGTAAATAATTTTAAATAACAGCAAAAAATGTCTGGTCTATAGGCATAAATATGCGTTTTTTTATTATTATATATTTAAACATGCAAAATTTCGTAGTTAAAAAAGCACTTATATGTTAAAAAACATACATTTAATTCCTATTTTTCAAAAATTTCAATTATTATACATATTTTTTCAATTGCGGTTCGAGAATAACTAATAAAAATTTTCGTTCCGAAAATAAAGTCCTAGCCGGATTTGAACCCGGGCCGAAAAAAATCAAATCCAGCGTACTACCGATCGCGCTACAGAACCGCTAGCCAAAGAAGGAAATTTATCTGCTTATGAACTGTAGCTTAAACATTGCTACTTATTTTCTCAAGACCCCCTTGGGTGCTGCGCTTTATGACGCTCATATATTTATACAGGGCCGAAACTAAGGGGGGGGGGCAGAGGGGGCATGTGCCCCGGGTGTCAGAGCCAAGGGGCGCCAAGGGAAAGATTTGGAATCAATTATTTTCTTCTGACGGACTGGTGGATTTCATTATTATGAAACAGCCATTAGAAATGAAGTGTTAGGTGAAGATGAAAGGGCAGTCGTAAAAAGTTTGAACTCTGATTTCCTGGTCAGAATGAGGGAAAAAAATGGCCATATTTCTTTTTTTTCTTCTTTTTTTTTTTTTTTTGGAAAAAAAATTATGGCCATTTTTTTTTCTTCCCATTCTGACCAGAAAATCAGAGTTCAAACCTTTTACGACTGCTCTTTCATCTTCACCTAACACTTCATTTATAATGGCTGTTTCATAATAATGAAATCCATCAGTCCGTCAGAAGAAAATAACTCGGTTAAAGTGAAAACTCGGATAATCGAAACTCTACTGTATAAGCAAACACTGTAAATAGATGGTAATGCATGCGAATTCTTTTATGTTAACGAACTATAATTGCAACAAACGTCACATTCAAGTTACGTAGTTCAGTATTACGTATTTAAAATTTTAAAATAAGTCGGCCATTAGAAAATTAGTAAAATTCTCTTTGTAAATATATTTTGAGGAAGAAAGGGGGGGGGGCGCCAAAATTCATGTTTGCCCCGGGCGGAAAAAAAGGCTAGTTTCGGACCTGTATTTATATGCTAACTACACTCTATCGATACACAAATGTTCATCGCATTCGGCGAGACCAACCTCGGACTCTCTCCTTGTTAGTGTCTTTAGCTCTGCTTCTTTGTTGAATCATATTCTGTTCAACAAACATTTATTTAAAATGAATTGGTTATTTAAAATGAAATCTTCAATGATCATTTTAACTTCGTGAACATTAATGGAAGGATATAAAGATTTTATATAATTAATGTTCACGAAGTTAAAATTATCATTGAAGATTTCATTTTAAATAACCCATTATATAACGACGATATTAAAAGTATCTTTATTTCAAGCTTGAATTTAATTACAAACAATAATGCCTTCCTTTTTAATGGAAAGTATTACAAGCAAACAGAAGGGGCCCCAATGGGCTCACCAATCTCTGGACTATTGGCCGAACTTAAATTACGACCTCTGGAAAATCATATATCATTTCTTCCTCTACCCTCAAACCCGCATAATGGATTAGGTATGTTGATGACATTCTGATAATTTGGAATCACGGGATCTCTACATTAACTGAGTTTTTGAATCATGCTAACAGTATAGATAACAATATAAAGTTTACTTATGAAATAGAAGAAAATGTTTCGTTACCTTTTTTAGATGTAGAACTGGTTAAGAACATTTCAGCAAAAAGCATCGATATGAAAGTCTATAGAAAACCTTGCAGGTCAAACAATACAATATCCTTTGAGCTGGGTTCTGCCTTTTTTCCTCGTGGAGGAAGGTTGAATTTGTCGTTGTCCCAAGGAAATAACGCCATTTTTGTGATCATTTGAGGTCATGCCGGCAAAAGCCGTAGCGAATACCTCATAGCTTAAATAACATACACTATGACGCAAAAGTTTAGACAATGACGTCATTCAGCTTTAAAATGTAGAATTATGACGTCAGAATTACAAAAACCTGTAAATATATTCAAAAACTGATTTAAAATGCTATGTACAAAAGACAGTCGTTTTATTTGCTATAATACTAATTTTTTTCATAAAAATTCAAATGTGCTTGTCGCAAAAGTTTAGACACTATTCTAAATTTCTTTGAATATTCGCTGGCATATGCAAATTTAGAATCGATGATGTCACAAATTTGGAGTACTTAAGTTCTGCAAACGATTGCGCTTCATAGTCGACATGCCGAGAGCTAAAGAAATTCAAGTGAATGAGGTTTCAAGGATTTGGCAGTTGAAAGGTGAAGGGAAGAGCGTTTCTGAAATTTCTGCTATTATTAATAGGTCAAAAAAATCTATTTATCGAGTTTTATCGAGTGGTTCCGAATATAAAGCAAAATGTCGGTTTGGGAGGCCACGTGTGACAAATGTACGAGAGGATCGCCTGATACAAAGACTAGCGAGTACTCAACAAATGAGCGTACGTGGAGTTCAAAGCTCATCGGGACTCTCTGTATCAAAGGATACGATTCGTAGACGACTTTTGGAAAAAGGAACAATCGTTTATAGCAAAATGCAGAAGAAACCAGCTCTGAAACCACATCATAAGTTACAAAGACTTATGTGGGCTCGAAAGCATATGTCATATGGAGAGAAATGGCAGTCAGTCATATTTAGCGATGAAAAAAAGTGGAATCTGGATGGTCCAGATGGTTGTTTATCGTATTGGCATGACTTGCGGAAGGAACCTCGACGTTTTTTTAGTCGCAGACAAGGAGGGGGCTCGGTGATGGTTTGGGCAGCGTTTTTCTATAATGGACAAGTATCTCTGACCTTCACCAGTGGTCGTCAAACTTCACAGCATTATACACAGACATTAGAAGAAAACCTACTGCCATTTGCTGAGCTTCTAGGGGGTCCTCAGTGGGAATTTCAGCAAGACAGTGCTTCAATTCACACTGCAAAACATTCAAAATCTTGGTTTAATTCCCATAATATAAGAGATCTCGACTGGCCAGCATGTAGCCCAGATCTTAACCCTATAGAAAACCTTTGGAGCATCATGTGTCGCAAAGTTTATAGCAACGCTAGACAATACTCTTCTGAAAAGGAACTTAAGACATCTATTGAGAATGCATGGTACGATATCGATCCACAAACTATGCAAGATTTAGTTTCTTCCATGCAATCTCGTGTATATGACGTAATACATAAGCATGGATGCGCAACCAGGTTTTAAAAATTGTTTATTTCGATTTTATTTAATTTGTGTCTAAACTTTTGAGACAGCAGTTTATTTTTGTTACCATTTAATTTATTGCAATATGCACAATTCCACTTTTCTTTGTTATAAATATTGTTTATATGTACAGCACATTAATTTCAAGCAGTGATTTGAAAATTGAATAAATATTTTTCAAAGTATGTAAGAATTTCTTCATTGTCTAAACTTTTGCGTCATAGTGTATCCTTTGAGAGTAATGTTCCATTCAACTATAAAACTGCTGCATATCGTTTTTATGTTGAACGAGCTTTTCAAGTTTGTTCGGATGTTTATCTAAGTGATGAATTGAGTAAAATTAAACAGATTGCTTGTGAAAATGGTTTTTCGAATAGATTTATCAACAAATTAATTTATAAATATAATAATAGTAACAAAATATCTACAAATGTTAGTAAAGATAAAGAAAAACCTACTAAATTTTGCAGTATGGAATATATTCCACATCTTTTTGAGCGGATTAAGTATGCTTTGAAGAAATATAATGTAATTCTTATCGCTAAACCACCGACAAAGTTAGAGTATCTGGTACACAGAATGATTGATCCTATAGATAATTATGATAAATCTCGTGTTTATATTATCCCTTTTGGAGTTAATGGCAGTTCAAAAACGTATACTTATGTAGGAATGACCACTCGCAAATTATTTGAAAAAATTAAGCAGCATGTAACAGATATAAAAAAGGGTAAACTATCGACAGCTCTATCCCGGTTAAGTCAAGATAAAAATATTGATATCCTATTTAAAGAAGTCAAAATCATTGCACGTGCATCACATTATAATATTTGTATAATCAGAGAGTCTTTGGAAATTTTGGCAAGAGGAAAACGTACCTGTAATGATGTTCTATCCTATAATATACCAAGAATTTGGTTTAACATACTATGTGTAACTGGTGAATTTGGTTTTGATTAACCATTTCCCTCCTCTCTTTTCCCTCCCTCCCCCTCTTTTTCAGGTTAGCTACCCCTTTCTTTCTTTTCTTCTCACCTTCCTGTTTGTGGTTCGTTGATCTCGCCCTTTGGTATTTAACCAGCAGTTGTCTTTCATCCAGCAGTGATTTTCCCTGATGACGACTAATGGTTTAGTCGAAAGCGCTCGGGTTTTAACATCAAATAACTCCAATGTTTTAACATCTTTATTGTTTTTAAAATGTTTTAACATTTTGTATTTTAGCACCTATTAAGTAAAAATTAAAGATATATATATATTGTGAATTTAATATTCTTTTTCTCATTTATTTTATTAAGGTGAATCTGTCGTTCAAATTGAAATATAGTTTTTCTATATTTATTTATTAAGAAATTTCTGGTTCGAACTGAACTATACTCATTTAGTGCCGGTCTAAATAACCGCCTACCCTCCTTCTAGTCAATGCATTTATTGCTCATGTACCTGGTAGGAATACTTCGACTAGAAAGCAAACTTTGCCTGTGGCTGGTAGAAGCACTTCGACAGTTAACAGTTAAGGCTGCTCGTCATCCAGTTTCCGAATTCCCCTCGGTAATGTTAAGTCTATGGTCGTTTGATGCATTCTTATATTTAAAATATCTCCTCAGGATATTAACTCTCACGATGACTGTAGCTACTCTTGCTTTAAATACAATATTTTCTGCGGTAAAATGTAAACTTTAGCCTAAATATTCAAAAGTGGGAGAGCCAAAACAGTCGTCGAATATTTTAAAAGATGTAAATTTCTGAAACAGTAGATATATATTTTTTGGATTTAATTATTAAAAAATTCATAATAAATAATTAAATATTTCACACCAGAAATCCTTAAAAGTTTAATATTATTTTTCGTTTAACTTCAATTTCAAAAGGTCTTTTTCCACTCCCTTTGGCATCAAATTTCTTTAATTATTTGACTGATACCTCAGTCAAATTAAATTCTTAAAATAAAAGGTTAATCAAACAGCGGAATGCTTGCTAGAATAAAATATGCCGCAAAGAAACGCTACTAAAATTGCAGTAGTCGTGATGTGAACTAAGTTGTTCGTTAGTGGGTGGGTATTTCGCGATTAGCTTTTAATTCTGCTTTTAAGACCTAAAATGTAACTCTTGGAGTTTTAGTTTATTTCCTGGCAGTAACGGAAATCAGTCCTGACATTTAACAATTTCACATGGCAGTTTTATATCGTCTCCCAAAAAACTAAATTAATTTAGGAAAAATACTTTTGGAGAAAATGTTTTAACCCTTTCGCTCCCCTAAGCTTCACATGAGGCTCCTAATTTAAAAGATAAAACACACTGTTTTAGAAAAGTCTAGCGACTAAATTTTATTTTGAGTGACATCTTTTAAACATCCAGGTTCTATTTATGGCATAAATAATTTTTTTATCACATTTTTTAATCGCATTTTAATTCTGATAATTCAAAGACCAATTTGTGAAAAAAATCGTGAACGAAAAGGTTAAATAGGGGGTTTGGTATACAACAATAATACAAAGGATAATGATGAAGCGCACCTTTATAAGAATATGCAAAATGACCACTACAGTTGCGAATCTAGATTATTGGGGGGAGGGGGAGGTATAGTAAAACTTGCTAAGGCGGAATTTCAAAGTACTGTGGAAATTTCTGTTTCAAACGGTTGTCATAACAGGTACCGCATCTCTTATTAAAAGAAACTTATTTAATATAAAATCTAAAGATTACTAGAAGGTTTTGAAATGTCTATAAAAAATTCATCATAATATAATAATAAACCTCTTATACACATTGATAATAAAATAAAATATATATTTGTAGTGAATTTTGAAAATCATTGAATTATTTTTATGACAATATTTTTTCAATTATTATGCTACTGCTGTAAAAGAAAATTTGCTTTTTTTTTAATAAAGGTATCCATAAATTTAATAAGCATGAAATTGTTCAGTCTGAAAAGAATAAATAAAATGGTAAAGAGACAGTTTTCTAATACGAAATAATCTTATTAAATTACAATTTCGAAAAGTGCCATTGAAACTCTTTTTCTTTCTTTTCTTTTTTCTTTTGAGAAATTACGCCGAACAGGAAATTTTGTGAGAGATATTTTTAATCATAATTAATGTAATGCGAATTTTCCGCGATTCAAATTTTAATTCCTTAGTTTTAATAATTTAAATTATATTGTTTAACTGTTTTGATTACGAGGCTAAACTACAACAATATACCGACATTAACGATGAATGAAAAGATGGAATATAGAATTTTTCATAAGAATAAATTATATAAAAATCTTGTTCATGGTTTTTTTTCAGAGCAAATTGAATTATACAGAAGTATTGTCTTAAAAAAAATTTAAACACTATACATTTAGTCATTATTTGACATAACGAATGAAGCAAACATAAAACTTGATTAAAAAATGTCCGATATTGCAGCGCAATTTACATGGTAAACAATAACCCCCCTGAAAATTTTCAGTTTTTATCGATGAGAACAGAGTAAGTTTTTTTTCCTTTTCTTTTTTTTTGTGAAAAAAAACGTATGTTTATTTTCTATTGAAAATACTGTTTTCTGAAGCCACTAAATAAAATTAGCTGAAGGAACAGGAGTGTCCTAATCTACTGTAAAACAAAATCGAAGTGATCCAATTGGAGAATAGAAGTGAGGATATTTTGTCTACTACATAAAAACACAACAAAAGACCAGAAATACTGAAACCCTTTTATTCTATAGAAGCAGCCTACTTGCGCCAATTTTTATATTTTATTGGCACCACTTTCTATAAACAAAGCAAATTTACATACAACTTAACAACGTGTGCATGAGAAATATACTATAAAAATATTTTTTTAAATTACTGGTTCCAATGAAATATAAAAATTGGCGCAAGCAGGAGATCTGTATAGAAAGTACCACACAGTCAGTATGACCTTAACCCTTTAATTATCGCTCCCGTGATATTCACGGGCTGTGTCTTTTATTCAGATTGTTTGATTCCCACCAGTTTTATAAAATAGTGTAATTGGCATTATTATGGTATAAATTTACCTGTCATTAAATAAGGTGAATATTTCTTTTTCCTAAAATGTGATGCCAATAGGCAATTTTAATATTTAATGCGACCATTAACGGGTTAATTTACAAAAATGATTAAAACTAATGAGCGCACAAAATGTTCTACAAGGCTCAAGACTGTATGTAATATTCATATACTTCACTCGTTACAAGAGTCTGTTTTGCCATCATTGGATATAAGAAGTTAATTTCAATAGCCGAGACAATCTCTCAGAAAATTTTGCATTATATGAATTAAAATTGCCTTTAATAATCTAACAATTACCACTAAGATTCTAAAGAGTGTCCTTTTCTTATCAGCAGTAACCTGCTCTTTTTAACGCATGGAAATCTCAATTTTATTTATAAATTTATTTTTTAAATGAGAATACATTATCTTTCGAAACTGGTTCCGAAAGTAAAAGTAATTTTGTAAAAGAAAATCTGCAACCAAAATCGAAAAAGTAAAACCTAGCCGGGCTAAATGTCAACCTCAGCTATTTTATTTTAAAAAAATCATTTAAAAATATTAAAATACAAGCGAGAAATTTAAAAAGAAGGAATAAGTTTAAAATAGGTTTAACATTAGCGTGAGAGTGTTTTCGAGTGACTGCTACATGTTCTTAAGAGCCTGCACTAGTCACGCAAAAAACTCGCACTCTAATATTAAACCCAGCTGCCAACTCTTCCGCTTTTTTGTATCACAAAAATTTAATAGAAATTTTTGCCTTATTTAATCGGCAGTTTACGGCGATTTAAAAAGGTAAAACTTACTATAAAATTTTTGTGGTATAAAAAAGCGTAAGTTGTTGGCAGCTATGGTTAAACCTATGGCTGCCGTATTTATGTACTTTTATTTTTTTGTATAGGATAGCTGAGGTCGATCTCTAACCATTCTAGTTTTAACTTTTTAGATTTTGATTGCAGTTTTTTTTTTTTTTTTTTTTAATGAGACTGTTTTAAATTTCGGAACCGGTTCAGAAAGATAAAGTAACCTCATTAAAAAAATGCAGGCAAATTCGAAAAAGTAAAAACTAGATGGACATTAGCCGGGAATCCCATGCAAAAAAAATTATTCAAAAATATTAAAATGCAAGAGAGAAAATTGAAAACAACGCTGCCATAGTTTTAACATTAGCGTGGGAGTACGTTCGAATGACTAGTGTATGCTCTTAAGAGACAAGATTATTCAAGGAAAAACTCTCGTAAGCTAATCTTAAATTTACATTGTACTTTTTCAGTTTTTGTAAAAGTTTTTTGTTTTTAATGAGGCTATATTTACTTTTGAAATCGGTTCCGAAAGTGGAAGCAACTTTATAAAAAAAATCTGTAACCAAAATCGAAAGAGTAAAAACTTACCTGGCTAGATATCGATCTCAGCGATTATATGTAAAAAAAAAAATTTGAGAAGTAAACTGAAAAACAAAATACTAAAATGCAAGCGAGCAATTTTGAAATAACGCTCCCATATGTTTAACATTAGCTTGAACTTTTCTGCGCGTGTCTAGCGGGCTCTCAATTAAAAAAAAATAATTGCACAATTTACAAGTATCATAGTACTCATAGAGGAGGGATAATATAACCATCTACAAAAAATACTGAAATTGCTGGGCAGACAAAAACAGAAGCTTCAGAATGAACTAAATCTCTATTTGCATCAAAAACAAAATCCCTAACCAGTATTGAGTACTTAAACGTTGTTAAAATATCAGTGTATCTTTTACATGTGAAATCTTGATTATTACTCATAAAAAAAGACTGAATAATAATCAGTGCACTCCGTGCCACTCCAGTAAAAAAAAAAAAAAAAAAAAAAAAAAAAAAAAAAAAAAAAGCACTTGAAACTGTTTCGATTTTTAGCTATACGTTATTTATTGTTATTTAAATATAAATCAAATAATAAAGATACAATTATTTTTTACGTTCTTCCATGATGCACCCTTTTAAAGCACTAGAATTCTCAAAAAAAGATTGATCAATTTAATAATTTATATGTCATCATCATCATCATCAACAACAACAAAAACCATTTTCTATTCACTGCTGGATGTAGGTCTCCCCCAGATTTTTTCATTGCTTTCTGTCTAGTACTTTTAGTCATCCAATTAACCCTTTATCTACTAACGGTACTTATAAGTACCACTCATTTTATACTTTCATCCATAGTGAATATTACTAATGTTCTAATGATATGGTACTTTACTAAAACACTCTTTTAACTCCACCTTATCCGGATACATGGCAGCAGTAATTCTAGGTTTGTTACTTTAGCGAGGAAGGAGGGTATCTTTGAAACAGTCGATTGTTTTGTGCCGACAATTCGTACAGATTGTCACGCTAGTCTTTTTATTGCTGCAAACACAGTAAAGGATATAAAATAAGTGTTGGATTTGTTTGTGTTCATTGTGCTCTTAGAATACAATTTGAATAGCTATTTTAGATGAACGATGTATGTATTTGATTTGACAGTTGAATTACTCTGTGGTATTTATAAGTACCGTCAGTACATTGGATGTTGGAGAAAACTTCTTGTTTACTTTTCGTCTGTGTAGTTATCCATCATCTTCATCTGCTTTAAAATGTAATTACTAAAATGTAGTGTAGTAATAATTTTCCTGGTATATCTTTTCTGTTTCATTATTATTTTTCATAGGAAATCGAAAAAGTTGTGTCATCGACTCTTTTTTGCTATGCTAGAAATGACATATATAAATTCATATGTTGAATATGTGGAGATGCGAGAGACCATGTTGTCACTGGAATATAGACGTCGCATAACTAAAGGACTATAACAAGATCGAAACCTAAAAAGAAAAATAGGTTTTCTTTACCCTTTCAGGGGCAAAGCATTTTCGATGCTAAAGTGTTGAAATGAATGATTGGCACCGGAATTTGCCAAAAAATTTATTTCTAAATATGAAAAAGGCTATATTTCATATACTTATCAAATCGAAAATATTTTACCACAATTCTGGTGCCATTTGAAATACCTTGTGGGTTTTCTGTTACGATATGTTAGTCATAGTGTACTGACTGTACTTTAAAGTACCATTTTAATTAATTAAATTTCTCAGGGGTGAGTATTTTTTTATGTTTATCCTTTAATTTTCATTGTAATAACTGACAAAAAATTACATAAAAAAATTGCAGTATATCATAATGCAGTAGATAAAGGTTTAACACCGGTCACTTTTTTAATTTCGTCACTCCATCTTACTTGAGGTCGTCTTCTTGGTCGTTTTATATCTCTGGGATACCACTGTAGAGTGTTTGTACTCCATCTATTGCATTGTCTTCTAGCAATGTGCCCAGCCCATTTCCACTTTAGCCGTTTAATTCTCTCGATGATGTCGAAAAATTTGCCTGACTTCTTATACCCAGGTTATTCTCTTTCTGTCTCTTCTAGGTATACCTGGCATACATCTTTCCATACTTCTCTGTGTTGTTTGTAATCTTTGTACCATCCGTTTTGTTAGCGTCCATGTTCCCGCTCCATAAATTAGCACAGGTAAAACACATTGGTTAAACACCTTTATTTTCAAACAAAGAGGCATGTTACTATTCAGAATAATATTTTTCCTCCCAAAAGCACTCCATACATATAGTATTGCTAGTTGGTTACTTTTTTTTAAATTCAGATTTCTTGAATGGCACCACTTTTTTTAAATCGCAATATTGGCTTTATTTAATGACACATTAATTTTGACGAATAAAGAGGAATTTTACCATTTCAAAAAGTGGTGTCAATCAAGAAATCTGAATTTTAAAAAAGTAACCCACTGGCAACTCTGCATCCCTTATTCTTCTATTGATTTCATTCATGATACTGTTGTCCGATGATATTTCCTGCCCAAGGCACACATAACTGTGCACCTCCTTAATCTCGGTGTTGCTGTAGATGATTATCTTTTTTGAAGCAAATGAATTGAACATCACCTTAGTCTTTTCCAAATTTATTTTTAATTCCACGTTAATGCTAGATTCTGCCAAATATTTTAGAATCTTTTCCAATTTTTCAAGACTATTACTAAAAATTAAAATGTCGTAGGCAAATCGGAGATCACTCAAATATTTCCCATTTATTGTAATGCCTTTGTTTTCCCGATCCAGCTTTTTGAAAATATTTTCTAAGACAGCAGTAAAAAACTTAGGCGAAATGGTGTCTCCTTGTCTTACACCTCTTCAAAGATTGAACCCCACTTTTCCTTTGCCCAAATGGATGGTTGCTGTTGCTTTCTTGTAAATATTCTTTATGATATTGATGTAAGTTTTGTCATTTATACAGGGCTCGCAGCGTTCCTAAAATTTTCGCACTTTGCTACCACTAAATTAAAACGATAATCTTTGTTGTATAGTTTTATAATAGATGTTAAAGAAATCTACCACGAAGAATTAAGAAGTAAGAAGTAAGTAAAATCGTACAATATCTCTAATAATTCTGATTAAGCCAAAGACTAGTTGTGTGACTGATATTCTGTTGCGCCCCTACCCCCCCCCCCCCTCTTCATTTTTCTTGCACTTTCACAAAAATTTAACATTTTCTGTACTTAAAAATACGTATATGGAAACAAATATTCATTTAGATAAACATGGTTTTATTAATTTTTTATCTTTTACTAATTTAAAAGTAGAAAATGCCGATTATAACGATTAAAAGTGAAAACAGAATTAAAATATCAGATTATATAAAAGTGCTAACAAAAATTATGACTCCTAAACCAGGGAATAACTCAATTGCCTCATGTTTTAATCGGAGACATCATTTAAGCTACCGAATGGTATAATGTTGGTAAAATTAACTTACTTAACCGCATTAAAATAAACATAAATTGTTTTTAATCTACACAAGATTTTCCAGGAATTTTTATTATGTAAAATTATTGCAAATTCCTTAATCATATGTCTATATTATGTTACTGGGATAGCCACTGCGTTTCTTACACCTTTTTTTTATTACAAATTTTAAAGAAGCGTTTTTTTCTTTTTTGATCATTTTAAACACATATTTAAACACCTGGTTACAGAAAAACATTAATGGATGATTATACTGACTCAACACAGCTTAATTAAACACAAAATTTGATTTAAAATATCACTTTAACACAATATATAAAATATACCATATGAATTTCTTCGTTAATCTTCTAAATGGTTCGCCGCATTTAGAATCATCAATATGTATGTCGCTATTAGGCACAGGCCGAAAACAAACCCTCCTAAATGCGTAGTCCACTTCAAATTCTAAACCGGAAACTGGTCGCCATTTCTTTAGTTTAAGTGGTCAGGTAACTGAAACGGACAACGTAGCTCCTGATGTTTATAAGTTTATTTGATCTTCAAAGTAAAAAAATAAAAATCGGGAGCCACTTTCGGGAATTTTTGTCGCATTTACGAAACATGGGGGCGATGTAAAATGAACGATGTGTATTTGATTGGAAATTTCTTTTAAAGAAACCGTTTTATATGCAAAAAATGTTTCGGGTTTTGTTTCTAAAGTTCGTATGCTTCATTATGTCACATTTATTTACGATTCTTGCATTAAGATTTTATGTAAAAGAACATTGTCGCATTTAGGGGTTATCACATTCAGGCAGACTGACCTTATATATATATATATATATATATATATATATTAGTAAAATTGGTTCAGCAGTAAGATCAGGGACACTGATTAAAAAACCCACTTGTGTTGTAAATATGTAGATTATATAAAATTATGAAAAATTAAATTAAGGAAATTATGTTATTTTGATAAAATTATGGTAGAATGTCCTAAAGAATAGCATAAAAATTTTATTAGCCGAGAGAATTTCGGACAAAAACTTGAGGAAGCAGCTGGGGTGAAAATGACGCACTTCTACAAAACATATTTCAGTTTTAATAATTAAATTACACGCTTTTTTATAAAATGAGGTCATTTGCATCTGCTAAAGCAATCCAATTTTACAATCCAGTCTTAAACTTCATCTATAGAAAAGTACGCATATGACGTCATTATCGCAAAATAACAGACGATATTGTTGGCATAGCATGTATTTTAATTTCAACTTTTTTTCAGGTTTTATAAGAAAATGGCAACAAAAAGATACAGTAATCTCATATTTTCCGTTTACTTTCAATAGAAATGGAGTATTTTTGTTGCCATAATTAGAAAAATGGTATTTAAAACGACAAAAAAATTAATATCTCAAAAATAAATTGAGATACAGCTTTCAAATAAATTGCATTTAAAAGTACATTTCCCCCCTATACGACGGTGTAAAAATTGAAAGTTTAAAAATTAGCTGTTGTGAAAATTGCAAAACCAAAATTTCATTTCAAATTTCAAATGCTGCCATTCGCATAATAACGTATGCGTTACATACAGATATGTTTGTCCTTTATAATATAGATAGATATTTCTTACTATTTAGTAAATTTTATTTTAAGTTTATTACCTTCCGCCTTTGCATAAAAGATAGGAATGTTACTTTCATTTTATTTTTAAACTCACACCAGTTGTTTATAAAAGTACACTTTTCTAATAAATGTTCTTCTAATTTTGCATTGTTAGAATAATTGTTGTTTACAAGCGTCTACCGACAGAGTGCAACTTTTCAGCCAAGGTCCGGTTTTCAGTGAAAGATAGGTCGCTGGTCCTTCCATCTATGAATCAAAATCTCACACTGATCGCACAAAGTTTTGAAGATCTTTGTTTTTGGTTTATTTTGTACTGGAATAAATGCATTTATTTATAAAATACATTTGACAGTAAATTCTGGTGCGGAGTTTAAAACTAAGTGGAAATAAATTCGCCCACCAGAGTTTAAAGAGTCCCAAGCCTGGATAAAGTGTGAATGGAATTATTATTTATTTTTTTATTATAAATAAACAGAAAGGGAAATTATACATATATTGCAGTACACATATTCACATATACTTCTAAGTGCATAACTAAATATTTGCTTATAAGACTTGTATTATTATTATTTAGTTTTAAAGAAATGTAATTTCGTATTTACTAGCTTAAGATGTTATATAAATAACTGAAAGTTTTAATGCTAATCACAGAAATAACACATATAACTATTATTATTTTTTAATGTAGAGTTGTTTAATTCATTTTTCATCATGTTAAGAAATAAGAAATGTTTAATTTAAAGAACCGTCGAAGATCTTATTTTTCGTAATAAGATTCTGAATTTATACTTAATAAAAGATAAAGTGGGATAAAAATAAAATATTAATTCTTTTAACTATCAATTACCTTCAATAATTTTAGCTAAATTTAAGTTAGCTTTGTAAATGATTTTTTTAAAAAATTGTACGATTTATTGAATACAAATTCTCATACCCATTCATAATTTTTCAATAACTTAATAAAGAAAATAAATTATTTTTTATGCAAAGAAAAAAAAGCTACATTCATTTAAATTAATTCTGACAAATAATCAACTAAATGAAATAATTTACACAGAAAAGCAATATACCTTTATTTTTCGATTTAAAAAATAATAATACGGTTATATTTTTAAAATACAGCTAAAAAAATTAATCTAAATTTTGCATTTAAAATCCTATAAATTAGTTCAGCACAAGAAATTAAATTTTTCTGGTTTCATTTCATGCTGATAGTTGGCATGAAAACAAGGCCTCGGCTGAAAAGTTGCACTCTGCCGCTAGACGCTTGTTTGAAAACTGCTTCCAGAAGAAGTTGGTTTTTAAAAAGTTGAAAAGTGTTTATCACTTCGGCTTGTGTGTGGTCGTCTGTTCGCGCTCTAACTCTCGCAAATGTGCTCAGATTGCCCGAAATTTCTGGATGTTATTGACGTTTACCATAGCACGCTCCCAATTTCAAATGAAGTTTGTAGCATGTTTAGTTCATTTACAGGGACAGTCAAAAGTATACCGTTACATTAAGGCCAATGTGAAAAAATCGTTTCAAATGATTTTTAAAGATGTTACACGCATCCAAACATAACAAAATTGATATGCATGTATGAAGTGCACTAAAACATGCATTCTGTAGAATATGCGGTGCAAAGAATAGTTATTATTCTTGTACAGGGCCACACAAAAGAAATCCGTTACATAACGATATAGGGATTGTTTGCGGCGTATTTTAATTATATTAACAGGGTCCGGTACACAAAAATCTCCAAATTTTCCAAAAAACTTTTATTGCATTAAAAATTTTTCTGTGTTTTTCTGTTTAAAATGACGTTTAAATCCTGTTTCTATCTTAATTAGGTCAGGAATTAGTAAATTTTTCGTTTTGATTTGTTTTCAAAATCTAGCTTTCAAGCAATGGTTGTCATGAAAACGATTTCTTGTGAAAATTCGTTTTTCTCCATGATGGCTTTTTTCACCATTTCTCGTATTTGAATCGTTATAAGCCAAAAACCGTTAAAGGTAAATAGTTCAAACTTGGAACATGTCTTTTTCAATTGTTTTACTGTAACTTTGATTCAGTAAATTCGAAAAAAATATTTACTTTTGAAAATATGATTTTTTTTTTTTTTTAAGTTACATCATTTTTTTTTTTTTTACTTTAAGTATCTTTAATTTTTTTTAATTAATATTTTTAAAAATGTTGAATCTAAATTAAAACTTATGTATTTCTATTAATTTAAATGAAAAAAAATTGAAATTCTACAAATAATATTTCGAGTTATAACGATTTTAAGTTACCCCACTTTTTTAATGAATTTTAAATTTTAACATTTAAAAAAATATATATAAGAAGTTTTATCATATGATTTTGTTTACAAATAGCATGGTTAACCATCACAAAAAAATTCAAAATTTTAACTCAATAAATAAAAATAATTATAAATTGTGTTCCGGACCCCCTTAAACTAATTCATGTACAATGAAATTGATATACTTCGCTGAGGTTTACTATTAGTTATTTCATGTATAATACGAAGTGCATAGCATTTACAGGGCACACAAAAGATTTCAGATACTATATTGTATCAGAAGTACTGTACATTATCGGAGATTGCTGGTAAAGCATTTTAAATAATGATATGCGCTTTTATGTTTCACTATATTTATGCATAAAATATGGTGTGTATAAATGCTATAATCAGGGTTCCCACTCGTCCGTTTTTTGGACAACAGTAATTTTTAAGAAAATTATTCGTGGTAGGTTTCTGCAACAATAGCAAGAATAACGCCGCTCCAAGTAAGTTTTTACTAAATTTATAAATGAGGTTTCTCTTAAAAAAAAAATAGTGGTGTTCAAAAAACGGACCGAGTGGGAACCCTGTATAATTCATATACAAGGCTACACAAAGTCGTTCAACATTCGTAAGGGTTACTGGATATGAGCGCAAGTTCCATAAAGGTGGTTTTTAAATAAGTTATGCATTTTTACGCTGAACTGCATTTAGTTTATTAAGAAACGTTTGTAGAATACAGATAAAATTATATACATGGTCTCGCAAAGAATCGGCTACATACTGTCTATGGGTGATGATTTCTGGAAATGTGATTTTAGTAGTTTTAAGAGTGTTTTAGTTTGAATTAACTTTTAGCTAAATAGTGGCGTGTAATAAAGGTACAAGGTAAACTACAGGGCTGTACAAAAGTATTCAAGTATTTTTTCATCTATTAGTATAAATTGCTGAAAGAGAAATTTCAACAAGTTATACGTTTTCTTGCTAATCTAATTTTTCCCATTATATAGTATATATATCAACATGCAGATCAAATACAGCCAATTCAAAAGAATTGGCGTACATATTTGGCTATGGACGGTAACTGCTGAAACCAGTTTTTTAAATGTTTACTTAGTTATCTTATTTAATTTACCTTATTTCCCTACAGTTTTCAGGGAGTGTTGGAAAGTGTTTTATAATCTATGCTGTACGCATGATTTTTCTTTCTTGTTTAATTTTCATGTCGTTTTAGATTTTGTAAAAGGTGAATATGGAAAAAATAGAACCATTTGATTAGGGGAAAATGACAGTTTTCAAATATAAATATAATGAACTGTTTTATCATTAAAGATCTGTTATACAGAAAAAGTTCGAAGCCGTATTTTAATATGCATGCTTCTTAAGGGGGTCTGGGCATCAAAATTCTCGAAAAAATACATTTTTCAATTTGCTTTCCAATAAAATACTACTAAGTTAAAGAAATTAAATAAAGCAAAACGCGTATTTCTACAATGATTGTATCAGCAGATATAACACTTTTTGTGCTGTACTAATATTTCTACCCCGCCCGTAACTGAAACAAGATAACTGAACTAGTCCATTTATCTCTGAATGAGTTTTGTTATAATTTATATGATTAAAAGAATACATCTGTGGCGACGCCATCTTGCGCGGTCAGTAAAACGAGTTTCTCGCAGGAAGCGATCGAGCTAGCCTTTTGCTCGGCACGTAAGATCTCGCCTTCTGACCGTGGGTTCTCCGGTTCGACCCTTACCGGCGCCCATCTCTTGCATTGGTGACCTTGGACAAACGAACACGCACCTTCACAAATATCATCATCTCCTTTCGAGACCAACAGATGGAAGCACTGAAAACACCCCCAGCAGCAAAGCCTGTGAAACGCTCACAGCACGCAACCAGCAGCAAAAGCCTGTGAAACGCTCACGGCACACAAGCAAAGCCTGTGAAACGCTCACAGCACGCAAAGCCTATGACAACTCTCATAGCACAAAGCCTGTCACGCCGCGCATCTTCGGGGGCACACACATGCGCACGGCAGCACGACAGCATCACCTGGCAACGAGCCAGCGCAACACGAGTGCACATCGCTCGTACAACATTATCGAGATGTTCTTCTCACTGGGGGTGGAGTACTGTGGCGACGCCATCTTGCGCGGTCAGTAAAACGAGTTTCTCGCAGGAAGCGATCGAGCTAGCCTTTTGCTCGGCACGTAAGATCTCGCCTTCTGACCGTGGGTTCTCCGGTTCGACCCTTACAGGTACGTTTTCACTGGTCTACCCAAGGTCTAACTTACCTAACTTTTTACCTAAGCACAAGATTTTAGGTCGTTGGAACGCGATTTTGTAGGTTTGATTCGTGATCAATCCTAAGCACGGCTTACCTAAGCGCAGCCAATTAAAATAGAGCTTTTGATAATAATGGCGGTGTTGTCAATTTACTAAGTGATATTTATGTTTTATTTATTTATTTTATTTTACGTCAAAGAGGAATCTATTTTTTGTGATTGAAGCAAAACGGTAAGTTTTATTGACATGTTGGATAGATATCATCCTTTATTATTGTCTTTTAATTTAATAAATTGTGGGTAATCCATATAGATTCTTTAAATTGTTGTTATTTTTGATAATCATTCAGATACATTTTATTAATATTAGAATACTAATTATATAGTTTGTTTAAGGATTTTGTTGCGGATATAAGGATGAAGATATGTCCAGTTCTCAAAATTATTTTATTTTTATTGAACGTTAATAGTATACAAAGATTAAAAGTATTTTTTAAGAATGTTTGTTTCTTAAGATGAATTACTTGCTTCATTGATTATACTTGGTTACTTGATAGGGTATTTCTGATCAATTTAGATTTAAATTTCCATTTACTCACTTAAAATAATTGTAATTGTTAAGAAGGATATTGTTTACTGTAGCCCATTGATTTTTAAATGGAAAATTAGTTACAGGCAAACTTTAATCCAGTTTTGCTAATAGTAGGTATTTGATTATGCATGTTTAAGCGAGCATGTAAACAAAGTTTCTATAAAATAAACAAGCCGTTGTATTTTGTATTTTCCTGTTCTCTTTTAAGCAAGAAACATCTGATTGCAAAACAGTTTGCTCTTTACTCCTTTTCAGATATTTACTTGTGAACTTTGTCATGTAAGGAAAACACTGCTAATCTATTTTTTATTTTAATTTTAATGCTTTTCACCTGCAGATGTGCTATTTTTCATTTTGTTGTTAAGATTAATGCTGAAACTTTTATGAAGATTTATAACTTTGTATGAAATTTAAATCAATTGAGAGATATTCAGACCATGTGTAGCTTTTCTATGTGCCCATTTTGAAGAATTTGTACACATTACCATTCCAATTCGATAAGCAGTTATAAATGCATATTCAATGTATTTTAAGTTAAATCTGCATGTCTTGTTAGCGATTATTTTCATTTATTAAAAAAGTATTGCTACCAAAATAATAGGAGATTCTCCATTTGAAATGCATATTTATAAAATTTTGTTTAAATTGTTATTTAGGTGCATTTCTTTTACAAGTATGGCTACAGATTTTATCTTACAGCATAGGTCAACGGTTTTAAATGTACCTATTTATCTATTAAAGTAAAGAACTATATATTCATTTATTTATTTTTTTCAAAAATCATTACTTATTATTCTTACTATTTTTGAAAATGGAATTCATTATCAAAAAATAAAATGCTCTCTGTGGGAGATTCTTTGAGTCTATATGTTTGAGTGTATATTAAAGTTTTAGACGAATCATGAATTCATGATGTACCGTATTTTCGGGTGTATAGCCCGCATCCAGTGTATAGCCCGCACCCCTAAATCGAGCAGTACCATAAAAAAGTTCGTGTATAAGCCGTGGAGCTGCATCGTTGTATAGCCCGCGGGCTATACACCATCTACGAATGTATATTTCGACCAGGGTTTACGCCGCATGTGAAATTTCCGCGGTAATCGCGAATGGCGTGCTAAACAGAAACACATTAATAAGAAGAATTAAGAAATCATAAAAATGAAATTATTAATTAGAAATAAATAATTTAAATGCAAAATTCGAAATTAATATAATTTAAATAATATAAATACGATAAACTACACTAAAATTGCGTGAAATTTGCAGCTTAAATTCCGGCATATGGCGCTCATTATTACCTTGGTATATCGCGAATGATTTTGCAACAAAAAATTAATTAAACTGAAATTTTAAAAACCACAAACACCGGAATTACAGGGCTTCCACTAGATCCGTTTTTTTGCTTCAAGTCCGTATTGGTCCGTTTTTTCATTGTTAGGTCCGTAATGTCCGTTTTTTTGACACTTTTAACCGACTTTTATTTAAAATTGTCCGATGTTTGGCATTTAGCAGAGCATCGTGAAAAAATCGCGCTTTTCGCAAATATATTCCAAAAAATACCATTAAATTTCGTTAATCGATCACGAAAAGAATCGCCAATTTTGTCAAAGGATTGCGAAAATGCGCAAATTTCTTCAAAAGATCGTGAATTTTGTTAAAAGATCGAAAAAAAAAGCGGTCAAAAGATCGCAAAAAAGACTAATTTCCTCAAAACATTACGAAAAAAAAAACGCAAGTTTTGTCAAAGAATAGCGAAAAACGCGTTTTTCGTCAAAAGGTCGCAAATTACAACAAAGGATCGAGAAAAACACGCAAATTTCGGCAAAAGATCGCGAAAAAAACGAGAATTTTGTAAAAAGATAGCGTTTTTGGGAAAAAAAGTGCGAATTTCATCAAAAGATCTCTCAAATAAACGCAAGTTTTGTCAAAAGATAGCGGAAAACGCGATTTTCGTCAAAAGGTGGCAAAAAACACGCGAATTTCGACAAGGTCTCTCAATAAAATGCAAATTTCGCCAAAAAATCGAAAAAACACGCGAATTTCGGCAAAGGATCGCGAAAAAACGTGAATTTCATCAAAAGATTGCGAGATGAACGCGAATTTCATGAAAATATCGCGAAAAAAAAAAAAACGGTCAAAAGATTGCGGAAAAAAAAACTAATTTCGTCAAAAGATTTTAAAAACTTTAATTTCGTCAAGAGATAGTGAAAAACATATAAATTTCATTAAAGGATCCTGAAAAACACGCAAATTTCTTTAAATAGTCGTGGAAAAATTCGTGAAATTCAATCTGTCTTAGAAGGTTTGTAACCCCTACCAATAACAATGGCTTTAAGATAATGAATTTCAGAATTTGAATCGGAGCAAGCGTTTTCTTTATAACAAATTATACTTTGAACATTTATTAATTAGTGACAATTGAAGGAAAGGAGGGTTTCCTTGCTTATTTTATTTTACGATTTGCGAAAATAGTTTCCTTTTGATCTCTTTTTTTACAAAATATGTGCTCCCTTTTGGTCCCCTTTTTTACTACACAAGTTGAGTGGGAGCTCTGGAAATATGAAATAATTAATTTGATATAAATAATATAAGTACGATATTAAAAATTAATAATTCATTATAAATAATATTTAAAAGAAAAAATGCCGTTAAAATTGAGTAAACTTTTCTATACACTAAAGAGCGTCATGAGAACGATTGGGCGTTAGCAATCTCAACTATAATTAAGTATCTTAAATAGCGTGCTCGAACGACATTAAAATGACGACGTGCAAAAATGACATTTATTTTCACAGTGCCATATATTAAAATTATTTACAAATAGATAATAAACGTATTATTTTTAATATTTAGCGCTATGTACAAATAAAATAACGTTATCACATCCCTTTTCGTCAATTGAATAAGATATAAAAATTATCATTTTAATCATTTCTAAAAGAATCTGTAGATCGGGAATGCAGATGTTTTGGATTTTTTTAAGAGGGGGGGGGGGGTAATTAAAAAGAAACCTCGCACAATAATTCATCGAGAATTTTAAACGGAAAAGCATGGAATCTGCTGGCATATCTATCAAAGTGATTTGAAATCGAATGCGTTTTTCCATTTTCGATAAATGTATTATATCTTAAGTTATAAGCGATTGCTATTTGATGATGACCTTTCTCGAGCTGTCTCATCTGGAAATTCAGTTAAAAAATCAACTTTCAGCATTTTCTAAATGTTTTTTCCCTTATCAAAAACTGAAAAACGCTGTTCGACTTCGTTAAGTATTAATAAATGCGGCAATAGTTTTATACATTTAAAATTAAAAATGACTTATAGTGAATGCAGCCGTTATTTATGTGTGTATGCGTGTTTTATAATAAGGTTATCAGAAACAAAACAAAACTTTTTATTTAATAAGAATCGGTTTTATTTAATTCTAATCAATTTGCAAGAAATTTCATGACCTACTTTTATTATTTCTTTGCACGTGGCGCGATAAGGATTATAAACATTATATGATTCATGCTAACCACTACGAAAAGATATCACGTGCGATCCTAAAGCTATTTTCTTTCCCCCCCCCCCCCCCCCCCCCTTCTTCTATCGCTCTGTTTGGAACTTTTTAGCTGTCAGAATCTCTCGAAGAAATAAATATAGATTTCAATTAGAAGATTTTGCTTTAAAAGCATTTATACAGGAAGTGATTACCAAGGAAAAAAAAAAAAAAAATACTTACCATCACTGTGCTGTTTCTTATATACAAGATGATTTAACAATGCAATTTAATCTGATTTATTTTATGGTCGTTTTTGAGAATATTTGGCGTTATTGTAGATGTTTTAAAAATACTTCTTGCATGAACATTTAAAAGTTATATTTTATATTTATTTCAATCACTTGGTACAGAATTGAATCCTGCATTGGGTCGGGTAATTGGATAGTACCCGAACCCGACTAAAGTTCGGGTCGGGGGGATTTTTTTTTCTTTCTTTTGACGTGGGTCGGGTTGGAATTTGATTTGTTCGAGTTAACTTTTTTTTCTCTCCAAAAGATGATGCTGAATATTTGTTAAAATGGTAAAAGCCGAAATAATTTGATACAAGAAAAACATAATTATAGACTACTTTTCTGTAAATGCATTAAAATATGGATTAATTTTCCTTCATTTTAGTTTCTGGTTTTAATATTTCGGTTGACAAAATTTGTTCTTGTCGGGTCTCGAGTTGACTTTAAATAGAATTTTCGGATAGGATACAATCCGGACCTTGCAGTTCAGGTTCAGAGTAGAGTCCAAAATCTGATCTTGTAATCTGATTTTACCTGCTATTGTTTTGTTATGGATAGAGGGGGGGAAATGTATTTTTTCTAGAAAAATACATTTTTTACAAATAGATTATTTTCTTAGAAAATATGGAATATTAAGCATTTAAAAAAAATTATATCCACTAATTTGTTTTATGTATCCTATGAATATTGTTTTAAATCATTTTTATAGGATTTTCACTTAAAACGTACACATTAGAGATCGGCATGGACCTGGTTAATCTCTTTTTATTAGACTCGGGCCGGACCGCGATCAAGCTTAATTTTTATCTGCGGCCGCTCCGGGCCGGGACTGGAGAACTACTTTTTTTTGGGGGGGGGGGGGGGGGGCATGTTAAACCGGCAGGTTTTTGCGAAAATAACAGTGAAATTTTTCCTTTGTTCGACGAAATCTTTTGAAATGTATTTTATTTTTTTAAATTATAGAGAAATATATTTTAAGAAATCTTTCTAGAACTTCAAAATTATTTTTTCTTAAATATTTTTCTTCCATTTTAAACTACATTATATTTCTAATGAGTTATCATTTAAATGAATTTCTCTAAGTAATCAATAATGTTGCCACTCCATATTTCATAGATTGTGGACATACTAGTTTAAGCTGCAAAATGTTCGCATGAGTATGTAAAAAATATATCTTAAATAATTTCATTTATAGGATCCCGGACTTGATTAAATTGATTTTTCTTGGCTGGGTGGGCCAAATTTTTAGCATAAATGGTTCAAGTTTAGCCCAGGCAGGGCCAATATATTTCGATCGCCTGGGTCTAAAAATTTCGGATCACCCACATTATTTTAAAATCTCATTAATATGAAATTTCTCATCTTTGGTATCTGAATTTTTGGGAGTGAAAAAAAAAAATTAATTGTGCGTAAACGCCGCATCACTAGAAACGCCGCATCGCTTGAAATTTCAATTTAAAACACTTAAACGCCGCGGCATTTCTTCCGTAAATTACGGTACTAAAATCGTTTTTTTTTAAATAACTCCATAACAATAAAACCAGATTTTAACTTATTTATTATTATCATTATTTGTAATCTGGAAAAAAAAGTCCCTTTTTTTTCCCTTTAAAAATAACAAAATTACTTTCAGAGGTAATTCAAGAAATATTTTCGTTTTTCTACGCTTCACCAGTGGCCGAGAGGTTCTGCTCTCAAAAGCTGGTAGACGGGAGGTCCTGGGTTCAAACCCAATCGTGCCCGTCGGCCTAATCGTTCGGAGTTTTCTTCTAAACTTGGATTTTTGTGCGTAAATACGGGTTAGGTTCCGTTAGAAAGACCCCCACGGAGGGCATCTCCGCCTCTCCGGGCCCATTTCGTAGATAATTAGCTATCATAAGCAACACAATACACAAATTTTTCCACAATATTTTTTTTTCATGTCAAAAAGTAAATGTAATTGTTGTGCTAATTGCATACATTTCTGGCAAACATTATATACCATTTATCTCAGTTTAATTTTTTGAATTGCAGCAGCAGATAATAGGTAAATTATCACAACAGTAACTTTTAGAGAACTGGATGTAACATACAACTGGAGCCATTAATGGCATTTTACCTTCTAGAAAATATGTTATTATTATTTTAAACAATAATTACTATAAGTAATATAAAACTACTGTACAAAAAGGCACACAGTAATTTGCTCAAAAATATTTATTTTAATCACTGGAATCGGAAAATCCTTCAAAATCGGAAGTTTCCGAGTCCGTCATAAACAAACCAATAATATCTCTATTTCCAAAGACAGAAATAAATAATAATAGCATTTAAACAGTAAAAAAACATTACAAACACGGGAAAATTCTTTAAATTTCACAGCATAGCGAAAAAAATTTACAAATTTCGACGATTTTTGAAATTTTTTCGGGTTTAAAAATTACTGAAAAATCACGATTTTCCGGTTCTTTTTTTAAAAAGAATCTTTGTATAGTCCGCACCGTGTATACGCCGCAGCGGCTGTTCCAAATGTTTTTTTCTTGTATAACCCGCGGGCTATACACCCGAAAATACGGTATATAAATTCAGTGGTCAAAATAGTATATTAGAAGTAATGAAACTATAGTAGGTCCTAATTTTGTTATTGTTTGTTGTGTAATATGCTGTTTTTTGGAAAATATAATTTTGTGAGTAATGTAATAAAAAGAAACTTGTTTGTAAGAAGCATCAATATTTTTGATGTTACATCCAGAAATTGTATATATCAATCAATACAAAGTATACCAGTGGAGGTAAGCGTCTGGCAGATCAGCTGGTGCCGGGATAGATCTTCAAATTTGAATGCTTTCAGAAAATCACAGGTGTGTAGTTTTATTGTATAATAAGTGACTACCATTAGTGATCGTCTGCAAGCAACTGGACTTCAGACCAAGCCCTTGGACTTCAGAAAAGAAGATTTTAAAAAATCTGTGAGTACCACTTCTATGTCAAAAGAGGAGACAGTAAAGTAAGTTTATTTAAGTAACATCAAAAATAATATTTGTGCTCCCTACAAACTAGTCTTTTTTTAATTACATTACTCGTTAAATTACATTTTCCAAAAATAGCATGCTGCACTACAAACTATGAGAACACAATATATTACTCAATGAGTAAGTACAAAAATTATTTAGCTGAAAATATTTTTAAATGCCCATATTGCAAATATAATGTGAAATAAGCATTTATATGTTTCAGTCTGGGGCATAAATAAAGTCTGCTGCTAAGTAAAAAAAAAAGTGTGGGCCAGCCTTACGTATATCTTCATTTTGTTTGTTACCAGGGCAATTGCACTATTTGGTTTTATTTTAAAAGATGAAAAAAAAAAGGCGAGGGAAAGGGGAGATATGTTTTTAGATAATAAAAGTTTCTAGTTTTTTAAAGTAAAAAGTGTTCTTAAAAGATGCAAAAATGGTTTGTTGTTTATATTCATATGAGACTAAGTGTTTTTGAAAGTAAAATAATAATAATAATAAAAAAGATAGAGAGTTTGTTTTTTTAAGAGAAGACGACAAAGTGTCTTCTTTTTTCCTTATGTTAATTATATTTATTGTCATCAGAGCAGTTACATGATACGGTTGGTATGATTTAAAATTAAGTATCGACCGAAACTGAAACTTGTTAAATTTTGATTCTTCGATTGCTTTTTAGTCTTGTTGTTTTGTTAATAATTATGAATGCAGAAAAAAAAAGAAAAATTTAAATGAGAAATCTTTATTTTTCGTTAGGAAAATTTTAAAAATTAGATTGAAAACAGTGATTTATAAAGCATGCAACGTGCAAAAGAAAGAAAAAAAAAACCTAAATAAACAAACTGTCAACAACATTGCATACTTAAATAAATTGTCACATTGTATTAACCTAAATAAACAAACTACCCGTTGCAAATAATGTTTAAAAAATTAATGGTAAGGTAATCTTTCAAAAATTAAAGTTATGACAGAAACATTTTTATAATTAGAGGTTGCCACCTTTATGTGTATAATAAACTTAATCTTTTGTAGAAAGATTTTAAAGTCTACCAGAACAACTTTAAGTATATGCAGGTAAGACAAATTTCTGCAACTTTTAAAATTAATATAACTGTTTTTGTATTTAAACGTAGCTTTATTAAAGTCTTCTGACAGTTGATAGAATTTAGGCCCTAATCTAAGTGGAAGCATGTGTAATTTTATAAATCATTGCTTAGGGCTAAAATTCTTTTATGAAGTTTTTCTTAATGTTAAAAGTGATATACTATTTTAATAAATATATATATAGTCAGCTATTTTCAGTTTCCCATACTTGATTTTGAGTAGTACTACTTTAATAAAAAATCAACATTTACCATTTGAATCAAATATTTATTTATATTTGTATTATATTTTGCCTTTCATTTTTTAAATATTAATATGTTTAAAGTGCTTTTATTTTTTTTTTAAATATAATTATGTGTAAGATATTTTGATTTAAAATTTCTAAGGTGTTGAGATTTGTCTTTTGGGAATTTATATTATAACTTTGTCCTAAAATTTGATGAAAATGTAACGTAAACAAAAAAACTGTTTTGCAATATCATCTTTTTTACAATACCATGCAATAAATTTATTCTATAATTTATATAGTTATAATAAATTTATATTTATAAATATTTAAAGCATTTTAAAAGTGTTTTTTCATAATTAGCATTCTGTAATAAATATTTAGATAATACAGTAGCATAACTATTTCTGTTTTTGTCTAATTTTGTCTATAAGCGTACTTAAATTTCTTAGCTAATTAATAGTTAGTTAGGCTTAGATGTCTTATATTCCCAGGTGGCCGCTATCTTGGATGTTTTGAGATTTCTTGGTGATTTTATGTTGGCAATCTTTATCGATATGTAGAACCCCGTGTGAGTTCTGGCATGTCGTGTTCTGAGAACACCTGAGAAGCTCATTTTCGCTTAGGATTTTGTGGATATGTTTTGATATCGTGTTGTATTATTCTGTCTTTTTATTTTTGTTACATTTATTGGATGTATTTGATTGACTATGGTTTCTGTAGTCTGTTTAAACACTCGTGCTGAAGTAATTAATAAATTCGAGGAAATTTTGACGAAAAAAGGGGGTTTGTTTATAGTGTGTCAATGCGTATTCATAAGCCTATTTTTGAAAATGATGGTGATGCTATGACAGTATTTCATGCTTGAGCTTTCAAGAAAGCAGACGTCTGTTAAGGTATGTTAATAATTTTATGTATATTTTGTTGCCTTTCAAGTTTTTTACATTTTGAGATTTGCTACACAGCGAGAACTGCTGAATTTTGAGAATGCTACACAGCAAGAACTGCTGAATCCAGTGATGTTTTTTTTCAGTTAATGAGCGCGATTACTGATTGGCACTTTAATGAGTTTTGTGCATTTTTGTGGTCACGGCAGGAGTTTGCGGAATCCAGTGATTTTTTTTTCGGTTAATGAGCGCATAGCACTCATACAACGTTTAGTGAATGCCACTTTAACGAGTTTTGTTTATTATTTACATTTTATTTTCGTTAAGCCTAACATGCGTATAAACCGGTGTTTGGCGACATTTACTACTTGGCGGAAAAGGGGTTTTCACTCCAAGAAAAACTCCAAGATGGCGGCTTCGGGAATTTATGACATCTGTTTCTATAGTTATGATGTCTTCATTATTGTTAAAGTAACAAACGAAAATTCAAGATTGAGTGAGATGAGATATAATGTATTTATGATGACTCAATAAGTGGATTATGGTTTTCTGAACAAAAATTGTCTGTCTTTGTACCTATCATCAACCACAAAAGTTTTTCCATTTTGTTAGAAACTCTTTTTTTGTAAAAAAGCAAGAAACATATTATTTACTAAACAAAATTTAGAAACTTGTATTTGTACATCATTAATTCCTATGAAAATCTAAATTAATCATCATTTTAATCCTCATCATGGTTATTTTTTTTAAGTTACAGCAAACAAATAATCTAAAAACATCCTATTTTATTTAAATATGAACTTGTTTCTAATTATTTTAAATATATTTATAAGTTGACAGTTAAAGGTAGAAATTGTGAAAAGTTTTTTAAAATGTGTTTCAAAAGGTTTTTTTAAGTATTCGGTTCGGCTGAATACTTTGATATTCAGCTGAACCAGATAGTTTGATATTCGGTGCATCCCTAACCAAGAGTAGACTCGTGTTACCTAATACTCCAGAATTTTAAAAATGATGTACACCTGAGTGCTTCTTTTGGCAATAAATTTTAGTATCTTTAGGAACTTAATTATAAAGTGATAAATGAATTTTAATGCATTAGAGTCACAGGTGATAAATCTCCAAATATTCTCTATGGATAAAATAACAGGGTTTGTATCAAATCATGTCATTAAAACATGCCAACTGGCAGTGAAACTGTAGCAGTGAAATATTAGGTAAGAAATGAAATGTAAATAAAAAATAAAGAGAATTTTTAATTACAATAATAAAGAAATAATTTTTTTAATCTGCTTTTATCAAATGATAATTTAATATTAAGTAAATTATAATTAAACTTTGAAAAAATAATTTAAAAATTCTCAATACATAGTTTCAAAAATGTTTTTTTCGCCTTTTCTGTTGTCATACTTGAAAAAATAATCATTTTAATAAATTCAGTAGTTCATGCTTTCTACCAAGTCGAAGTGGTGAATTTTCCATAATTAGAGTCATGCCAAATTAATGTATTGTAACAGAAGTTTTTTGAACCAACATGAATTATAGTCCTGAAATTAGGGATGATTTTTTTAAACATTCAATGTTTATAAAAAAGTGGTTAAAAAAAAAACTATTTTTACTTTTATACTTATTTAGTAGTAACTCTATCATTTTTATCATAATTTAACATTTAAACTTACAGAGAGGCAACATAATGCGCTTCATTGGCATGTTACGGTTGGAGCTATATTTATTAGTGAAATCATTGCTATGCCATTTGATCCAGTGAAATTTATCAAATTCACAACATTTTTGGGTAGGTACTTTATGTCAGCCAGGCACATGAAATAAACCAGGGCTGAAACTAGCCTTTTTTGCACCCAGCACAAACATAGATTTTGCCCCCTCCCCCCCGGCCTCTGCAAAGTAAATTTACAAAGAGAATTTTAATTCTAATCGCTGACTTATTTCAAATTTAAAATATGTAATAAAAAAATACGTAATCAACTTTGTCAAATATTGATTTTCATTAAAACTTTGAAAACGAAATCCAAAGGAAGTTACATGAAGAAACTATGCAGATTCGCAAGCTAATGTTAAACTTATAGGAGCATTCTTTCCAAATTTCTCGCTTGCACTTTAATATTTTTAAATGATTTTTTCCGTTTGGGACAGCTGAGGTTGTTTCTAACAGGTAAATGTTTACTTTTTACATTTTGTTTGCAGTTTTTTTTAATATATATATAAAATTACTTTCACTTTTTGAACTGGTTCTGAAAGTTTAAGTAGCCTCATAAAAAAACTTGAACCAAAATCGAAAACGTACAACCTAACAATGTTAAAGATCAAACTCAGCTATCTTAAGAAAAAAAAAATATTTAAAAATATTAAAATGCAAGCGAGAAATTTGAAAAGAATGCTCCCATATTTAACATTAGCTTGCGAGTTTCTTCGTGTGACTAGTGTAGCTTCTTAAGAAATCAAAAACTAAAATTCATTCGACACCCCCTTCGTTTTCCTTATGGCGACCAGGGAACATGCCTCCTCTGCCACCCCCCCCCCTCTAGTTTCGATCCTGAGATAAACCATTAAATAATGTCATCATTTGTATTCATTTTTTTTTAAATATAAACCTCTCATTCATTTTATTTGAAATACAAAATTTTCATTTAAAATACATATATTACATACATTTAAAATAAGTGCCTTTCACTTATTTCATTAAAAAAAGGGAATAAAACAATAAGGAGAAATAATACGATGAACCAAAATTGTTATTTCAACCTCAGTACATCGTTTCTAATTTATACAAGTGAACACTAAAAGGAATTACTGCTGGAAGAAAAAAAAATATCCAACATAAAAGTACCTTTTTTGTGATCTATTGACAAAAACAGGGATTGCCCCGGCAAACATTTATACCCCTTTATTCTTCTTAATAAAAGAAGCCCCTTCACAAAATTATTCTCCATAAAAGCGACTTCACACAATAAGAAAAAATTGTTGGGATTTAAAATGTGTAATTTGCAAACAAAATAAGCTCAGAAGAAAAGTATAGCAGGAATACATTTAAAAAAAGGATGATTAAATGTTTACTTTGAATTTAAACAACTGAATTTGATTTTTCTTTACAGAAATTTATTTTTCTCAATTCTGTAACAAAGACGGGTCTCTCCCCCCCCCCCCCCCCAAAAAAAAAAAAAAAAAAAACTTTCACCCCTGATGTGAAATCATAAGGTAAAACTTACAATTTTAAGTACATTTATTTTGCATTTTACTGTTAATTTTTTTTTTTGGGGGGGGGGGGGGGGGGGTGGGGGTTGCCACAAAAAGTAGATTTAACTAAATTGGATAATTTTATACTGACTGTAGTGATGATATGTATAAGAGAATCTGCCAGTGTCACATAGGCGTACGGTTCAGGGATGTATGGTGGTATACGCCGTATACCTTCTGGATTTTTTTAGGAAACACCGTATACCGTCTGTTTCTCAAAAAAGCTATAGTATATACACTGTAGGGTATACTCTCTGTCTTGAGCGTATGCTTTCTGCTTTTTTTATGATTACACCACTGGTACAGTTGTATGTGCTCATGGGTCCCAAGTTCCACCATTAATTTCTAAAATATTCTTTTTCACCCTAAAAAAGGTTTTATTTTAGATTTTATTTAAGTTTTAAAGATTTTTTTCACACATATTTTTTTCCCTTAAATTTTGTTCTTTTTCTTTTGTTACAGAGATAAACATTATTAGAAATTTCTATTTCTCTAAATGTGCCATTTTTTAAAAAATATAATAAAATGTTAAACGTTTAAAGTTTTATAAAAAAAAAAACTAAAATAGAAAAAAAAATTCCATATTTAAAAAAATAATAAAATAAAAATAAACATTCTTAAATGTTAACTTTTCTTGTGAAATATGAAAAACGATTCACAAAAAACAGTGAGTATATCACTTCATAAGCGGGTCGGAACATTCAAATTTTTACATTGCTTTAATGTTTTATTTAATTTGTTGATTTATTTAACAAATATAATTCTACTCAATTTCTTTAAAAGGAAATTCAAAAAGCAACATTAAATTTATAGTCGATCTCTATTACACATGTGCCACTAACGTACGTAACGTTTTTCACACGTACTTGTGTGAAAAATAATTTATTCAGTATGTTTTTAAATATACATAAATCATGGTGACCTAGTGTTTTTATTTAATTTAGGAGTATAAATCCATTGCCACAATTTAAAGTTTGAATAAACAATGATTTGTGGGGCATTTTTTAAGACCCTTTAGTGGGGAAAACAGTCAAAACTTTTGATTAATTTCTATACAAAATATTTGCTACTACTAATTAAACTGACAACAACAAACAACAATTATTTGTTTACATTTTTTGACATCTGTTCGATCTGCAGACAGTAAAGCCGTAAAATAGACGCTTGCGCAGTAAAAACTTTCCTTTGATTGGTTGGCGTAAGGATTTTATATGTAATCAGTGAAAACGCTCTTAGGTTAAGGTTTTGGGTCACTAGGTTTTTTAGGTCGTTAGAACGACCAGTGAAAACGCACCTTACCGGCGCCCATCTCTTGCACATCTAAACTTTATTAAAAGATATATGTAAAAAATTTGTAGAGTTGTTATTTTATGTTTTCGATAAATCATCTGCAGGATTTTCGATTTAATGTAAAATTTCGAAAATATATTCCCCGAAGAAAAAATCATTTTCAAAAACACACTTTTAAATACTTTTCAACAAAGTTGAAAAGTGTTTATGCATTCCGTTTATCCATATGTCTGTCTGGCCTTCTCTCCACGCTCTAACTCGCGTAAATATACTCGGATTTTCATGCAATTTGTAAACGTTATTTAGAGCCACCAGGGCATGTTTGGTATTGTGTATGAACCCAGCAAAGGAAGAAACAGTGGGCCATCAGCTGGAAAAAAAGATGGCAGCCAGCAGTGCTATCAGCGGTAAAGTGTAAGGGTGCCATTACTTAAACCTGTCGAAAAGTGTCCAAGCCGAATGCAGCTTGCCCATCAGTGATGGCCAACAGCAGGCCAGCATTAGTATGCCATCACATTACTTCAATCCGGCACTTTTCCTGCAGTACTAGCACCTATCCCACTGCTATTCCTTTGCTGGCTCAGCACTTTCCCTTACAAAAATTTCTTATAGAATTCTATAAAAAAATAAAGTATCATATAATTATGGCTCTTTTTTCTATAACCTAGTTTCACCAAGAGCTATAGAAACATCTGCAGAAGTGTCTATAATAGAAAAGCCTATAGAAATATTTGAACTGCATGTGGTCACCCTCCCAAGTACGGCCCGCGCTCGATGCTGCTTGGCTTTCGTGATCAGACGTGAACAAGTGCTTTCAGCGTACGCTACGATTGCTCGTAGTTTTCGAGCTCTCATTATACTATTTCAAGTTTGTTTCTTTTGTGATTTACGTTCCCAATCATTAAACTGGTATAGAAATTATTCTATTGTATAGAAATCCTATGTATTTTATACGCTTTTTTCTTATTATTGATTCTGAACTGCGTAAATTATGAAAACCGAAATCCTTTGTAACCTAGTAAAACCAGATTTAAGGGGGAAAAAAGCGCGTTGAGATAAAGAATTTATTTATTTATTCATTTACTTATTTATATTTTTGGTGGCAGTGGTGCTATATTTTTTACTGTTTCAAAAAAAAATTAGCTTCACAGCTTAAATTGTGTTAAGATATTCATTTCAGATTTGTGTTCAAATACTCAATGTCTTCGTTATTCGCAGCGCCACCTAGCATAAGGGTTCCCAGCAGTAATACTGCAAAAGTTCGTGCACTTCCATGTAGTGGTGGGACAGCGCATGAGATAAAATGGATGCCCACCAGAATTTTATCTGATGATTTCCAACCAGGGCCGAAACTAGGGGGGGGGCAGAGGGGGCACGTGCCCCGGGCGCCGCTTTAACAGGAGGTGAAGGGGGCGCCAAAATGAAGATTTTGTTTGACGTTTGACACAAGAATGTATATATATATATTATGAAATTTGTATAAAAATGTCTCGCAGCTGGAAAATTAAAAAGGAAAACTGAACCAAATGCATTAAACTTTACAAATATATAAAAAGATTCATTACAATACAAAATTTCAAAGTATCATGCCTATGCGTTTGCTTTCTATCTTTTAAATCACTTCCTGTGTTGAGAATCCGAGGGAGAATCATTACCGTTTTTCAAGGTCAGTCTCTATTGTGGGACACCCTACTGTCCACTACGGATAGCTACCAAAGGAGAAGTGACCCCTCAGTCTAGATAAAAAAATTCCATGAAAGCTGTTTGTTTTTTTTCCGCTGAACTGTAAAGAGCTTCCTTTCTTTCCTTTTTTTTTTTTTTTTTTTTTTTCCGTATTGCCATGGGCGCTGACTGCCCAGGACAACGGGAAGGGGAATGCACAGAGTAAAATTCTTAGTAAAACCTTTCTTTTTTAGATATCGACCTCATTTAGACTATGCAAAAAAAAAAAAAAAAAAAAGTTTAAAAAGATTAAAATGCAATTCTTTTCAATAACTTTTCAAAGATTTTAATGGATCAATGTTTGACAAAGCTGATTACGTAGTTCAGTTTTATATATTTTAAATTTAAAAATAGGTTGTCTGTTAGATATTTAGTAAAATTCTTTTTTGTAAATTTACTTTGTGGTGCAGGGGGGGGGGGGGGGGCAAAATCCATGTTTGCCCCGGGCGCCAAAAAGGCTAGTTTCGGCCCTGTTTCCAAAAGCAAAGTTGACTGAAGCTGTCCAGCAGTGGTCATGCAGTGGTAGACCATCAGCCAGCGCTTATCCATCATTGCCAGCACCTATCTTGCTGCTGGCCGGCATTTTCCTCTTTGCTGGGAAGTATGTGGGATTAATAGTTCATTTATAGGGGCACTCAAAATAATTCCATTACATATGGTACATGGGTAAAAATCATTTGCAGAGTATTTTAATGGGATTACGCTATTTCAAATGTATTGAAACTGATATAAATGACTGAATTTCACTGCAAGATGATTACGATAGAATAGGCCGTTCATAGCATTTGTCGTCATACAAAAGAAATCGGTTACAGTATTGTCTTTGAGTAATAATTGCTGTAAGTACTTTTTAAAATTCGGTATGCGCTTTTAAGTTTAAGTAACTTAATTTTCACATGCACATGTAGTTATATATATAAATCTATAAATCATATACAAGGCTGCTCAAAGAATTCAGATATTTTTCCGATAGTAGATAGAAACAGCTGAAATTTGGTTTTCAGATGTGTTAAGCGTTTCCATAGGGTTGAATTATACATAATATTTTAACTTATTAAACAGTACAGTTTTGTAACATTATTCTGAATGTGTTGGAGAGTGTTTCATAACCTATGCTATACGCATATTTTTTTCTTTCTTGTTTTTATTACTATTTGAAATTATGATAAAAACAAAAAAAACCCAAAGAAACCTACGCATTTAACAAATTCGGAATGCAAAATTTAGAAAGTTTATAAAAACAACTTTCACACCACTTTTATATGACAGAAAACTGAAAAATAAGTTTTATCGTCATTTTGCTCAAATTATCCTGATACCTACAAAGAGAGAGAAGTTCCACATTAATCTAAGCCAGTAAAAAAAAAAGTACTAAATTTTTAAGACTAAATTGTCTGTGAAAAAAGAAATACTAGTTAAGGCTAGAAAATTTGTTTTTATTTTGCTTTAGGCTATCTAAGATCCCACTAGTATTTTCTTAGATCGTCATAGTCATATATAGTTTTTAAAACTGTATTTTGTTTTCACTGTACACACGATGTTCGTAACCATGATGACCACAGACCTTACGTTTTTTCAGAAGGCGGTTCTGCAGTGCATTGCTCAACTAGCGCAAAACTTTCTGACTGGAAGGACTGATTATTGCAATGATTTGGAATCAAAATGAATTTTCTGTTTTTTGATAAATCAGTAACTTATCGAATTCTAATACCTTTTGATCCCTTGACAACCGGTTTTTCTACTCTCTTTGGCTGTTTTTTCCTCTTTCGTTCGGAAATTCGATTCAAAATATCAACTTTGATGATATTTTCTAAGGGATCTTTTACGTTTATCCAAAAATGGAAAACGTCTTTCTGTTACATAGTTTCTGAATCTTTTCTACACCTGCCCATTTCATGCGTTTCCGAACAAAAATGAATTAAAATTTGTGTCATAAAGTTGTCCCTTTGGATTTGAGAACAGCCATAAAATATTTGTTCTATTTTGAATTTATACTATTAAATATTTTAAACAGAACGATGCTGCTTAAATTTTGTATTTAATATTACATGTTTTTTAATTAATTTTACTGTTTTATAATCTTTTATCTGTTTTTATCTTGTGCATGACATCTATGGTGTAATCTTTATGGTCATCATTTTTTCTCGTAATTACTTTTTTTTTCTCCTTAAAGTAGAATATTATACACTGAAAATAAAATACTTGCAATGTATTGCTGTGTTTAAAATAATCAAAAGAGTTTTTATTAACAATAATCAGTTCTTTTTCATTACTTTGTTTTCATTTTCTCTCTTTGGAACAATCTTTTCAGCCATTTAGCAACTATTAAATTTCCATCCACGGAGTGAAGCAATTTTTTGTTACGGCATTTCTTTATTATATAAAACTGTAACAATAACAGGGTTCGTACGGGTCCTTGAATTTTCAAACTAAGAAATTCTTCGGTACCAATAATTTCTTATAGAAAATCTCTCCTTAAATAAGGCGAAATTTCCCGCGTTTAAACTAGAATTATTTTTCTATAAAAAAATACTGATATTTGGCCTTGAAAATAACGGTACCCGTACGAACCCTGAATAAACAGCGTTATTTTTCGAAGAACCTAATAAAACTGAAAATAGTTTTAAAACAGTAAAGAAAAATCATGCGTCAAGAAACATAAAACACTTTCTAACATTTCCAGAATATTGTAACAAAACTTCACCGTTTAATGAGATGAAAAGATAACTTAAGCAAACTAATTAAAAAATACATTACAGATTTGTAAAACAAATTTCAGCAGTTACCTTCGAAGGTAACTGCTGAAACTCGGGCATAAATCACATAACACAACTAAAAACGTACTTCCAGAAATTACCATCCTTAAACCGCAACGTATCCAGTTCTTTGTATAGAACTGAATATGAATTGAATTTTGCCTGTAAACATTTTTTTGTGAACTTAATATAATTAAACTGGAAAAGACACTACACAGTTAAAAACCACTCTTAAAGCTATTCGAAAATCCAAACTGGCTACTTTCTAACATATTTTAAAATTTATTTATTTTCGCAAACGCATCATTTCAACAGGTGCTATTATTCACAAACTCCGCCTGTACCCACTTAAGGTGGGTTGGTCATTGTCTTGCATTTTACCTTTAAATTCTTTAATATATCTAAACATTTATTATGTTTGCTATCTTTCATTTTATTTCCATTTTGTTTTATAATAGTTTTTGGTCATTTAATTATTGTTAACAGAAAAAATTTCCATTTGTATTTATTTTGTGTTTAATGTAACGATGGCTCATCACAGGAAACCTTCTAATGGTACTTTATAATTGAGTTTAAAATAAGGGGCGGAGTTTATAACGCCTTCACGCCTGCTGAACAGTAAAGGCATATAGTTTAGCTTCTAACTTTGATATGTTGTTTTCACGTTAATTTTTTTTTTAAATTGTATTCGTTGAATGTGATATGTTGCAACTTTTGAGAGCAGCTTCGTGCCCACATTTGCAATAACATCGCATATTTTTTTATAAATATTGATATGTATATAATATATATATATATATATATACAGTCGCACCTCTATTTAACGAAGTCGCTAAATCCCGAAAAAAGTTCGTTATATGGAAAATTCGTTAAATAGAGAGTCACCTTTTAAAATACTGTAAACTACATAAAACATATTTTAAACCCATAAACACTAAATATAATTTTAAAAAAGTAATTAATCATATTCTTTGTATAAATTATATTTATTTGTTTCACATATTTTACCCTTCAAAAAGAAACATGCAAGGGAAATAAGAATGAAACAAAACATTGAAAATACATTGTATTTTCAGTTAAAAAAATAATTTTACATTACAATCACGATTTTTTATTATGGCCGATAAGCTGTTTGGAGGAATACCAAATTTTAAAGCAATATTCTTTTTCTTCCCACTTTTATCCACCACATCAAGATTTTTTTCTTTTATGCCAAGCACTTTTTCGTTGACATTTTCGAGCTAAAGAACCGAAATTACCAGCACGACTGAATGATCTAGAAAACGACAGACTCTCGTTAAAGGACACGAGGCAGACACTTCTTGGATGAAAAGCAAATAATCACAGCGATTTTACTGCTCTCTGTGAGTTAGGTGCTGGTAAGACCTGTTCATGGTCATTGATCATCATAAAATGTGTAAAAAGAAAGAATAAGTTTGAAATGTCCAGTAATATTTTGACAAATAGGGAGAAAAAAATTTTAGATTCCAAGAAAAAGTTCGTTAAATAGAGAATGCACTTCGCTATTTGGAGGTTATTTTACGAAGAAATTCGTGAAATGTTCTTGGTCCCAAGGAAAAGTTCGTAAAATAGAGAAATTCGCAAAATAGAGGTTCGTTAAATAGAGGTTCGACTGTATATATATATATATATATATTACGCTTTAAAATGTGTCTTTAAATGTGTTAGAAAGTTTTGCGTTGTAGAGATAGAGGAAACCCTTTTTTGGGAACCACCTTAGCTTATTGACGCCCGTAGACAGTAATGTTTTCGATTTGTTTTGTGTAGTCCTGTATATTAAAAATAGAACTTATATGCGACATTAAATGTGGAAAACGTTATTTAAACTTAAAAACTTTAAAGGATGAATGAATGTGGGTGTCAGTAGGAGTCAAAAATAAAAGTGAAGTATGGTCTCAGTTTTAAAAAGCTATGAGAATTGATGATGCTGAAAGAAAAGAATGTAACGCGATAAAGACAGGAAAGAATATGGGGCGAGGTTGCTTGCTTGTGTTTGTGTTTATGACGGCCAATTATCAACACGAGTGATATAGCCCCAAAGGGGGGGGGGGGGGTTGGAGGTGCGCTCCGTGGAGGTCTTTCTCAGGGAACCTAACACGTATTTAAGCAAGGAAATCCAAGGTTCGAAGGAAAACTCCAAACGATTAGGCCGACGGGCGCGATTGTGTTCGAACCCAGCACCTCTCATCTACCAGCTTCGAGAGCAGAACCTCTCGGCCACTGGTGGGGCCAATATGGGGCGAGGAAACTTTTTTTGCGTTTATTTTGTCGAACTGGTGGAAAGACTTGTTTTGTCTTCGGTTTTAATAAGTATTTAATTGGTATCTGTCATTGAGGATTTTCATTGAGTTTATAACTGAGTGAGTGCTATTTTTATGTCTGTGAAATATGCAAGTGTCAGAATGAAAATTTCAGACTTGGTGTCATTCAAAAGTTGAAGTAAAATGACAAATTCGTTTGTAATTTAATTTTTAAATTGCGGTAAATTAATTTTTAAATGCACTCTTTATTTTCTGTGTGATCTGACATTTATACTCTTTACTCCAAAATTCTACACGCAATTTTTTCTTACTACAGCTTTCATTATGGATTGTACCTTTTGCTTCAAAAGTAAGTAAATAAATAAAAAACATAAGTTTTAGAATGCTAAGTTGATCTTATAACCTACGTAAAAGAATATTTTCTGTTTACTTCTTGTTCTAAATACCCAGTTTATGGGTATTTACTCCAGGCTTGTGTAAACACTCGGATATATACACAAAAAATAAATACCTACCCCCGCTGGGTATTTACCCACCCCACATCATTGGGTACAATAGCTGTTGCACTCTTGTGCAAAAATGCACGAATAGTGAATACAAACTTTATTACGATTCTATAGATTACATTCAGTCATACGGAAATAATAAAACATCATCACCCTGGCAACCTAGAATCATGACCTATCATGGGACATTGAATTCATTACGTAGGATGTAATTTAATAGAATAATCGCCATGGCAGCCTAGAATCATTAATTATCATAGGACATTGAATTCATTACGTAGGATGTAATTTAATAGAATAATCGCCATGGCAGCCTAGAATCATTAATTATCATGGGACATTGAATTCATTACGTAGGATATAATTTAATAGAATAATCGCCATGGCAACCTAGAATCATTAATTATCATGGGACATTGAATTCATTACGTAGGATAGAATTTAATAGAATAATCGCCATGGCAACCTAGAATCATTAATTATCATGGGATATCATTGTATTCATGACGCATGACAGGATTGAATAAAATGAAGAAAACTTTTTTAAATATCTTTTAAGGGGTCTCATGGCTCTTAATATTGGAATAAGGGGGGAAAAAAAAGACCATTTTTAACATTTAATATCTTAAAATGTATATGATTTAAAAACATAATTTTTATTGGTATAAAATATAATAAGTATTTTTTTTTTCATTTTATTTATTTAAAAATTTTCAAGAGGCAGAATTAGTATTTATAGGGGGCTTCAAACTGTCAAGACTTTTGTCGAGCAGAAAATGGGTACAACAGCTTACGCGCAGGATTACAAAATACATTTTGCAACTAGAATGAAATTTTTTGTGTGTCTAATTATACTTGATTGTAATAATTATCCTGAACCTAAATAAGTATGCAGTTAAAGCATTTTTATATTTTTAATACAAAGTTGGAGTTAGGTAATACAAAATTTTGAAAATTTCAACAGTGTAATCATCTAAAAATAAATATCTTTGAACAATAAAAATGAAATTTTAGGTTCAAGTTTATACAGACTAACATGAAACGCATGTTTTGAAATTTTCATGAAAAAATATTCAGAGCTTTTTGAGATATCCTGCGCGTTATTCCCAAAAACGTCATTTGGAGAAAAATGACTTCAAAGTTTCCGAAACGCTACTTCAGCTATTGGGTGGGTATAATTTTAAAAGCCATAACTTTTGTTCTAATGGGAATTTCAAGGAAGCAATTATATCAAAATGTTCAGAAAAGACAGAAGTTTAACACCTAAAAGAAAAAAAAAATCGAAAATTTTGAAGCTTTAAGAGACCTGAGACCTCTTAAGTTTTGTTTCGATTTTCTTAAAATTGGAAAGGACTCGACACAGTTCTGCAACGATGATGTCTCTTCAATTCCAAACCCTTCGGTTGGGTCGTTTTAGAGCTGTTCTATGCGGACAGACGGACGGACCAGACGACAACTCAAGATGCTACGCATTTATATGATTGGGAACGCACCTAAAAACAAGGCGAGTTCAATAAAAAGTGTACGAAACAAGTAATGCTCGTATTTATTAGCCCCGGTATGCTATTTCTTTCTCCCACCTATCAATGTGTCGTCTCCAAAAAATAACGTTACGCTGTATAAGCCAGACGTAAAACAAAGCAGATGTATACGGAATAATCTCTACTGCAATTTTTTTAACTTCTAAGCATCGCACATTTTCAATTTTTATACCATAGTACGGGGTAAAAAAATACTTTTAAATGCAATTTGTTTGAAAACCGCACCTCCATTTATTTCTGAGATATTCTTTTTTTTTTTTTTCTTTTTCTTTTTTTTTGTAGTTTTTAGCGCCATTTGTTTCATTTTGGCAACTCAAGTACTCCATTTCTGTAGAAAGTAATGGGAAAGTAATTGGAAAATAGCAATTATATCTTTTTGTTGCCATTTTCTTATAAAAACTGAAAAAAAAAAGGTCATTAAAATACGTGCTATTTTGAAAAAATATAAATGAACGATTTCTGATAAAACAGGGAGCTATTATAAACTAAATTTAATTTTAAGTATCTATATTAATATTACAAACAAATGAAGTCCTATGAATCATGAGATAGCTGATTTTTTTTGTCCAATTTCTTGAAGAACAAAATCTCTTTTTTTGGATTTGTATATCATTCAGCGATAGTCACGCCCTATGCCTATTTTACTGTAGATGTTGTTTAAGACTGGATCGTCAATGAGGAATTCTTTAGCGGATGTGGATGACGTCATTTTATATAAAATAAAAGCCTGTGTTTGCAGACTTAAAACTGAACTACCTATACATTTATATACATATATATATATATATATATATTTTTTTTTTTTCCCATCGGGGGCGACACTAAATTCTAAAAAAGCAGAATTCCATCATTGATACTTTTGTGTCCCTTAATAAATTCGATTATTATATTTAAAATACTTAAATTTTATTTTTTGAATTTATATGAACCATATTTTTTACGCAGATATTTCTGTATAATACCTTTACAAAAAACGCGTTCTCCTTTTTCTGTAGCCCCACCAGTGGCCGAGAGGTTCTGCTCTCGAAGCTGGTAGACGGGAGGTGCTGGGTTCGAACCCATTCGCGCCCGTCGGCCTAATCGTTCGGAGTTTTCGTGGTTATCTTCGAACCTTGGATTTCCAAGCGTTAATACGGGTTAGGTTCCCTTAGAAAGACCCCCACGAAGGGCACTCCCCCCCAACCCAGGGCCGAAACTAAGGGGGGCAGAGGGAGCATGTGCCCCGGGCGCCAGAGCCAAGGGGTGCCAAGTGAAAGATTATGTCTTTCGAATCGATCATTTTCTTCTGATGGACTGATGGCTTTCATTATTATGAAACAGCCATTATAAATGAAGTGTTAGGTGAAGATGAAAGAGCAGCCGTAAAAAGTTTGAACTCTGATTTTCTGGTCAGAATGGGGGGAAAAAATGGCCATAATTTTTTTTTGCAAAAAAAAATTATGGTCATTTTTTTTTTCCTATTCTGAGCAGAAAATCAGAGTTAACATTTTACGACTGCACTTTCATCTTCATCTAACACTTCATTTATAATGGCTGTTTCATAATAATGAAACCCACCAGTCCATCAGAAGAAAATAACTCGGTTAAAATGGAAACTCGGTCAAGCGGGACTCGGATAATCGGAACTCTACTGTATAAGCAAACACTGTAAATAGCCAGTAATACATGCGAATTCTTTTATGTGAACGAACTATAATTGCAACAAGCGTCACATTCAATTTACGTAGTTCAGTATTACATATTTTATGATTATATATTTTAAATTTTAAAATAAGTCGGCCATTAGAAAATTAGTAAAATACTCTTTGTAAATATACTTTTAGGAAGAAAGGGGGGGGGGGGGGTCAAAATTCATGTTTGCCCCGGGTGCAAAAAAGGCTAGTTTCGGCCCTGCCCCAACCCTTAGGGCCTATATCCCTCGTGTTGATAATTGGCCGTCATAAACACAACACAACCTTTTTCTGTAATAATGAGTAAGTTTCGAAGTCAATGAAACTATTAACGATCGAAAATAATGGATGACGAAAATATTCTTTTAACAAACTTCCTAAACGAAGAAAGTTATAAAATTCACTTATGTAACCTTTTTTTCTTTTACTTCTTTCTATCTCTACAAGAAGAAAGTACAGAAGAACCTCTATTAACCGAAATAATTGGGACCGACCCTCTTTCTGAAAATCGAAATTTTCGGATAATCGAGAATGCTGCAACTTTAAGATTAAGCAGAAATGCACTATTTCTTATTACGGTAACAAATGCTTAATAAAAATAAAGCAATACCAAAATAGAAACAAGAATAAATTACCTGAATTTTAATTTTGAAATTTTCTTCTACATATATCACAATCGTTTGAAAGAATGTTTTCTTTGTCGCAGTTTCGATTTCCTTTACTTTGGAAAGCTCTGCCACGGAGTTTTTTAATATTATTACTTCACCAGTATCACAGTGTTTCTGCTGCTCCAGCCATGCCAAACCTTTTGCAAAACATTCAAAAGCTTCAGAATGACTAATTGGTTGGTTTTTTCGTTCCACAACACAGCTTACGGGAGCTCAAGTTAAATAAAAAAAAAAATGCTAAGAAACGGGATCAAAAATATTTAATTGTACTCGTAGGGTGACTGAGCCAGTAGTTGATCCAATAAGGTCGGTGCTACGGGGTTTTTATAATATTTCCTTCCTTTTAAATTTTAGAAGTAAATTAACATGATTGCTACAACCCTTAATGAATGTCCTATAATGGGCAAAAATGAAATCCGCTGAAATTAAATAGCAACAAAATTATAAGTAAATAGTTTCTTTAATTGTCATTTACCCAGTAATTGATCAATCGAAGAAATCAGTCAAAAATTCATCTTTAAAATATCATGATTTAGCTGTGATTAACAATAATTCATATAAAACTATTATTTGAAATAAGCAAGATAGAAGTGGATTATTTTAATTTAACGTAATGGTCTCCTACTAATCAAAAACTAAATTTTTACATTTTCTAATAAAACAAATTCATAAAATGACTTCTCTTACAGCAGACAGCTGACAACAGATGCTTCAACATTCAAACAAAAATATTGTCTAGTGCCAGGTGTAAAAATAATTTCCGCCTGAAATGGTGTAATATTTCAAAAATTTGATCAACTACTGGAGCAGTCACCCTAGTTCGGAAAGGACCGCTTGCACCAAGGAATATGATAGTAAAAAAAAAAAAATCTTTAAAATGGATTTCGGTTAATCGAGAGTTTCGGATAAAAGAGGTTCTACTGGATTGGATGCGTAAAACATTTTGACTTCCAGTTTTATATGAATTTATACAGTGGCTATAACTTATAGGGGCCCGCAGGGCATGAGCCCATCCAATAATTTGATATCTCCGCCCACCCAATTTTCATTCATTTGTTTCGCTATTTACTTATTTATTTAATCGCTGAAATAAAATTCGATTTTACTGACGTTCTCAAAATTGTTTGTTTGAAAAATGGTAAGGACAGCCATTGGGAGATATAGGAGATCTGAAAGCCTCTTCTTCGGATGTAACATTAAATTCCTCTCAAAAACAAATTTCCAGCCTATTTTGCAATCCGTTTTAATGTCTTAAATCGATAAAGAACTCAATTGACTAAAATGTGTGTTTCCCTTGACAAAGAGTTTTTTGCACTTTCCATTTTATAATACTTATAATAGCTATTAATGTATTTATAAGAAAGATATTAAGAATATAATTTAATACAATTATTTATTATGTTACAGCAATTTTATATTTCACTTAGAAAAACTATAATTTGTCTTTGAATTATCATGTTTCGTCATTTGCTCCTCTCGCCATACATACCAATCTAAATGGTATTAAGGCTGCGTACTCATCATCCTTCTAACTGTTATCAGTGTCGGCATCGTTTGTTGTGGCCGCGCAGTGTTTTTGATTTTTAATGACTTTAGCAGGAAAGGGACTGATGTCCAGCAAAAGAGTAATCTTTTCTTCAAGTAGAGTCGAGCTCCTTATCTCCTGACCCATTGTTGATTCCCCTTTCTTTTGTGAATAAACCGCAGATGGATTCAGAAGAAAAGATTTCCACGAAAACAGGAGAAGGCTGGCAAAACACGCGTATGTGGGCAGCCTAATGTCTCCCATCAGTCATGAACACTGCTAACCACTCTCGGCTATGAATACTTCTAAGCAACTCAAAACTCCACGAAATGCCATGAAAGGAAGAGACTGGGACGCGTTCATTACATACATATTATATTCTAACGCTCACCTAGTACGAGGGGGAAAATACATTCATTCTAGTCCTAAACTGTAGGGATTAAAACAATTTCCAACTTTCCCCTAATTAATTCCGAATTTAACCACTGGGCTAATTAACGATATTACCATTTTGTATTTTTATATTAAACTTTGGACACCATTGTAAATTAAAGTAATGAAAATGTCTATTTGATCAGTTATTACCATGGGTGCAAGAAGCCCATCCAAGCCAAGACTGAAAACTTTTTGGGTATTAGGTATAACTAAAGGAAATAGGTTAAAAGATTTCCATGTCTTGCATTATAGTTGACAATTGGAGTTTTTAAGAGAAAACAAAGTGATTATAAGTTTTTGCTTCAAAAATTGCTACTATTTCACGATATGAAGTATTAATTTACTATTAGCCAAAAATCATTCCAAAACTGAAATCAGTCCTGAGACTGAAGACTTGTACCCATGGTTATTACTGCTGAGAACTTTTTAACATTGATTGTACTAAGAATTGAGAGATAAAACAGCTCCGAAATATCACAATTTTTGGACTATAGTCATCGAATATATTTGAATATTGATATTAACTTAATCAATACAGGGTCATTACATGTCACTTCATCCAGACCATGTCACCCACCGTCACAGATTTCTATGACATTTTAAACACAAAAATAATGTCTAAAGACATGGTGTTACACCAAATTTCAGTCATGAGTTACAAGCATTTAAAAATACTCTCACTCAATTTTTTGCTGAAAATGATCTTCCGTCAAACATGTAATGTTGGATAAAAATGCTTATTTTTCTAAATATTATAAATAAAGTTAGACATATATTTTTTTAGAGATTCTTAATAATGTATTTTATTAAAAGAATGGTTTATAAAACTTTTTAGAACTCAAATATTGTTTTTTAAAAATATTTTATCTAAGGAGTTAAGAAAAATATGAAAATATGCAATTCCCTTTTTTTTTTTATATGTGCCACCCATTTTATTTGGCTGTTTTTTTTTATATACATAGTTTAAAAGGAAACCATTCAATAATTTAAAAAATAGAAAGGTGTTTTTTGACATTCTTGAGAAAAAATTTTTGTTAATTTTACAGAATATATCTAAAGCACTGTTAAAGTTCAAAATTCTTCAAAAATACATGTAATAATAATAAACAAATATTATAATTAAACTGCAATGTTGTTCCTAAAAACTTTTTTTAATGTTATTTAAATAAATTAAAGTATAAAATTCATATTATTTCTGTTATAGAAAATTAATTTCCGCTATGTATTCAAGTAAAATTTCCATTATACTAACTGAAAAGTAACCAGTAAGTATAAACTGATTCATAAAGCTATATTCATTCAAACAATCTAAGCTTTGCATCTTCTTTAAAAAAAATGTGGAAAGTATAAATTTATAGTTTAAATTTGGTTTCACCTATAGTCTTCAAAATGAAATAAAAATAAAGTAATAAAAACATAAATAATCACTGGTATATTGAGATTATTCAGAGCATAGATTATCATGAAAAAGATGCAAATATAAAGTTTATGCACCCCAACGGAACTTCCAATTCATATTGCTGGCCAAATAATGATTATTGCAACGTGCCCATATGTTATGTAGCATTGGATTCACTACTGCAACAGGACGGCCATATGCTCTTTCAAAAGAATCTACTGAAACAATCGTAAGTGGAGCATTTAAAAAAGCAATATCTAGTGAAATAAAATGTTGATTTTCTATTTCCATTGAAATTTATCATAAACACCTTTAACCATTCATTTATAAAAAAGTGCAAATCCGTAAAGGGCAAAATTAGCACTAGCCACCGGCTACAGGGCCAGTAAATGAGAAAAAGTGGCCAGTGAAAAATTGTCTATCAGCAGCCACTTTTTTACAAGGAGAGAATAAAATGTTTTTTCATTTCATCAAGGATCCTACTTTTTTTGGTTCCAATATATTTATATTAACATATTTATTTGGGCTATTCAGTTTTAGATTAATATTTATAGAAATTTTACGGTTTAGTATTTTTAAATTAACAAGTGGCCACTTGAAAAACTAGTCCTACCAGCCAGTGGCCACTACTGAAATTTCCCAGTTTTGACCCATACAAATCCAGCACAGAAATAAATCTTATATTTGAAATTGATTAAAACTTGAAAAGCTTCTGTCTCATATATGTAATTAAATTTTGTATGCCTATATTATATCAGTAACAAAGAAAAAAATACATAATTTTTATGATTTTATTACAGGATATATAACCTAGAATTTTATGTAACATTGTTAAATTATACACAAAATTTATCAAAATAAATCTTTATTCATTTGCTTTTTTAATAATTTCATTATTTTTACCTTGAATTGCTACTAATTCTACTTAATTTATTTATAGTAACTTTATTTCTGTTTATGAAGTTAAAAGACTTGATGTTAGTTTTAAAAGTCAAACCTCTTATAATATCATATATTAATAATTGAAACTATTTTGACAACTGTCAAAATGTCCTCCCCCCCCCCCCCCCAAAAAAAAAAAAAAAAAAAAAAATCTTGGATTAGTTAGAAAAATATGGCACTTATGTTTATTTTGACAAGATATTGAAGAATCTGTCTAAATATGTATCTCATGAATTGGAATGTAGGGGGAGGGGCATCCACTATGTTATCAATAATGGAATTTACGAGTTGATTGAATATTAATAAAGTTTATCAGTCTCCAGATCATCTTTATACTAGATTATTTCTTTATATGTTTATGTGTCTTATACACATATAAAAAAATCTAAGAATTTTTTTTTTTCTCGGGTTTTTCAAAAAACACCTCTATTTTTTTTTTTTTTTTTTTTGAGAAAAGATTGACTAATTAAAAGCTCATAAAAAAAAAATCAACAAAATAAAATGGGTCGTACATCTAAAAATATATTTTTTAAATTCATACATGAAATGCCAATTTTATATGGATATTCAAAAAATCTCAAAGAAAAATTTTTTTCTCAAGTTTTTCAAAAAACACCTCTTTAACCCTTAATTGCATGAATATTCTTTTAGAATTGTGTTTTTTATTTTTATATTAAGGATTAGACACCAGAAATCTTAAGATAGATTTTTAACTTTATTTAGTAGCATATTTTTGTAATTTTTAGAGGATTAATATTTCTATATAAATATAGTGTTTGTAAGAACTTAATTTATGTATTAAAAATTAAATGAAATGTCGATTTTATATGGGTATTCACAAGTTCAAAAATTAAAAAAAAATATTTGTTGTAAAAAGACAATAAAAATTGGTATTACTTTATGAAATAAATAATATAAAGTTCTGCCAAAATTTTTAACCATTTTAATTATTTGGTGAAGAGTTATGAAGTTTTATATAGAACCATACAGAAAATATACACTTTAGAAATGTCCATAGAAAAAGAAAAGTGTTGCATGTTCAGATGCTTATAATTTGAAATATTTTAATTGGATTCAATTAAAACTTCACGTGGAAGCACCTTATACATGTATGTTTTCATGTACCAAGTTTCGTCAAAATCTGAGATGGTGGGTGACATTTCGTAAATTTGCTGGATGATTTGACATGGAATGACCCTACAAGAATTTTAAAATAAATAAAAACATCCTAAATTACGTGATGCATAGAGTTCGAGTACGACTATTTACGAATGGTACTATTCGTCTTCTTTAATGGCAGAAAATTCAGAACTTGTAATAATTTTCAGTGCTAAATAAGGCGAAGGTTACTATTCCAAAATAGTGGTAGTCAAAAGTAAGAGCCTTTTGTACCTTGAATTATTTATGAGCTTCTTTGTTGAAAGTGAATGTTTCTTTTTTCATATACAGTAGAAGATCTTTATAACGCAAACCTAAAAACACAAGGTTGTGCGTTATATAGAATTTTTCGTTATATGGATCACTTTATTAAATTGACTTTGTAAACATCGCCAAATATGACTTAAACATATCAAAATACATTAGAATATCTTTATACTGCATTCCTTGTTACCAAGAGTTCTCCAAATTATAAATTTTTGCATAATATAGGTCAGACATTGTTAAATTTACTTTATAAACATGATCCAAATATAACTGACACAACCATCCCTTATATTAGACATTTTCAAAAATGTTTATTGTAATAATAGCATTTTTTTTTCAGTAAAAAGGTCTTAAATTAGAAGATAAAGTTGAACTAATGTATCAAATTTAGTCCTCTAGAGAGTAGCAATATTTTTTAATGTGAAAATGCAGGTGCTTTTTAACTGCAAAAATCCTTGTTTACATCTGAGAAGTTATGCATTATATGGAGAATTGAGTTATATAGAATTGTGTTATAAAGATCTTCTACTGTATTTAATCTGATGGAAAATTAACTGACACGTTATTACATGTTAGAAATAAATAACACAAGTAATTACACAATTATTTTTATTGCAACATTGAATATAAGTGAAATACATAAAATGTTCATCTTTGGTCATATAAAGTAATTTTTTTATCTCTTTAACTCAATGAATATTTTTAATGTTGAAATTTATGCAACGCTTCAGCGAAATTTATAGTAACTGAAAGTATTCTAAGTTATTTAAATGTGCCTATTGTTGAAACAGTTTTTTGTACATTTTAGCTCTGTGGAGAATTAATAGGAAACGCCATGTAATCTGAATAATGTTCCTTGATATCAAACTTGCAAACAAACTTCTTCTCTACAAAATATTCCCCCATGCCATTGGCTCCAGTACATTGGCACTTGTAAAACCCAGGAGTTTTCAGACTACTTCTTACACAAGTGGCAATGGCCGAACATTCGAAATCACTAAAGCAAACTGATATCAGCTTTGCGATTTGTATTTCTGCTGTGGTCTTAAGAGTTTCTTTCATTTCACCAGTATTCTGAATAATTTTGTCTTGCTGGTTTGGCTTACATCCTTTGGCTTGGACATCCAGGTCAGTGTACTGCATTCCTTGATTCTGATTAGCTGACTCGGGAACATTCTGTTTTTGTTGCCTGTTAGGAGGATTTACTGAAATATCTAAAAGAGGACCACTTTGTATCTTGTTTACAACATTTTTCGGGGGTGCTTTGTTCATGAGATAGTATTGAGGCTTTCTGACCCATACACTTTCAGGTTTATTCAGAAACTTGCTTACAGCACTCATCTGTTTATGATCTGGCTGATTCATAATGGGACTGTTATCTGGAGCATTCATTTGATCTACTGGTACACCAGCCTGAAGGAATAAATCTTCATTTATTGTTTGAGGGCGATATAAAATGCGTTGCCCTTCAATAGGTTCTTCAACAGCTATCGGATTTTGATTGCAAACTTACCAACTCTTTATTCCTTTGATAATTATCAGTATCTTCATAATTATCACTAATTTCTTGAAATTTGTTCTTATTGTCTACAAAAGCTTGAGGTTCATCATCTGGGTAATTCGATGTATGGATTATAATCATTGGAATGAGGTCGAGTTGTTGTGTAAGTATAAATCTCTTTTTCTATTGTAGTTGCTATAAACAAAGCTCTTTTGACTTCTTCAACAGCGAGTTGTGCTCGTTTATGCCTAGAAAGTCGGAGAGAAGACAAGTGCGAGAGGGACAGTTTAGGATCTCGCTTCATTTGGAATTCTTTGAATACAAGAGTGTGATTTGGAGAAGATTGTAGAACATCCTTTTCTGTAAAATAAAATTTGCATATGTTAAACTAGGAAATATTATATTCACTTTAGAAATTAGGAACTTAAATTTAAACTAAATGTACTTATTCAAAGCCAGAATAAGGCATGGGCAAGTGGAGCACAGGCTAGAGTCCTGCGGTTCGGTGGGGTTGATGGTAAATTTTTTCGTTGCAGGTTCAGAGCGATTTGGGGTTAGGTTTTGACTTTTTTGGGTAGGGTTTAAGTCGACCGACTTTTCAAAAGAAAATCCTGAATATTTTTCAAATGAAAGAATCATATATTTGAATAATTAAGACTGTATATGGGTTCATTTTTATACGAAAAAGATGAAATTGATAAACTTTACAACAAACTTATAACTACTTAAAAGGTGGCACATACATTTTAAAATATTATTTAATACAACCCTGAGATCTTTCGAACATTCATTTCCAAAGAGAAAAAGCCGAATACTCACTGAGATTTTAATTGTTAAAGGAGGCATTTGTCCATAAACGCAAATAGATATTTGGAAATTTATAGTTCATTTTCTCAAAATGATGATTGACCCTTACCACCCACAAAGCATAATACTTTGAGATTGTCTGCAACACAAATTTATTTGATTAAAATTGTTCTGCAAGATAAATTCATACATTATAAATTTATCTTCAGAATGTTTTTAAAAAACCATTTTCTTAATTATATGTATAATGCGGACCTGTCAACTACTATGAAAATATCGTACTTACTACAACTTTGAACTGAAAACCCTGATGCTATGGAAATCTGCCTAAAGCTACTATTTTCTGCGAAAAACACTAATTTCATCAGAAGATCGCTGATAAAAAAAACCAGAAAAACATGAAATTCATCAAAAGACCACAGAGAACACACAAAATTCGCCAACGGATTGCGAAAAAAAAGCAAAATTTGGCAAAGAATCATGGAAAAATCTCATATTTCGTCAAAGGATCACTGAAAAAAATGTAAATTTTGTCACAGGATTACTGATAAAATGCAACTTTCATCAATTTTTGGCTCATTTTTGGCCTGCAAATCTTGTCAAAATATTGTGGGAGAAAATGCATTATATATAGGGAAATAGGGAGGAATATAGACCTCCCAAAAATCACAAAAGATATATGAAATTTGTGAAAAATTGGAAAATTTGTTCGATAGGAAAAAACTAATCTCATCAAAGGATCGCTGAGAAAACGCATATTTTAACAAAGATTCATGTAAAAAATGTGAAATTCTTCCAAGGCTTGTGGAGAAAATGCAAAATTCTCCAAAAATGTCTCAGAAAAAACGCAAAATCTGCCGAAAGATTGCAGAAAAAAACGTGAAATCTGCCAAAGGATCATGGGAAAAAAACACACATTTTGCCAAAGGATTGTTGATAAAACATGCATTTTGCCAAAGAATCACTGAAAAACATGCAAATTTCTTCAAAGGATCGATGAAAAAAACATGAATTTCATCAGAAAAAAAAATGTGCTGCATTGTGTTAAAAGATTGAAGGTTCAAAGCAACTTGTAGGAGAAGAGGCACGGCTATAATAACTCTGAATAACAGGACATGGTTAAACTTTCGTTTTCAGTAAAGCACGGTAGCTTTGGCGATTTTGCTTGGATTTTTTTTCCCCACATTTGAACAGAATTGTTCTGCAGCCTAGGCATCTGTTCTGCAACGTATGTTGCAAATTTCATAGTATTCTGCTTTCGGGCTCACCACCTTTATCATCTGACCTCTTCTCATATTACATACAATTAAAATATTTGCCTTTCATTTATTTCAGTTTCTATTCAGTTTATTCTTTTTTTCCCTTTGAAAATGAATGTGTGTGTGTTCGAAAGATCTCAGTGTTATATTAAATAATATTTTTATATGTTTGTGTCACCTTTTAAATAGATAAGTATGTTGTAAAGTTTATTAATAACAAGGTGAAAATTTCCTTCACGACACTAGTTTTTTAATACAGTGTTTTGACTCTATTGAATAAAATTGATATTACAAATATAATTGTAGACTATATATCTTTCCATATTTTAATTAACATATGGATTAATTTTCTTATAGATTAGTTTACTCGCATTTTCTATTTACCAATTAGAATAATTGCATTAAAATTAACGGAGACTATTGTATATGATCTGACGAAAAATACTTTAACAAAGAATAGGGTATTTTTCTAAATATACTAGATATATTCAGTCAATATTCGACAAATTGTCTCTCGCACAGGAAGCCTACATCTCTGAGCTTTAAGCCATTTAACCATCCTATTTTTCCTGAAGACGGCTGTAGAAACAGCTCAAAACGTAGAATTTAACTTTTAGCTTATTAAAGTTCATGTTTTGTGTACCATTAAGCAAGGTTGTAAGTCTTATTTATTATATTTTATGGTGCAATTGTCCAGTATACGTTAATGAAAAGATACACTTTCACTTAAATTGTACAATAGACTCCCGAATAGTCGGCAAGAATGGCAGGCTGAATAACGAAAAATGACCCCGGATAAACAGGAACTGTATATAACTATCCATATTTTGCCTCTCCCATATTACTAATAATACACTCTTTGTATCAAAACTCGATCTTATTGATATTATCTGACCACATCTTGTTTGTTACGTACTAGACGCTTTAAAAAATTATTATGGACAAAGGAATTCTAAAAATAGAAATATTGTACAAATTTTAAGATAAATTTTATGATGTCAAACTTAATTGCAGGAATCATAAAATTATATACATGTTTGGTATCAATACAGTAAATACTTTTTTTTAAATAAACAAAACCTTAAAGTAAAACGCAGCCTATTTTTTATGATTTAAACTTATTTTATTGTTTATATATCAATAATTACATAAAAGTGAAAAATAAGGCCTAAACTTACAGTTTTTAGTTTTTGAAAAAGTCTTTGATGTCTGACAGTTTTTCCCTTTTAGCCCTCTTTAGCGACCATGACATGTAAGGGGATTATGAATCTTAGTGGACACCAGCGTCCAATGCCTTTACAAAGTAATTCCAATTTTTATTACGGATAATTTTTTAGATGCTTCTCCACCACTTATCAAAAACTATCACCAAACTAAAGGAATTAATGCCAAAAATGCATGACCTCGGCACCCCATTCACTTGACGTCAGATGCATTACACATATTTGTTATGTCATCAAGAGATTTTTAATTTAACATTTATCTGTATTTCTAATGATGTTTTAAAGATTTATTATTTATTTCATTAATTAAAATAACAATTGGGCCTTTAAAAAACGACGCCATGACATTAAAAGAGAAAAAGCAATCAAAAAATGTTGTGATGCACAGTAACGAACAAAGGATCAGTTTCAAGTTATGTGTGAAACAATCACCAGCCGAGAGGGATAATTAAGAAAAATGATGCAAATAAATATCCATAATTATTCTTTTCCTGTTTCATTGTTTAACCCCTTATTCTCGCTCCCATGATATTAACGGGCTGCATCTTTTATTCAGATGTGTAATTCCCACCCGTTTTATAAAATAGTGTCATTGGCTTTATTATGATATCTTTTTATGGCCCTATTATGGTAATATTTCTTTTTCAAAAAAGTGGTGCCAATGAGCAATTTGAATTTTTAAACCATAATTTAATGCGACCGTTACTGATTGTTGGCACTTTAGTGAGTATTAAACGTTACAGTCTGGCAAAGTGTTTGGTCTTTGGTGATAGTTTTTTATGCAAAGTGGTCGACAGGATAATGGAGAAGTACCAATTTTTATTACTAGGCCAGATAGACGAGAGCCTAGTGTATTTGCAAAAGGAATTGCTTACAGCAATTATACGTAGGATTTATTTTCAATTACCCTGCAGAAAAAAGTTTTCCTTCGTTAACCACCGAAAGGGATTGTATAGTAAATTATAAAATAAGAGGGGGGGGGGAGGGGAAGCAAATTCAATACTTTTATGTTAGCCGGATGCAGTTGATAAGTCACGAAATATTGTTTTCATCGGCATGATTTACATTACATTAATTTCATTTTTAATTATAAATCTTTCACTCATTTAATTTCAAGTATACAATTTTAATTTAAAATACATATGAAGAACTCAGATGATAAATGTGGTATGTGACAAAAAAAAAAAAAAAAAAAAAAAATTGAGTTCATCGTATGATTGAAATGTATGATCAATGGTCCTGTACCATCTGTTAAATGACTGTTTTTAAAACCTAATAACTCTCAGAGATTTTGATTGATAAAGGAGGCATTTGACAAATAAACGCAAATAGATATTTGAAACTTTACAGCTCATTTTCTGAAAATGATGATTGTGTCACTTACCACCTTTATCATATGAGCTCTTCATGTATTATATACATTTAAAATACCTTTGTTTCATTTATTTCAGTTAAAATACAAAATAAATAATTAAATAAAAATAATACCACAAATCAAGCCATTTAATTTCAAAATCAAAGCATTGTTTCTAACTTGCACATGTAAAAAATAAAAGCTGCTATTGGCGAGATGTGCACCTGGCTAACATAGAAGTATCATAAATTCTGCGACAAAGCCGAGTGGAATCTGAACAACATAAATTATAGGACACTTACTTTTCGAGAGCTCCTTAATCAGAAATCGTTTCTTCGTAGCTAATACATCAAGGTTCGTATATACAGAACATGCCAAAATGCCTTCTTGTTCCTGCCTTAGCTCGGAAATTTTGATGGAGCTGCCGGTAATGCTGACTTCCATGTTACTGGGTAGAGTTCCATGCTCGCCCTCTTTCTCCATAAACCATTTGAACGAAGTGGATGCTTCTGGCAGATTAACGAACTTCCGAAGATAGAATTTGACTGTCTCTCCGACGTAAACAAAACCGAGATCTGGAAAAATAACATTTTTAAGCTTTTCCCACCTTTATTAAGATTTCACATTTTAGTACATAATAAGGAAATAAAAATCATGCGTCAAGCATAGATTATGAAACACTTTCCAACACATTCAGAATTCTGTAACAAAATTTCACCTTTTAACAAGTTCACCATTTGATACCTAGCAAACAAGGAATGACTAGGGATGACAGCCCCGGGAACTCAGCTTTCGCTTTAGCGTATAAGTGCAATCTCAGGAGGAAATGTCTAAGCAAACTGTTTGGAAAACGCATAACACGTTCAAAAACAGAATCTCAGAAATTACCCTCTATAGATGGAAAAATATACAAATTATTTTGTGCAGCCCTGTATATGATTTGTAGATTCATATATACATAGTGTGGAAAAATTTGGTTCAGTTAGGAAATGCATAAAAGAACTGAAATCTCCTTTACAGCAATTTACGTCAATAAGTAGAAATGTACTTGAATTATTTTGTGCAGCCCTGTATAGGATCTATAGAATTTACGCACACCAAGTAACATGCAAAAAAAATTAAATATCCATACCATAATTTAAAATGGACTTCCAGCAATTATTGCTCGTAGACAATAGTGTAACGGAATTCTTTGTGTGTCCCTGTGAATAAAGAATAAATGCAATGCACAACCTATTCTATAGTATCTGATAGTGCATCGCAGTAATTTATATTAATTTCAATGTCTTTGAAATAGTGTAACGTCATCAAAATACACTGCAAATGATTGTCCCATAAGGTAATGGCATTCATTTGAGTGTCCCTGTAAACGATCTATAAAAAACTTCAATACCAAACATGTCATGGTCAGCGTCAATATATCAATTACATGGCAATCGGAGTATATTTACTCAAGTTAGAGCACAGAGAGACAGACAGATGTTCAAGCAGGCGACCAGACAGACAGCCTGACAGATCGAATACAAGAAAATGTTTCAACTATGTTGCAATGTGTTAAAAATGACGACAAAGTTACAGACAGAAAACACATAAAACGCTTCGATTTTTTAAATTTTCAATTTTGCTTGTAGAAAAAAAAAAAACAGACTACTTCAAAATTATATAATTTGTAGTTTCACAATAATAAATGACACATAAACTCCTAAAACAGTATATCTTTAAAATCATCAGAAGTGATAAAAGTTTTTAAGGTTCTTATTTTTAAAAATATTTAATGTACTTGTACAAAGTATCAAAAAAATATTTAAACAACCTCTGATTTTTTAAATTTTGCTTTTCAATAAAATAAATATATAAATTTATTTTTTAATTAAAGACACAGGTATAGATGCATATTTTTTCTGCTGAATGTAAGATATTTTATATTAACTCACATAAATTAACTGTCTAAGTTATTTTTAAAATTTAATATTTAAACAAATAATGCGTAATTAAAATGAACTAATAGCAAAACCAAGCTTGCATTTTTTCAATAATAAAATGAAAATACTTCATAAAAATGAAAATTTGAAAACATTTAAAAAAACTGAACAAACATAATTTCAGGAATATTAAACTCAAAGGCTAAAATTTTAGTTCGCTTTCTGTACATATAAATTCCAAAAACAGTATACCTTTAAAAAATCAAAAGTAATAAAAGTTTTAAAGATTCTAATTTTAAAAATATTTAAAGCACTTGTACAAAGTGTTAAAAAATATTTAAACAACCCTACTCTTTTAATTTTTGCTTTTTAATAATATAAATATATTTTTTCAAAATTAAAGACATAGTTAAGAATTGATACATGTTTTTTAGACAAATAGTCTAATTATTAAAATGAACTAGTATGGAAACCAAGTTTGAGTTCTTTCAATAATAAAATGAAAGGATTTCATAAAAAGGGAAAAATCGAAAACCTTTTAAAAACCTGAACAAATATAATTTCATGAATATTAACTCAAAGATTAAAATTTTAGTTCATTTTGTCTCCACTTAAACACTGAAATCGATGCTTTTAAATTATGTATAGTTGTTCAATTTTAGTTTGGAATATTGAACAGGAGTGTTGTGCTGTCTTGGGGAAAAAAAAAAGAAAAAAAAAAAAAAGAATCTTTGCAACTCCATGTTCAAAGAAATTCACTGTAATTCCTATTCCTAATTTCTAATGTGTAACTGAGCTACATGTTTGGCAATATAATTCATAGGTATATAATTTTTTTAATTTACTCATTGAAAATTAGAAGAAAAACAGGAAAAAAAAGCACGAAAATGTATTTTTAGTTGGAAAAAAAAACTGGTCAGATCAAACGTTAGACAAAACATTGCTGGGTTTTAGAAAGTCATACTTGGCTTTTTGTTAAGGAAATGTTAAATGAAAACAATTAATATATACATACGATTCTTGAGTACAAAACATGTCAAGCATGAGCTTTTTTCTTACCAATTTTCAGATGTTTTTCCGATCTACTATTTATTTCAGTGTTTTGTTTATGCTCTACTTTGCACAATCAGAATCGGTGAAAGCATGTGATGGTGGTGACCTAGCACCAGGCACAAAGTCGAAAAAGCGTTTAATTATGTGCTGCAAGTTGTTACTATTCATGAATTGGGGATTGACGAAATGTAAAATAATTTTTTAGCACCACACACCTAACAGAGTTGCCAAAAACTAGAGAGTGAAGATAGGGCCAAGTTAAGGGTGCACATCTCAAAAGAAACGATTGAGGACATTTTTAGTGAATGTTCTATTTTGGAGGCACGAAACTGAAATCTTGATTAATGCAAATAAATCCATTTAAAACCATATGTTATTTAATTAACAGGGACTTTTCGGTAACATATTAATGGAATATTAGGTTCCAGCATAGTAACAGTGTTTTTTATCGTAATACGTTAAATAATGCCCATCCCTAATTAGTATCTCAAAGTAACAAATAAAAGAAGTATGATAAAACAATATTAAAAAAAGGATGTACAACAAAAAACAAGAATTTTTAAGATTAACAATTTTAACCATTAACTGTTTTTGTTTTAAATTTTCACAGTTTTATAGATACTAGTGAAATTTTGTTTCCTTTGGAGTCTTAGTACTAGCACTAGAGATTTTTGAATAGGTGAGTTTTAATTATAATAGTCCTGTACATAAAGTGTAGTAAAGAAACAATATTCTATGAGTTAATCAAGCCTTTTATTCATCTTTCGATCAAGCAAACTTAGCGACAACAGTTTTTATTACAGCAGTTAAGGGTTTATCAATGAGCTCCACAATAGTATGGAAGGGTAACTCCCTATTCTGATACATTAAACCCAGAGGTCCATCCATGGATATAATGCCAAAGAATTTCCAAGGAAAATTTTTTGGCAAAACATCAATTTCCTCCTATAGGGTAGTATGGGTTAGATATTTTCAAATTGGATTTTCTTTTAAAAATATCATGAAGTTGATACAATTTTCATTGATATATATATATATATATATATTATTGAAAATAAAAACTACAGATTTTATTTAAATTGATCAAATTTTTAATTTGATATTGGTTAAAAATGATATTTTCGGTAAGCTTAACAACAACAACAAAAAAACTTTTGCTAAATATTGCTCATAAAAATATCAAAAATGTGTAGTAATAGCCAAAAGTGATAAAAGTATGTGGAAAACTTTGAAAAAATGCTACTATACTAAGCGCAAGATTCATTACTTGTGCGTCTAAAGTGTGATTCGGTCATGACACAAATTGGACTAGTGAGTTAGCTCTCCATACTTATGGAGAGTTGGACAGTGGATGGGTTAATACTGGACAGAGAGAGGGAAAGAAGAATTTTCAAATAGGGGCGGATGATTGATCATTTATTGTTATTTCAAAGTAATAAATAGGACAGTTTTTTTTGTTTTTTTTTTAAGTTTTAAAGATTTTAAATAATGTAAGAAGGGATATGATCAGAAATTTCACTAAGAAAAGAAATGTAGATGATTCGTTATTTATATATTAGTATTTCAAATTAAAAAATAAGACAATTAGAGCAAAACAATATTAAAAAACTGGGCAGAACTTACAGCTGAACAGTTTTGAAGATTTTCAATAATGTTTGGAGAGGAGGGCAGAAAGGGAAACAACACAATTGTGGGGTGGAGGGACGAAAATATACCAAAACTTAGAAGACTGTCACCTCTTATCAATATTGTTCTGCATAATCAAAATATATAAAGAAGATCCTTTAGTTGTTACTTGAAACATCTCTCTCTCTCTCCCAAAAATATATTTTTTTACAAACAAAATTCTTTTGTGCAAGAAATCTTTCTCTTTCTGTGGCATTGTTGCTGTGATTCTGTCATAGGGTTTTTGTTAAAATATTTTAAAAATATATATTTAATTTTACTAAAATGTTGAAATGTTACACGCAGCTCATCAAGATTTTAACACTTCAAATGAAATTAAATATTATTTTAGAAATATTTTGACAAAACAGAGACAGCCTTTAAGAACAGTTAACAGATCAAAGAAGTTAAATACAGTACAGGACCTATTATCCGGAATCCTTGGGACCGAAGGCTTTCCGGATTTTGAAATTTTCTGGATTTCGGGTCCTCCCGAATTCCGTCAAAAAAATCGTGGTAAAAATGCAAATTTCATCAAAGAATCGCGAAAAAACGCAAATTTCTCCTAAGCACTGCAAAAAAAAAACACAAATTGCATCAAAATGTAGCGAAAAAAAAAAACAAATTTTGTCAAAGGATCGAAAAAGCCTCCTGCAATTTTGTCAAAAGATTGCGAAAAAATTCACAAATTTTGTCCAAAAATAGTGAAAAAAAAAACAAATTTCATCAAAAGATCGCCAAAAAACGGATTTTTGTAAAAGGATCGCGAAAAACAAGCAAATTTAGTTAAAGCATTGTGGAAGAAAAACGCAAATTTCATAAAAATCTTGCGGAAAAAAATGCAAATTTCGTCAAAATCTCGCGGGAAAAAAATGCAAATTTCGTCAAAAGATAGCAAAAAAAAAAAAAAACCTTCAAAGGATCCCAAAACACTATCTTAATTTCCTCAAAAGATCGTGTAAAAGCACGAATTTCGTTAAAGGATCGCGGAAACACATAATTAGGGCCGAGAGCCCCCCACCCCCCCTCTTCTGTAAACTTTCAAAAAATTTGCTGTGAATTTCAGAATTTTTTTTTTTTTTTTTTTTACTCAGAATTACCTATGATTCAAGTACCAAAATTGTGTAGTCATAATATTTTATCGAAGTGAGAGGGAGGGTATGAAATATCTTTTTTTTAAAATGAATCTACTTATAATAAAATCTGAGTGCAGGGGACCGTCGGAACCATGCCGGTGCAAACCACTCTGGTCTGCGAAACGACTGTAGCTAAACGCCATGTTAGGCTTAATGAAAAACATATCCTAGCATATGACGGCTAAATGATAGTTTTTTTCTATTTGAAATCATGTCTGTTCAGCATATTTTCACATAAAACATGTGTATGATATCTATTTATAATGTATTAAGTTCTAAATTAAAATTAAGCTATTATAAACATAGAAATCGGACGTAAAAAAACGATACTGCTGCCATTCAGATTCAAATTTCAGCAAATCTACAAAGAAACAAATGACTCGTTGAACGCTTCATTAAAATATATATATATATATACAGGTTAAAGCCGATTCTGGTCTTAAAATATTTGTAATAGTTTATTAAAACCTTTAAATATTTTAACTTTGTTTAAAACCTTCAAAAACTGTTAAGTTCTAAATTTAAGGGCCAAATCATCATCAACAACAAGTTCTAATTTAAAAATAATGGATAACTATAGCCATCTAGGGAGAAAAGATAGAACTTTCATTCTAAAAAGGTGCGTTCCAGTACATTGCATTACATGTATTTTTAATTTATTCAGAATGATTATTCTTTTGCACAATTTCATATTTACTGTGACATTTGTTTTCTGTCTTATATGACAAAGTAAAAATTATTCGAATTTGAATATCTAAACTTTCAAATCCATTTACAATAAAGAATTATTTCAATGGCACTTCAGCATTATTTAAAGGGAAATTAACCCTTTATGTACTGAATTATTAATTCATGAAAATTTCATGTTCTAAAGCATTTTTCGTGAATTTTTGAACCAAAATTAGAGGATTTACATAATCATTAAATAAATTTTAGAAGGATTGAAGGATTTAGAAGGATTCATTAAATTTGAATTTATAAGGATTTTGTGTAATATTTATAACCCCACTCAAATCTTTTATTTTGTATATTTTTCTTTGTATTTTGTAGGAATTAGGAAATCGAAATTAGGAAATCTACAAATAAAATGTTCTTACAATAGAAATATTGAAATATTTCTGATTTGAAAAATCCCCCCCCCCCCACCCCACCCCCCAACGCTAAGAAAGCTCAAAAGATGCAAAGGCCAAAGAAATCATCCTTTAAAAAATATTTTTGTTTTATGTAACCCATAAAGCTTTTGGAACATCATAAAGTAATGCATCTATTACTCATTCTAAATTGTATTTCTACTAAACGATGTATTAAATTAATTGTATAACAAATTATTTTAATTGTACTTATAAGTACCGTCAGTAGATAAAGGGTTAAAGAGACAATTTTTTCTGTACCGAAGGCTGCAAGCAGCGCCTCTGTAGGCCGTGTTAATTCCCAATAAATTGGGAGCTTATGTTTCTGGCTAATTCTTTTGCCGTCAACTTTCTGTTGTAATCGTACTTTTTTTCACAATGCATTTCATCAGATTTGAAGACATTGCAAATAAAATGAATATTTCTTATCGGTGCAGCATATTTTAATTATCTTGCAGATAAAATTATGAATTTTAACAAAGTTTGTAGCGAAAAAAATAAAGTCCCACTAAACAACAAATTTTTAATGTAGAGGGAACCTAAACAAGCATTTTCGTCATAGAATGTGTAGCTGGAAATGGAGCATTTAAGCGCTGGTGACTAAATTGTAGTTTACATAATTTCTTTGTTCTAATCATAAAAAAATCAAAGGATAATACTTTTAGATTAACAAAATGCATGAGACATCTTTTTTTTTTTCTTTTTAAGTCAGAAGAATATTTTTTTAATTATTGTTTTGCAGATATATCATTTACTTTCCGTCATTTTTCGTCATAGAATGTGCAGCTGGAAATGGCACGTTTAAGCGCTGGTGACTAAATTGTAGTTTACATATTTCTTTTCTCTAATCATAAAAAATCAAAGAATAATACTGTCTGATTAACAAAATGCATCAGGCATCTTTTTTTTTTTTTTTAAGTCAGAAAAATATTTTTTTAACTATTGTTTTGAAGATTTATCATTCACTTTCTGTCATTTGTGACGGGGATAATATACTAGTCTTAATATAAATTAATTTTAAACTAAAATTTGACAGAAAAATGATTTTTTTCTAATTTTTTTTTTTTTTTTTTTGGGGGGGGGGGGGGGGGGTGAGAGGAGCACCATGTTCCCTCATCACTGATGTAACATATTTTAGTGGTTACACATTGCAACACCAAAAAGAAAAAATTACACCAAAAAGAAAATTAGGAATCTAAAATTTTCGATAAAATTTCAGAAATTGCAAAATTTTTGGTAAAACTTTACAAATTTATAGGAAATTTTCAATTTTTTTTTCTTCCGGATTTTGGAATTCCAGATAATGGGTCCTGTACTGTATTAATTCCACAGAAAGATTTAAAAAAAAAAAAAAAAAAAAAAAAAGCATTAAATAGAATTTAACACTAGCGAGGGGAATTTGAGATATAACTGACCACTCTTAAGTATATTTGTTAGAAGAAATCCTACTGAATATAAAATTGAAAGCAGAATAAGAATATAGATTTTGGTATGCTGCCATAAAAAAAAGTAAACACCCCCAACTAATATTACATAACATACAAATTATGGCAGAAGAAAGTTACTGGTACCAAATGATGGGAAATAAAATTTACTTTTAAATGACGAATATAATGTTTGCTTAGGGGGTCATCTACAAATAAAAAACAAACCAAACTTTTTTTTCAATCGCAACACCCAATTTTGACAATATATTTTAAAACTTTGGTTCAAACTATGCCTAGATACGGAACTTCAAGTCCTTTTGATATTTTTTTTAATTATAAATTATATTATAATTGAAAATTTAGAGCTTCTAATGTTAAATTACATTTTCATATTTATATTAATATCTTCTGAAATTATAATCCTAATGTGCTAATTTTTTTAATGTTTATAATACTAAAACACCCAAACATAAATACATTGAAATTGTAATTTTTATAACATGAATTATGAAATTTATATTCAAAAGAATTATGAATTGCAACCTACAATTTTGGATGGATTTATATTTATTGTGTCCTGTTTCCAAATCCAAATTTTTTTTCAAGTTGTTTTCAACTTATGCTTAAAAAATGTCAAAATGTTGGTTTAAGGGGCCATCTATAATGTGCAAAAAAGCATAATTTGAAAAAATATATATTTTACTCATTTTACTGAAACATTTAGGCTGGCAATAGTTGAAATATTATGTGAGTGAAATGGCCATACTGGCAAGAAACAATACATTAATAGAGGTGACTTAGTCATTCTGTAGCATTTAAACAACCAAGTACCGAACTTCAATTTAGATACAACCCCTAAAATATGCTCATTTTAAAATAATTAATTTCTCTGAAACTAATCATACGAATTTCATGAAAATTTGTATTTAGGCAAATTGAAGGGTGTAGAATTTATTTAAGGTGGGAAACTTGGGTACTGCTATTTAAAAAAAACAAAAACAAAGTTTCAGTTTGTTTTGATATGTAGATGGGCCCCCTAAGCAAATTTTATATACACCATTTAAAAGTAGACTTTATTTTGAATCGTTCAGCACAAGTAACTTTCTTCTATGATAATTTGTTGCAGAGTTAGTAGAGAATGATTCCTTTTTGTTTTCACAACTGTCTATAAAGAAATAATAATAATCAACTTAACTGAAATTCAATTTTTTTTTTTTTCTCTCCATCTGCATTAATTATATATGAATGCAAATATTGTAAATAGTACATAATAAAGCATTTGAAAAAAATTGAGTAAATGAGTTACAGAACATTTCAATAATTATTGCTCTGGTTAAAAATGAAATAATTATCCCTACTTAACAAATAGAATATATGCATAAGATTGAGTAAAAATTATGTTATGTCTTTGTTACAGGAGTTTTGGTGCACAAGAGGATACAGCAAAATTGAATCTGGTAAGAAAAAAAATTCAAAAGCCCTTTCTAACAACCTTCATTTACATTTTTAAAATGGCACCAGTTTGATATACCTTTATGAAATCAAATGAGCACACAGTTTTATATTTCAACCATTTAATATGTACATTAAGAAGCAGTTGAAGAGTTTGCTGTAAAAAAGAGGTAGCTCCCTTTTTGCACTTGTATTTTTTCTACTCATGCATTAATCCATATACTTATAAACGTTTTGTCACCAATAATATCCAAACACACCTATTCTGAATCTTTAACAAGAAGGTTGACATCTAAAAAATGTCAAAAATTGAGCTACCTCCTTTTAACAGCAAACCCTACACTTTAATTTTGAGTAAATAAATAAAAATAAGCCAGATAATAATGTAATACAAAATATAACACAATCAATCAATCCCTTGCGTGTGACGCCCAAACTCAGTTCGGACAACACAAATGTGCCAATTTTGGAATGCCCGACATGAGTTCGGGTAAGAGAAGAATCGGTGTTTCAATTCCGTGAAGCCCGAACTCAGTTCGTCCAATGCATAATATGTAATTTACTACACCAACCAGACAATGTTTCCTTTGTCGTTGCAAAACTGGTGAAAAGGGAAAGATGATACGACGCAAGACTCGAGTTTATTGTAAAGACTGTGATGTAGGCTTGTGTGCCGTGCCATGTTTTCATACATAACATACTGTAAAGGATGTGTGAAATTCAAAGGAATCAGAGACATGGAATTCATGACAGTTGGTATAAATAATAATATTGTTGTATAAGTTTATTCTATTTATCTTTAACATTATGTCATTTGATTTATTTTGCTATAATTTGAGCAAAAATTACTGTAATCCATTAACATTTCCCATATATGTGAAAATATTGAATATAGTAATTATTTCATTTAATTTTTTTCTTTTTAAATAATCTATTTCTAACATTTTGATAATAATAACGAACAAAATCAAAGAGAAATCCATTTTTGGCACTTTTTTCTCAAGTATATTCCACAGGCAAGGGGTTAAGGCACATAAGATTGGAAAACTTTTCATTTGTCACTGTTTTACTTTTGTGATTGTTTATAATATAATATTTGGCATTAAATTGCACTTTAGCCATTTCAGTGGCAGAGATAACAAATGTAACCTATCAATTTTAACTGCAAACTGCACAAAGAATATTTTAATAAAATTTTGCTTTCATAATGTATCTGAAGAAAAGCAAGTATTTATTTCACAGTAAATTCACTAGTAAATTCTGGTGTTAGTCAATTATTTCACCTTTTTGCAAACAAATTTACTCTGCACTTGAAATGGTTAAGACATAACCCTTATAACAATGTAGTACCAAAATAACTTTTAAAATAGAGATCTAAATGGTAGCGAATCATACATCATAATTACTTGTGAAATTCCCATACGTCAAAAATGGATATAAATTTTGGCTATAATTTCTGACCTCATGTTTATTGTAATATACATTGTATACACAAACATATTTTAAGTTTACTACTAATTTATAGTCGTAATTTAATTGGAAAAAGAAGTATTGGTAGACCCAGGAAGAGTTGGATAAAAGAGATAGAAAAAGATCTTGCAGAAAACCAAATTATAAATTATAAAGTAAAGGCCAGAGATCGGAAGGTCTGGAGAAGTATATTGAGGGAGGTCAAAATCCTACATGGATTATAGCACCATTGTGTAAGTAAGTAAGTAAGTAATCACTTAGTATAAAATTTGAGGACAAATTAAATGAGCAAACATTATGAATAACTCATTTAACACAAATACTTCTTAAGGACAATAGCTTGTATATAAAAATATTTCAATGTGGATCATATTTATTTTTTTTAAACATTTTCAATTTAATAATCAATATAAAATTTGATGACAAAATAAATGTTAATATTATATACTTAGCTGTTCTTCGTAGCCAAAGCTAACCTGTGATTCATGCAGTTAACAGGGATAATTTTCCTATTGACACTTTTCAGTTTGGTAGCTATCCCTTCGTTTTGTCCAACCATTGCCCTAGCCCCATCACTGACAAATCCGCTCATTTTTGTAATACCACCACATTTATCAATGATCGGAGTCAATGCGGGAAAAATAGTATCTGCTTTACCGTCAGCTATTTCTGAATCTTGTATGAAAGAAACGCTGTTCTTCCCATCTTTTAAATATTTCACTCAACGTCTGATGTTTCATCGACCATTATTGAAAAACATGGACTTTTCTTGATTTCATCTAATATTTCTTCTTCTTTTACAAGAGCCATGCAGTCCAAAAACTCATTTATGGTGGTGTAGCTTGTGTAATTGGCATTTTTAGCTTTTCTTAGAGGTGCTAGGAGTGGGCTGCCTAACTCATCAATAGCAAAATTTACAAAGTCTTCAAATAAAGACACATGAGGCAAATTGTGCTTTACTAAGAATTCTAAACATTTCATTGCTGTAAGAACAGCTTTGAATGATTTTGAATTTTCTTCCTCTTGTTTTTCATTTTCGTTTCTGTTTAGAAAGTTTGCTTCAGCAGCAACAGATGTAGTATGCATCTGTGATTTTTCGTGTAACCTTATCTTATCTAATCGCACTGTGGCGAATCCATTTTTAATCCACGGTGAATTTTGAAACCTGGAACTTCGATTGTGATGCTTGATGCACAATTCACAAAGTAAAACATCTTTACTATTAAATGATGAATGTTTCAGCCACGGAAAGGATGTTAACCATGATGAACTAAATGTGGTTCGATGTTTGCTTGTTTTATTTTGTTTATTGTTTTCTCTTTTATCAAAAACTTCATCTTCATCATCACATATAATTTCAGATGAGTGACTCTCTAGATCCTCCTCTTCATTCAGAGATTCCACTGTATTTACTATACCTTCATTTGACTGAGAGCATTCAATGGAAGCATCTTCAGATAAGCCATCTTCAAAGACATTCTTTTCAGATAGATATTCTTTTGTATTTACTATGCCTTCATTTGACTGAGGGCATTCCACAGAATAACTGTTGCATTGAGTTGTATCAGCACTTAAATCCCTTTCTTTCGGTAAGCAGTTATTCTCATGCAATGTTACAGGTTCATCAGTGGCATCATCTAATCTTTCATTTTCTCTTGATACCTTGAAGACAGAAAAATTCAATTTTTTTTATGATCATTGATTTGATAATTTCAAAAAACAATCAGATATATTGTATTGATGTATTTGACAAATAATAATAATAATAATATATCCTAATTAAAAGCTTCTTTTACATCAAAATCTGCTTTATCTTACATTATTAAACTATCCAAGTTTAACAATTTTCATTTAAATATTTTTGTTTGTCAAAGCTACTTTATCCCAAAGGCTAATTGGTCTAATGACTATTCAAGGGACATCAAATGCAATTTTTTTTTTTTTTTCAGTTTCAGATGTTAAACAAATATATTTTATTTGAAATGTAGTTAAAAACAGGAGGTGTGATAGTTTTAAAATTTGGATTTAAACGGAATTTAAAATTAAAATCGGATTTTTATTTAAAAAAATATGTGAAATCCTATGTATTTCAAGCTGTTACTACATCATGAAACCATTAGGGTCATTCCACGCCAAATCAACCAGTGACTCAACGTGACCATTTCAGATTTCAATGAAACTGCCAGGAATCATTGTCCCTGATGATGTAAATGGGAATATATTTTTATAATTCTTTTATCTCATTAAATTTTCATACAATTAATTAGTTAAATTTTGAAAAATCATCATTTTTTATCTTGCATAAATGTTTTCAATTTTGAATTTCTCAAGTTCTATGAGGCGTAGAGAGTTCTATAACCCCTCAATTAAAAGAGGATTTCGTAAGGTTTGATTTGATATGCAAGTTGACTATGCTCATTAAAAAAAATAATTTTTAAATTTTTTAAAAATTTGGAAAAAAAATGTGTTTTATGTAATATTATAAGCTTAAAAATTTGAAATTTTTAGAGTGGGATCTCCATGGGATCAGGAGTTATGAAATAAAAGCTAAAGTTTACCAAACGAACAATAAATAAATAACAAAATAAGTTAGAGTCAGATTATAATTTGTATTGTAATATTTAGCTTTTAACTCCTGATCCCATTGAGATCCCATTCTAAAGATTTCAAAATTTTAAGCTTATAATATTACGTAAAACATACATTTTTTTCGAAATTTTTAAAAAGCACTATCTAAAAAAAATTTTTTTTAATTTTAAATTATTATTTTTAATGAAGCATAGTCAACTTGCATATCAAACCAAACTTTATGAAATTCTCTTTAAAATGAGGGGTTATAGAACTCTACACCTGATAGAACTTGAGAAATTCAAAATTGTAAACATTTATGCAAGCCAAAAAATGATGACTTTTCAAAATTTAAATAATTAATTGTATGAAAATTTAATGAGAGAAAAAAAAATTAAAAAATATATTCTCATTTATATCATCAGGGACAATGATTCCTAGCAGTTTCATTGAAATCTGAAATTGCCTGGTTGAATATTGAAATTTTTTTATGGTTTTGTCATGGAATGACCCCATAATATTTTTTTATAATTACTATATACTTCTTTGTCATTACTAATACAAATTTGTAATTCCTAAGCTGTTGGTTTTCTAGCAACACTTCAAACTACTAATTTTGCTTTCAAATGTTGTTTTCCTGCATATTAACAGCCATTGTCAAACTCAAAATAGCTACTTTTGTAAAAATTAATAGATTAAATTTTTATACGACTCCTTAGTCATTTAAGTTATATTTATAAACTTTTTTTTTTCTAGCCAGTAAAACAACAAAAATTTTGATCAAAACTAACCCAGTTATGATACTTTGAATTTCATGAAGTTTGAGTGTTTACCAGCTATAAAAATGGAAAGACTCATTTTAGTGTTAAATGCTGAAAATTAACAAAGAAAATTTAAGGTATTAAGTTTTTATCATAGAAAAATGAATTTAAGGAATCAGGAATCATAAAGGTGAAAAAACTATCAAATTCTATTCTTTTAAATATAAAAAGGAACTCCTTGAATTGTGTCAACAAGTTTTCATTGGTTGTGCAGAAAAAAAAAGAAAAAAAAAAACTATTCAGTTTTAAGTAAACAAAAAAAGAAAAGAATGAAAATCCAAACCCATCTTTTCCTTACTTAGGAGAAAAAAAAAAAATCCCCATCTCGTATGTAAATTGACCGATTTCTTTCAAATTTTCAGCAAGTTGAAATAATAGTAAATTAGGCTGTGTAACAAATTTTTATTAAAATATAATCAGTTATTAGAAATTTACAACGCCTGTCACAAATGTACAGGTCAAAATTAACATTTTTACCCACTAGCCAGTACACTGATTTTTTTCACTGGCCAGTGTTTTTTAACCACTGGCCAGTAACAAAGTTATGTACGCTCCATACAAAATTTTCTAATTATCAACACTGTAATTTACTAATATATATATTACTTACCATTCGATATGATTACACTCAACTGAAAAATTTTATTTTTACTATTAATTGCAATGAAATAAATTCACAGGACATTTTCAGAAAGGTTACAGCTGAGGGGGATCCCCCCCCGGCACTAACTATTATGCATTTTTCTGCGACCAAATTTAACGAATTTCGCGGTCTTTTGACGAAATTCATGTTTCTGCGTGACCTTTTGCAAAATCTGCGTTTTTTTCATGATCTTTTGGCAAAATCTGCGTTTTTGCGATCTTTTGACGAAATTTGCGTTTTTTCCGCGATCTTTTCACGAAATCTGCATTTTTTCGTAATTTTTTAACGAAATTTGTGGACTTTTTTCGCCATTCTTTAAAATATTTGCATGTTTTTCGAGATTTTTTGACGAAATTTGCGTTTTTAGGCGATCTTTTGAGGAAATTTACGTTTTATCGCGATCTTTTAACGAAATTTGCGTTTTTTCGCGATCTTTTGATGAAATTTATGCTTTTCCGCAATCTTTTCGTGAAATTTACGTTTTTTCCATGATCTTTTGACGAAAGTTGCATTTTTTCCGCGATCTTTTCACGAATTTTTTCGTTTTATCCGCGATCTTTTCACGAATTTTTTCGTTTTATCCGCAATCTTTTCACGAATTTTGCGTTTTTTCCCCGATCTTTTCACGAATTTTGCGTTTTCCTGCGATCTTTTCATGAAATTTGCGTTTTTTTCCCGATACTTTGAAGAATTTTGTGATTCTTTGACAAAGTTTGCGTTTTCTCCACGATCTTTTCACGAAATTTGTGTTTTTTCCGCGATCTTTTCACGAAATTTGCTTTTTTCCGTGATCTTTTCACAAAAGTTGCGTTTTTTCCGCGATCTTTTCACGAGATTTGTGTTTTCTTCGATATCTTTTCACGAAAGTTGCGTTTCTTCCACGATCTTTCAACAAAAGTTGCATTTTTTCCACGATCTTTTAACGAAAGTTGCGTTTTTTCCGCGATACTTTGAAGTATTTTGTGATTTCTTCGCGATTCTTTCACGAAATTTGCGTTTTTTACGTGGTCCTCGGCGAAATTCACGTTTTTTCACGATTCTTTGACGGTGATTTTTATCTGCGAGCGATTGACGAAATTGATTCTTTTCGGCGACCACATCGAAATTAGTGATATTTTTATGTCTGAATTTTCGGACTGATGACCGGTTTTTTTTTCCGTTACCGAATGCCTAAAATTTTCGGAAAATTCGAGACAGAATCACCTCTGCTACTTTCTTTTCTTACGTTCAGGAGAATCGCCGAACTGGACGATGCAAATTCCGAACGAATTTCACCCCTTTCCTCCCTGACATCGATCTTTCAACTATCGCGTTTGGCGAGTGGTGCCCATTGAGTTTGGCGAGTGAGGACAATAAAGTTAATCGCCACGTTTTAAGTGTTACTCGACGCCTGGCGAGTGCTAATTTTGTGCTATACACAAATGCCCAAATATAACAAATACCAAAATACACAAATGCCCACTTTATAGCAACTGCTTTAGGAAACTATCTGTAGTTTGTTTTTGTTTATTCACCTCGCTCCGAAAAATTGGAAGTCAAATCAGATCATTAACTTTGGGTGATCATGAACTCTTTGCTATGCACAAGAAAGAAACCACGTGTAGATGTTTTTTCTTTTTAACTTAAATATCTACTTTAGTTCTGTTATTTTTAAGTGTTATCTTTATTCAGTATATATTGTAAATGTGTTTCTGATGTAAATAATTTGCAGGAAAAGGTGGTGTTCAATGTGGATAGATCTTTTTTTACCTTTAAAAGAATTGTATTATAGTTTTTTAGTATTGAACAGTGTCGAAATTAGGGGGGGGGGGGGGGGGGGGGCATGTGCCCGGGCGCCAAAACGGAAGGCGAAGGGGGATGCCAATTGGAGATTTTGTTTGTCATTTTTTCTCACATCTACGTTCTTTCTGGGTTTTGGTCAAAGCATAGATGGATTTAAGGATGATGTGGGATAAGAATCTTGTATAAATTGGAATTTTTTTCGATTCCGTTTTCAAGGTTTTAATGAATTAATATTTGACAAAGCTGATTTTTAGTACTGCATATTTTAAATTTTGAAAGAAATCGGCTATTAGAAACTTAGTAAAATTCTTTTTGTATTCAATTTGATATGCGATGGAGGGGGGGGGGGGCGGGGGCACCAAAATCCATGTTTGCCTCGGGTGCAAAAAAGGATAGTTTCGGCCCTGGTACTGAAAATGCGTTCTTGACATAAATCACGCGCTTTTTGTGTTTTTTTTTTTTTTTTTTTTTTTTTGGCGCGCGGGGGGGGGGGGGGGGGGGGGGGGGGGGGGGGGGGGGAGAGAGAGAGAGAAGGCGAGATTTTTTTTTTTTACAAATAAACTGAAAATAATCCGAAATTTGGAATCGCCGAGGTCTGGGATGTTCCGGATTTTGTACTGTATTTCAATATGAATAAGTATGCATGTGTACATATATTTGTTGACTTTTCTACATAAACTAATATTTTCTCATAATTCCATTAAAATATAGTTCACTTTTCCTTCATTTATCTTCTACTAGAGTTTGTTGGGTAGCGGGTCGTGAAATTTTTTTCCAACAGACTCGCGCCGAGCCTGAATTTAAATCTCTCCAAGCTGAGTCGTGTCACTTGTTTTTTTATATATATATAAATAACAGTGATTTTGTACATTACTAACGGAATCTTTATAAATTCACTTTGGTTTAATTTTTTTTTTTTTTTAATATATGGCTTTAAAGTTAGGATTTTTTTTATCCAATATTTTGTTTTCACTCTAAACTATATTATTTTTAATGAGTACTCATTTGAATGGATTATTGTTACTGTTCAGTATTTCATGGCTTGTGGAAATTCGCTGCAAAATTTTCGCATAAATATGTATGGAGTATTTTTTAAAAGAATGTTAATAGTAGATTAATAAAGGATAATTTTTTTTTTTTTGTAGAAATTGAGTAAATTCCGATTCACTGATTTTTGCAAGGGCCTTACCGTGCTATGAACTGTAAAAATGTAAATGGGCCGGGGCGAACCAGACCAAACTTTTATCTTTTATAAGTCGCGAAATTGAAAAATTTGATCCGTGTATGCAGACCAATACCTCCAATGAATATTTAACTTTTTTTTTTTCTTTCTTCTGATTCTGATCGTAAATTGTAAGTGGAACTATCATTTATTTTTTTATCTCATTTTGCGGTTTCTGATTACGTAATATACCACGTACCACGTTCAAGAAAACTTTATTTATTTATGTATACTATGAATAATCTTTGAGTACTTGAGAATGTAGTTTAGGTATTTTATTCTGCGATGATTTAATTTATAAACATTTAGAAGGAGTTTAACGGTTGAGCTGCAATATATTTTAGCGTCCCCCCCCCCTCTCTGTTGAATATAATTTTTGTATATATTATAAGATAAATAATGTTTTAAATAGTTCATGTATACAAGTGATTAGGAAGATAAGAGGCAGAAAAATGAAAATAAATTAATGGATGATGAAAACACTTCTCTTTTGTTAAAGTCCCGTACTTGGATAAAATAGTTTCAGAACTTTTTTTTCAAATGAAAAGTAGGCTATTTTTGTGTTCGTGCACCGCGCAAATTCTCTATTTAAGATTTTTGGCGTGAATTTCACCCTCCCCCCCTTTTTTTACATCTCAATATTTCACATCCCTAATAAATAAATTCCTTTTATCAATAACTTACGTTTGCAGATTTTGCTTAATTCATGGTTAAAAACCACATTTATAGTAGCGAGATACCGAGTAAGAGATGCAGGGGCGGCCGTAAAAGTCCTAAGGGGCTACTTCACTCATGCGAAAACACATCCGCTCCCTAATGTTAATCCTATGGGAGAAATTTAAATTATCTAGTTTGCATTTCAATACATTTATTTTTTCATTGGATAGCTGAGGTCAATCTCCACAAAGCCCTTTCTTACTTTTACAATTATTTTGCGGGTTTTTTTTTTTTTTTTTTTTTTTTTAATGAAGATGTTTTCATTTTCGAAACCTGTTCGAAAGTAAAAGTCACATCCTAAAATGCAAATTTTCTCCCATAGGATCAACATTAGAGAGCGGGTGTTTTCGCATGAGTGAAATATGACATGGAAATGCAAAACTTATAAAAATTTAATCTTTTGCTCGTTTTTACATATTTTCTAAAATGATGAAATGTATTTAATGTTCTACGGGAGAAAGGGGAAATTCCCTCTTTTCTCCATAAGAGTGCTGCTGGGTGAAAAGAATGGGTCATGAACACGTGTTTGCCGAACATTCCACGCCAGCGAATCTGTGCCAATGATCACAAAATTCTGAAAATTAACCCAGATGATCATAATTTGGAAGGATTTTTGTTATGAATAGGATTAAACATATATGGATGAAATCCTTGTAAAAGGCAATAGTGATTTATTTCGCCTCGAAATGCAGAATTAAAAACAAGATTATTAAATACAGAATTTTAATATAACAGAGTTATTAATTAAATAAGATAATTTGTATAAAAATGTACAAATTTTAATAGAATTACATACTTTTTGAAAAGGCTGACTGACTTGTCAAATTACTCGAATTAGAAGATTGTGTTGGTATAATAATTTATTTATCAAAAGATTTCCTTTCGAAATTGCGATCGCTTGTAATTCACGGGGGAAGAGAGGGGGGGGGGGGGGACTGCTAAAAACTAAAAGTAGGAAAATATACAGTTAAAATTTAAGTTTCTTTAGAGTATATCAATCGTATATAGCTGAAAAAAAATCGTAGGTATTAAGGCCGCCCTTGCTTATAACAATACAATAATAACACTTATAACATACATAATTTTACCATATGAAAAGTAAAGTATAATAGTAATTATAATAAATAGTGGAAGGAAACTTACCTTTTCGATATTTCCCGTAAAATAATCCGTTAGTTTTGCGCATTTCTTTCCTTGTTTAGTATACTCCCGTTCATTTTCTCTTTTCCTACGATCTTTGGACGGCATTTTTTAAACTTATTCACTAAGCAACCTTCTGTTTTAAGCTAAACGGGTTGAACTGACTACTATAAAATACAAGTACAAATGCTGTTTCTCGAACTTTTATAGACCTTGTTTAAGATATCACGTGGTCAAAGTTAAGAACAAATTGTCATAATACTATTTCACTAGAACAGGTGAAAGGAATCAACGACCTTCAGCTACACTTTTAAGTTTTGTTCAATGGAAAGAATGAATTACTCTTAAGTCCAAGGTTTTTTGACACACCACACAGAGGAGGACAATGAGAGTGGGAGGAAAAGGGGAGAATTACTTCGGACACATCGTCCTACCATTCTAAAAAGGAAAGATAGGTCAGGAATTTTTGAAAGAACAATACAAACAATAGAAGATTCTACCATGGAAAAAAGAAGGGCGGGTGCATACCTGGAAAAGGGGCAAGGAGGGCGGAATTTTATCTGAAAAGGGCACGAGGGTGCGCCGCCCTCTCAAACCTCCCTAGAGTGATCCCTGTATATATATTTTTTAATTCTATCCTATCCGAAATTGAGTGAAAAATTGATTACAAAATTTCATCTTTTCATACAAAATCCAAGTTGAGGTTAAATTTTTTTTAAATGTAAAAATGCCTTCTACTATAAAAATATGGTAATTTTAAATTTTTGTAATCGACAAAAATAAAATTAATTATTGTTTAATAAAAAAATCTAAAATTTGTTAGATTTTACCCTTAATACAACAGTATCATAAATAATAAAACAGATTATCCTCTCCTCATAACCTTAATAAATAAATTATTTTAACATTTGATTTACAGAGCTTCCTTTTAAATTCTAATATCTTTTATATATATGTATATAAAAGATATATAGCAAACTAACACTGTCATATCCCTTGATACTTGAAAGAAAGGAAAACTTAAAGAAAATCTGAAGAAAAGGTTACAACAGAAAAACTTAACTGAATCTATTTTACGCAACAGTAGTAAACTCCAATATTACACTAGTCTAAAGTCTAAAAACTTATTTGACTATTTAGTTTCATTAATTAAAAATGTCAAAAATATAAAAACAGTAACATTAGAAAACACACTCTAAAGGGCATAATTAGTACTAGCCACCAGCTACTAAATGAGAAAAAGTGGTTATTGAAAAAATGTTTGTCAGCGGCCACCTTATAACCATTTTCCAACAAGAAGAGAATAAAATTTTCTTGCATTCCATTAAGGATTCTATTTTTTTTTTCTGTTTGAAATATGTCTCTAGTAACATATTTATTTGGTCTATTCCATTTTAGATTAATACTAAAAGAAATTAAAAAAAAATCTTACTGTTTATTAAGTAGTGTTAGTGTTATTTATGATGGCCAATTATCTGCACAAGGGATATAGGCCTGAGGAGGTTACTTTTAAGTAATAATCAAAATTCTTCTCAAGCTTTATGGAACAAAAACAACAAAAAAAGAAGGAATTGATTTATTTTGGCTCTGAACCCAGTAGCAGAAAATTCTCAAAGTGTCTGCAACAGATATTTCATGACAGAAAATAATCTGCAGCTAAATTATTTTTTAATTGAAGATTTAATTAATCAAACAGTCACTAGCTGTAATGTCTTTTTGCATTTTTATTAACGGTAATCTTATTTTTTTTTTTTTTTTATTAATTAATAAAGGGTTAAACATAATATAAAGTGAATAAAGGTTCAATGGAAAAAGAAGAATCAGCAAAAGTGGAAAGAAAATCTGTGATGCCAGTCTCCCGTCTTGAACTTTCTGCTACCAGGGCTCGAATAAAATGAGTACTGAATGCAAAATTTTCGAGTACAAAATATTCCAGAGAGTAGTACCACTAATAATATCTTTATTTTTTTAAATCTTATGATTAACACAAATATAGATATAAAATACGATGTTACATTCTGATAAAATTTACTTAAAAAGGTGCTAAAAAATACATAACTCCTCTGATTTTCCCCTGATGACAACTGTTGCAGTGCAGTTGAAAGCGCTCGGGTATTTTTAAGATCTTTGACGGTTTTCATGTTGTGAAAACCTGTTATGTATTTTTTAGCACCTTTTTAAGTAAATTTTATCAGAATGTAACATCGTATTTTATATGTTTTTCAAGGTGAATTTGACGTTCAACAATTATAGTTTGAACTATATTTTATACAAATATAGATATACATACTTTTTTTTAAAACTGTTATTTCCAGCGACAGATTTCATCTGTTGGTGCTCTTTTGGTGTAGCTGAAATTTACAGACTTTTCAATTTTAAATAGGAGGGCTGCTATGTAACTGCAGGTTTCTCTTAACCTAAATAGAAAATAAAAGTAAAAATAGTTAAAAATTTATGCAAAAAAAAAAAAAAAAAAAAAAATCATGAATGTATTATAAAAAAGAAAAAAGCTAACTTTTAAAAGTATAGCATTTAAGATTCAGAATTTTGACTGGAGTTTTTCTTGCTTAATTTAACACCATTGTTTGTAATATTGTAATATATCATGTCTCAGTTAAAATTATTTTTCAGCTGCATTTGATTAATTACCAGTAGAGCTAATTTAATAACCAAAAAAATTATTCAAAATGTAAAGTTGACATGATTTGTTAATTAAACCCATTCACAGCTCAATTTATTTGAAAATTACCTAATTTTAGTGTTATTTCTTGAACTCTGGCAGTTGTATTTATTATGGTAACTGTTATTACTGAAAAAAAAAATATAAGTTACCATAACAATATAATTTTCATTCTCATTTTTTAGCTAATTTCCATCCAAATTCACCTTTGGATAAGTATAATAACAAATCATGTGAACTTTACATTTGAATATTTTTTGGCATTATACAGTAGACTCCTCAAATCCGCAGAGCTTGTGCAGATTTTAGAAATTTATTAATGAGAATTACATATTAAAATACATACGGAATGATATAAAAATAAAAGTCTAAATTTAGTTGCTACATCTGAACTGAAAGTTTCATTGTTTACATCTTTGATGATGCGTGGATTTTAGGCATTTGCAAATTTTAGGGTTGCGGATTTGAGGAAGTCTACTGTATTACTAAAATTACTGCAGTAAATTGTTTTAAATGTAATGCAAGTTATCATGGAATGACCCAAAAGAATTAATTTTCTTGCTGCCAATATTTGTCTATGTACATGTTATTAGGTTTTCATGTTTTAAATGCTGGTTTCTTATTTGGAATTGCTTTATTTACAGATTTTTTTTATTATTTGCATTTAGAGTTATTTTTTTGTAAATTATTAATTAGACAACTCAATATAATAAATTAATTTTTAATACAATTCTTCAATTGGTAAATAAAGTTATATCAGTATATTATTGGTAATATCAGTTGTAAATTTCTAAATGGGTGAAAAAAGTTCGGTCCAGGATTTGAAACAGGGATGTCTCGGCTGAAGCCGCCAATGCTCTACCGACTGAGCCATCCCAGACGAATCTGGAGGACTTATTGTTATTCACCCAGCTAACCTTTAACGATCACAGTATATGGTCTGATATCTGAATCAGCTCAGCAGAATAATTCGTAGGTTGTTATGGAACTGCATTAAATGCTGCATACATAATTATAAAAGATTAATTTTAACACAACTATTCAATCTGTACCAATTAAATTCAATTTTACCAATTTAATAATTGTGTTGAAAATTAATCTATTATAATTATGTATGCAGCATTTATTGCAGTTCAATTACAATCTACGATTTATTCTGTTGAGCTGATTCAGATATCAGACCAGATACTGTGATCGTTAAAGATTATCTGGGTAAATAAGATCACCAGATTCGTCCAGGATGGCTCAGACGGCAGAGCATTGGCGGTTTCAGCCAAGACATCCCTGGTTTGAATCCTGGCCCAGACACCCCTATCTAGCAGGTATTTTTTTCTACACAAACAGCTATATATTTACATATTTTTAGCTACAAATCAACAGACAAATCCTGCATTCCAAAGGGGCCCATTATTTGGAGTTTTTTTTGTACATGTCAATGGTAATTTTATACCCAAACACAATAATTACTATATGAATAATAAATGGAGTTTATGCAGTATATGACTGCACATAAATGTTATGTACAAGAGTAGCCCCTTGCTATAACACTAGTTCGCTATGTTTTCATGCCTTCCCAAAAAATAAGCTACAGTTAAATAGCACCTTTACTCTCTGTACACATATAGAGCAATTCACATCACGTGACTTTTACCACTGAACAAGCTGTAGGACACACAAATACAGTGATGCCACGGACGCGCTATAGCGTGTAAATTACACAAAAAATCGGAGACAGGACACAAAAAAATAGCTCTTACACATCCCACAGGACGTGTAATTTCGTCAAAAAATCACGGGAAAAGCCAAATTTCGTCAAAGGATCTCGAAAAAAGTTTACATTTCGTCAAAGTATCGCAGAAAAAATACGATTTTCATAACAGGGTCGTGAAAAAATAGCGAATTTCGTCAACGGATCGCGGAAAAAACGTGAATTTAGTCAAAGCATCCAAAGCACCAAAAAAGATGTGTAAACCAAACTTATAGGTAGAACATTCATAAAATGTGATTTAATTTCTTTTTTTTTAATGAAATTCTTAAAAATACAGCATGATTTCTGTGTACTTTGCTAATGTTTTCTGGGGGCGGACCAGTGACCCTCCCCCCCCCCCTTCTTACTGCATTGAAATGTCTCCCACCTTTTGAAGATTTATGATTTGATGCTTATTTATGATTTAGATGTGAATTTCTCTTACAAGGAAAATGTCTGATTCCAACACAGTTCTATGCTGACAAATAATTCAATGGGAAGTGCAATGAAAGCACATATTATTCAACAAAAAGTATCCCTTTACTTAACATAAATATTCTTTTTTTCAGCAAAAATATCTTTTTCAATAAACCCGTCTTGCCCCTTTTAAAAAGAAATGCGAACATTAGTGATACTTGTTAGTGGAACTTGATATCTTCTACTCTCAAATAAGCATTATTTTACAATTAAAATTGTATCTTGCATTTTTACTTTTAAAAAAAGTAAAGAAAATTTCTCAATATTTTTTAAAAATATCTTATTTGAGTGCAAATAATACTGGTTTTAATTCATTATTTAATCATTATTAAAACAATAATTAATGCATTTATTTTAACTTTTCAAAATAAACAAGTTTCATTTATTCCTTTAAAATATGAATTATTATTGATGGGGACCCATATTTTTGGAAATCCTGGGTCCTGAGGACCCAGGATTTTTCAAATACAACGACATCACTGCAAATAGAAAAAAGCATTGATAAAAGTAGCAAAAGCTGTCCTACATCAGCAGCAAAAACCTGTTCGTGATGTCACCTTACACATCTCTATAGCGTAAGGAAAGTACCGTAATCAGGATAAAAACTTGATTATGGAAATACAGTCAACTCTGTGAAATCCGCCAATGTACAATCCACAAAAGTCTATTATCTGCACTACTTGTTGGAATGTAAACAATGAAAATTACCATTAACAGTTAAGATCTTAGATAAAGTTACATTTTTTACCCCCATGAATTATCAATTTTCCAATGAATAAATATTTAAATATAAATTGGATATAAATATTTAAATTTCCTTGAACAATGAAATTTCATCTCGGAGCAATAAATAATGAGTGTTCATAGACAGCAAACCAAAACAAACTACCATTGTACAGTCGAACCCCGTTATAGCGAACTTCAAGGGACCGAAGGTTTTGTTCGCTATATCTGGTGGTTCGCAATATCCGAACCGTTAAGAAAAATGTTAGAGTTCACAATTTGTAAAACTCATTAGTTGCTATATATGTATATTCAATAATGATTCATCAAAAAAGGGTAAAATCTATTAAATATAACCATTAAAGAATTAAATTGACTAAAATCGATTACATTAAACTGACACAATACTAATTAAATTAATTAACAAGGAAGACAAACGTAAATAAATTAACTTTACCTTCAATTGTTGCTCACTGTTTCGATACAGTGAGTTGTTATAACTCAATAGGTAATTGATTGATCGAAAAATGGAAAAAACACTTCGATTGCAAATCGCTTCCATGGTCAGGCTTTCCAATTTTATATCCTTGCGTTAAAAAATGAATTTGTAAATGTGTCAAAATGTTTTCCGCTTGTTGAGCAGAACAGTTGAGAACAGCCGTAAAAAAAAAGACATCGCTGATTAATATATGAAACCAATGCTGCATCATGTTTTTCTTTCCATTCCAATTGTAATTTTTTTGCAGTTGTTCCTAATTTACTGTCAGACTTTACAAAATAAAATGTAAACAAAGAGATGATCTATAATCAGAAGTGCCAACTTTTAACCGAAGCCATCAGTAATCAGCCGTACCCACCCGTGGACCATCCTACACCCTTACCAAGATGTTAACATACAAACATAACGTAATCAAAACTGAAACAATTAAATTATAGATAATTATTAGTCTAATAATTAAAAATAATAAAGCAATTAATGAATTAAACATATTTGAAATTTAAGAAACAATTGAAACTGAGAAAAACTCTTTCACTCACCTAATCAAAATTCCTCAACATATCACAAAAATTCTTAACTTACCATAAAAATACTGACTTGTACATGAATTCTTTTTAATAAAATAAAACACAATATATGACAATAAAAATGATACACAATAAAAATAAATTTCTTTCCAAAATATTTTTATTAAGACTAACTTCCACTACCCATAAGGGCTAACTTAGTAGCTTTTTTAGCTGAATAATAGAAGGCTGCACTTTCAGAAAGAAGGCAACAACACCCTTGTACTGACCTGTCATCGTGTATGCATTATCTAATGAAAATGATAAACCATGTCCATGGGATTTGTTTCTTGCTCAGTTCCTCATTTAAAATATTAAAAACGCCTTTCCCCAGTGTTAATACTCGTCTGGCACAAGGACAATAATACGGTATCGATTTTACCAGCAGATTCGTCGAAATACGATAGGATATAGTTTATTATCATCATTGTCATTACTGCCATCGGTAGCAATGGAATAGGGGCGATTTTTCAAATTGTTCACAATTTCGGATTGTGTTGATTTCGCCATGTCTTGAATGATTGCAGATGTTTTAGTCTGTGCACAGCCGTACTTTTTGGCGATCTTAGAATCTGGAAATTCTGTCAGCATAGTCGGTACTAGCAATCTGCACGTTATGTTCAATCGCAAAACGTGTAAACAACATTTCTGCTTTTATGATGGCATTTTCGTCACTCTGTTCAGCAAAAAATTTAGTAACAGGCTTATATTCTTTTGAGAGTCCATTTTTCTCATGCTTCTTTGATTCAATCACTGGAGCAAAACGTGCAAAACACATAATGTTCAGATTCTTCTGATTTTTGGATACACGGCCACTCCTTAGTATATTTAACACGGTATCGTTGCAAAACCTTCATTTTCTTTGGCTCTGGCTCCGTCACTGAAATTCTACGATCAGTCGCAAAACTTAAACAAAATACAATGTGTAACAAGTCTATCATAATAATAGGCGATGCGCGTGCGAAATGTGAAGCTGTTGCCAATTTAGAAAAAGGAAATTTTGAACTGGCCTGAATCAGCGTTGCTCATGGATTGTACCTACCCTTTGCTTTCTTCCCTCAGATAAGCACATCATAAGCCATGCCTTCTGCAGTTAGCTTTGCCCAATAAGCTGTTAGCTCAGTGTCTGCACCGAGTACAGGAAATGCGTCCAGCACGGTACTGAAACCACAGTTTTGAATTTGATTGCAACTTCGTATTCTTTTCTACAGCCATGGTTTCTGCATGTGATATGTCTAATATCACATCTTCTGGTAGATGCTGGATGTCTATCAGTGACTTTTTTAAGAGATCCTCTTGGTATAATTTTGCTAAAAATAACGATTTTGATGCATTAGACTATTTTCATTAAAAGGTCTCATCAAATTCAAAATTGCTGAATTAGCCCCAGCTTCATGCAATCTTTTAAGAGTTTCACTAAACTCAACATCTGTCAGTTTAGGCACTAATGGATCATTTTGTTTAGGAACCAATGGATCACATGTGTTGTGTCGCGAATATCTAAATTTTAAATTAACTTAATCTAAACAATATTTAAAACATTAATCTTAATTTTGGGGCTAATTTGTTTTCAAATCGCGATCTTAGTTTTGTTTACTAAAGTAGCGATCTGTTTGTTTACATTTTTAGGGTTAACTTCCGAACATCATCGTATGGAAACACGCGGGCGCTATCCCCATGACTGATAGAATTGGCTGTCTTGCGGTCAGTTTCTGGCTAAAGCACCTGTCACTGGGAAGTTGGTCTCCGCTCGGGGACATCCGGGGAGACGGACTGGAACCGTTGGTTACAGATATTCATTATGTTGCAGATTGGCTCGGAAAGCTTGGCAGTACACCAGACCACCTTCTTCGGTTTCAAATTCCTCTTCCCATGAACATGGAGGCTGTCAGGTTTGTCACTGGGGGTCTCCCTTTCCAAAGCACTGACCTGGATGCGAGCATGGTTCCGCTGTATTTTGCTGATTTTATTCAGGATTACTCTAACTCTTGGAACATCATTGGTACGGATGCATCAAAAACGGATTCCTTTACCTCAATAGCAGGTTGCTCCTCAACGAACCATTTTGTGTACAGAGTCCACTCAGCCAACTCAATTTTTACAGCAGAAGCCTTGGCGATCGGCACAGCGCTGGACGAGCTGGCCCACCAGCGGATGCATAGCGTCGTTCTTACCGACAGCCTGTCAGTTCTATCTGCTTTACAGTCTGTTAATTTAAAGTCTCCAACTGTCATTATCTGGCTTCATAATAAGATCAGTAGAGTTGCAGGGTTTGCCTCGAACATTCACCTCTATTGGGTTCCGGGGCACCGGGGAATCCCTTTAAATGAGAAAGCTGACAGCCTTGCTAAAGGAGCGACCTTTTCTGATGTTTTGTTAGATTGGATCTCTCCTGAGGACATCAGCCATGCTTATAAGCAGGATGTGTGGGGATGTTTTAATCAGTCATATAGGAATAGTAAATACAGTACCTCACATGGTGACATTCCTTCTATTAAGAATTCTTCGGTATGGGCTCGGAACAGAAGGGAAGACGTCTTGATTACCCGACTTCTTTGTCGGATGTTGATTACTCCTGGTATGCTGGCGAGGTTCAACTTGATTGATGATGGTAGGTGTAGTACATGTGGTGTCACGGACTCCCTGGATCACATTCTGTTCACATGCTCCAGGTATCACGCTCATCGCAAGCGTTGCTGGGATAACAGTGTTTTGAATAGTGGGTATTTTGGTTCTTTTGAATGGTTTGTGAGCAAGTTTGCTTCGTCCGATAATTTTCGTATGGCTACGATGAGGTACCTCTTTAGCACTGATCGTTTTTAGTTGGTCTGTATCTTCCCCAGGTGGGGTTTCCGTGTTTTGGTTTGTTATGTTGTGGATCATTCGAGGCTACAGCCGTGCAGCTTTAGGCCTCAACCCCCACCCCCCTTCAAGTTCAAGTTCAAGGGTTAACTTCAATAGTGAGTAAATTGGTAAATATTATAAATTCTAGCATTATTAAGTTTCTTGGCACAGAATTTTTGTTTTAATTAATGGTAAAAATTGCATACTGTCCACCAAATCTGAAATTCATTTAATAGAAAATAGCTTGTTTTTTTTTTTTTTTTTTTTTTTTTTTTTTTTTTTTTTTTTTTTTTTTTGTATTGTAACAATGGGTTGGTTGGAATGATGGTTGAATTATTGACATTTGTCAGATGGAAGTAGCGCGCCTTTCTTTTGTCAACTGTTAATTTTGAAAATTATTAATTTCAATTAAATTTATTGTGTACGATAATTTTAGAATGTTTAATTTTTGAAAATGTGTTTAAGTAATATTTACAGTCACTGAAGTTTAAATAAGTTTTTGAGTGTAAACAATAATTGGAGCTACTGGTGTTTTAATAAATTTTTGGAAGCTACTGGAGAATTAAATAAGATAATTTTCTTTATTAACATGTTTTTTTTTTGCCTTTCTATTTTTGTGTAACTTCTTTCCATTTTTCATCTTTTTCTATTTTTATTGATGTTGGCAACAACGACAACTGTATCGTTTCCCCGCCAAAAAGATAGCGTCGTCACGTGACAAGAGAAGGTTCGAGAAAGTGTGACATTATAACCCTGCGTAGGAATATCTACGAAATTTTTAAAATCCAACAAATAAATATCTTTCAAGAAGGCAAGCATTCATGTTCCAACTAAAAATCTGCTTATAATTGGACTTGCATCCATGTGCCTTACATCAATGGTATAGGCATGTTTTCATATTACAGTATTTTTCCTACGCACTATGTTTTTTGAAGCGGAGGTGTCAACTGGAGTTTGGAGGGAGATGTGAGGTCTGAAGTTTTTGGCGGGGAGAATATTTGATTCTGGTAGCTGGCATCGTGAAGTTACGACAATTTCTTGGAGGCTCGCTTGGAGGAGTGCAAACTGTTGCACTACGAAATGATGGGGGCCCCCTTCGATTGTTTCTGATGAGTAAATTTTCTTTTCTTTTTCTCTTTAAGTTCCTTTTAAATTAAATGCATGTCTTCTATCTTTTTTTGTTTTAGTAAAATTTTTTATTTATGGTTTTTAACACCATATCCATAGTTTCACATTGGCTTAATGCCTAGTGAAATCATGTATTTTCAAATATTCCAGTAGCTCCATCTCCACATAATGTTTAACAAGTAACTAAATTAAAATAAAAACAAAAATATATAGGATAATGTATTAATTAATTTGTCTTTCAAAATAATTAAATTTATAAGTTGAATCATTTATTTCATAACTACAAATGGCCAAAATCTGTGTTAATTTTATAAGGAAATTTTAAGATCAAATATGTTAATAGATTAAAATAATGTTGTATTGTAGTAAATTAAATCAATAGTAGAAATATATTAGTCCATTGGGACTTTGTAAATGCAGTGTTCATGAAATTCAACATGTCAATATAATAAATGAATATTATCCTAATTATTGTCTTCAATTTCTGCAGTGCCCATGTTTCACTTAAGAAGTTTATTTTTAATTTCAGAAATCGATCAGAGACAGTCAAATATGTAATTATTGATATGGTTAATTTAAGTTTGAATTTTATAATCATGTTTTTTTGTTAGTAAATTTAAATATGTAAATTTTGTGTAGACAGCCTTGTTTTTATTGAATTTGACTGTGTGTGATCTTCTTCAGTTATTTAATGAATTTCTATAGTTTGATTAAATTTTTAAGAGATTAGATTAATAGGGAAGGGAATTTTAAGGAATCATGCGAGGTGTATGATTCGGGAACATTAACATAATTGGTAAAGGAATTCAAGGAATTATGCGAAGTGCATGATTCGGGAATATTTTCATAGTCATTTTTTTATTATTTCTGATTCACTTGTACTGGGTTATTATTTAATTAATTTTATTTATTTGGGGGGCCAGAACACAACGCACCTCCATTTTCTTTAATTGATTAATTTTTGGAATGAACTGTAATGTCTTATTTAAATTTTGAATTCATAATTCTTAATTTAAGTGCAATGTGTGTTCATTTATTAAGGGTTTAAAATAAATTGCAGTAAATTTTCCTCTTGTCATTATTAATTTAACTCATTAATTGGTAAAGTTAATTTAAGTTTATCCTTGTAAATTATAATAGTTAAAATTCTCTACAACACACTTTGTGGTGCCGTCATTTAGTTTAAATGAGGTGGCAACATACCTTTTGGTGCTGCCTTGTTAAGCAAGTGAATCTTTAAATAATTTTATTTTTTTTTTTTGGCACTGCAGAAAAGGTGTAATAATGTATTTTTGTTAACAATCATATTGTATTATTTTGGTGGACAGGGCAATTTATATTGTTTATTTTTGTGTATATTCTGTTGATCATTATTGTAATTTAACTTAAATATGTCACTAGAGGAAAACCAAACTGGGGAGCAGGTAGACAACACTGGGATGTTAAATCAGTCACCAGTGACACCTGTGATAACAGTAAGTCAGTCACCAGTAACACCTGTTGTAACATTAGAGGATGAGACTTCAAAAAATTCAGGAGGGTCTAGTGGTAGTAGGATTCCAAGGATAGTAGATATTCCAGTCCAAGCACAATTATTAGACCTAAAACTTAACAGTTATGTAGAATTTTTAGGGTTGCTGCCTTCATTTTCAGGTAGTGATGATGGATTAGGGATTGAGGATTTTTTTGGACAAATAGAACAAATTGGGCCACTAACTTTATGGGATGACAAACATAAATTAATTGCAGCCAAATTAAAGCTAAGTGGGGAGGCAGCAACATTTGCAAAGTTTCATCCTATATTAAAGTTCACCCAGTCATGGGAAGAATTTAAGGTGCCTGCCTACGTACGGAGCAATTTTTTCCAAAAAAGCTATTTAATTATTTTTTAAACTTATTTTTACTGAAATTAGGACTAGAAAATGTGAAAAAAAGTAAAAAATATTTCATTCATTGATAAAATTTTGGTAAATGGAGGAATTTATAGTAAAATTTAGTGAAATTTGGACCAAAACGCAAAACGCTCTAAAGGAAATTCTTCTGTATGTATCTTAATTTCCTTTTTACACATCCTATTTATGACATTGGTGAAGGCAATGAACTAAAATCTAAGAGATTCTTTAAGTATTTCAAAACTTATAGCATATCGCACCTGTTTACATGTTAATTTTCATAAAATTCATCGATGTCATTCCACAAAAACATCCATAAAACAAAAAATATTTATTCTAAATTTAAATCTTTAGTTCATTGCCTTCACAATAGTGTAAATAATATATATTTTAAATTTCATAGTGATATTCCAACAACTTTTTGAGAAATCATGTTTTGCGTTTGGAATTTCACCGAAAATTACATTTTCCAAAAAACGCATTTAAAGTTTAGATTTATGTTTTACTACAAGAATTTACAGTAATATACATCTAAATTTCATGGAGCATATTATTTACATTTCTTATTATTAAACAAATGCATCTAAAATCTCGAAATTTCACCAAACATACGACCCTTTAAAAGCAATTTAAAAATTTAAAAATTTTAAATTTTAAAGCCCTTTAAACAACACTTCCGGTTTGAGTGACAGCTGTTGAGTAGTTTTAAAACCGCTATAACTCCGGATCTATTTACCGTACAATAAAAACAAATACAGTTTTGCAAAGATAAAAAGTTGGTCTTTAATAGAATGAAATAAAATAAGTTTGACAATTTTAGTCGAAAATTGCATTTTCAACGTAGTCAGATACCTTAAGAAAGAGTTGCGGAACAGGCTTAGCAAAGTGGGGGACAGCCAAAACAAAATCTTGCAGTTTACCCAGGCCAATCAAAGGCATTCGGAATCAACTAGGGGATTTTTGTCGCGGTTGTCAGGGCTTGCATATATATGTTTTCCAAAGGAGGAGGAGGTAAGGGAGAAATTACTTTTTAACCAAGCATTAAAGGGGTTGAGCATACCGTCTCGTAGATTTATCATGGGACAATCCCCCAAAACGTTTGAGGATATTTGGCAAGCTGCCCTACAGGAGGAGAAATGCCTCACGTATGATCAGCATAATGCTGAAATAAATGTTGCCGCCACATTAACTGAAACCAAGAGTAAAAGCAAAACAAACAATGAACTTTCAGAAATTAAAGAATTGCTGCAGCGAAACATGGCGGATTCTGAAAAGAAAATATCAGAACTTCAACAACAAGTACAACAGTTGACACTGTTAGTAAACAAACCGATAGCAAACCCACCATTTTGTCCACAACCACCACCACCACAACATGGTTTTCAACAACAGTTTCCGCGAAACAGACGTCCAGTAACCTGCTATTCATGTGGCGAAATTGGCCACATTAGTAGATTTTGTCAAAGTAAGGGAGCGGGAGCAGCATCTCAGCAAAAGGATTTAAACAGGTAGAGGGGCAAACGGAAAGGGCACAATTCGATTTGATTAAAAAACCCCTGTGCGTGAGATCAGACTCTGCTGCTAGTTTTGGACATTCTTTACCTTTAATTGATTTTAAGGTGGGTGAAAAGGATTTCAAAGGGTTAATTGATTCGGGAGCAACAGTAAATTTAATTTGTTTTCAAACTTTGAAAGGTTTGTTGGAAGAGAAATTAGTTGAGAGTATAGAGGATTGTTTTTTGAAAATTACCGGTGTAACGGGGGATAATGCAATAATCACTAATTATGTTACTATTAAATTAAATATGGGAGGGGAAACTTTAAAAACTAAATTTTATGTGATAAATAAAATCGATTCAACTAGTTATAATGTAATTTTTGGGAACAATTTTCTAGCGGAAAATAAAGTTAAGATCAATTTTGAAAAGAAATCAATTGACATTAATGAAACTAGTGTGCAATTTTCTAACTATGTTTGTAACAACCTTTGTAACTTAGCAGAAATGGATTATATAAATGTCGGAAAAAGTAAACGTAAACATAAGTTAGCTCCTAAATCCGAATTATTGGTGGAAGTACAATTAAAGAACACACAAAAGCAATCCGATATGGTCTTAATAACTCCTACCAAACATTCACTTCAAAGCAATTGGGCTGTCAGCAGTTCAATAAATGAATTTAATCATGAAGGTAATTACTGGGTCAAATTAGCAAATTTTTCTGATGATGTTGTTTATATAAATAAGGGTACTAAACTTGTAAATGTTGAAGAAGTGGAAGGAGTAGTATTGCAAAAGGAAACAATTAATTCGGGTGAAGTTAGTCAAATAGATAAAGATTTTGAATTATTTGGAGGGCAGTTTAATTTGGAACACCTGGATGAGCAACAACAAGAGGAAATGTTAAAGTTAATTCATAAACATAAAAGTGTTTTTTCGGATTCAGTTAAAGACTTAACAGGATGTAGTACCATTAAACATAGAGTATACCTATCAGATGAGATTCCCATTAGAAGTAGACCTTATAGAACACCTCATGCCTTTAAAGAAGAATTAAAAAGACAGGTTGATGATCTTTTAGATGCGGGAATTATCTCTGTGAGTGTTTCGCCATATGCTTCACCAGTCCTTTTAGTAAAGAAAAAGAACAACAGTTATCGCCTTGTCTGTGATTATCGAAAATTAAATGTGAAAACCCAACCTTTACCATATCCATTACCTTTAATTTCTGATTTAATTGATTCTCTTGAAGGAGCAAATTTTTATTCTTGTCTTGATCTGTGTTCGGGATACTGGCAAATGCATTTAGATCCCAATGACAGACACAAGACTGCTTTTTGTACCGATTTTGGGCATTTTGAATGGAATAGATTACCACAGGGACTTCGCAATGCAGCATCTTCCTTTCAAAGATTATTAGAGATTATTTTAGCGGGTTTGAAACAATTTAACATAAACACTTATATAGATGACTTAATTATTGCTTCTAAAACTTTTCAAGATCATTTACATAAATTAGATTTGGTATTTAATAGACTTAGCCAACATAACTTAAAAATAAATCCTTCTAAATGTCAATTAGCACAGCAACAAATTAATTATCTTGGTTTTCAAATTAAAGATGGTAAAATTTTTCCTGAAGATAAGAATTTAAAAGCAATAAGACAATTTCCCATTCCTAAAAATAAGAAAAATGTTCGTCAGTTCTTAGGTCTTTGTAACTATTACCGTAAATTTTTAGATAAGTTTGCTGAAACTGCTATTCCCTTAACACATTTAACTAAAAATAAAGTAAAATTTTTGTGGGATGAAGCATGTAATAATGCTTTTGAGACTTTGAAGGCTGGATTGTTGAAGTCACCTTGTTTGACCATTCCTAATGTCAATAAAGATTTTGTTTTACATACAGATGCTTCTGGGTATGCTCTTGGTGCTGTGCTAAGTCAATACGATGATAAAGGGGATTTGCATCCGGTAGGATTTGCCAGCAGAACGTTGAAAGATGCTGAGACGAGATACTCTGTTTTTGAAAAAGAACTTTTAGCTATAGTGTGGGGAGTGGGACATTTTAGGCAATATTTATATGGGAGAAAGTTTACTTTATTTTGTGATCAGCAGAGTTTGTCCCACGCACTGGAGCTAAAGGATTGTGGTAGGGTTACAAAGTGGGCTTTAGCGTTGCAGAATTTTGATTATGAAACAAAACATACTCCCGGAAAAGACAACATCCCAGCAGATGTGCTATCTAGGGCAGTCAATGTTGCTAAAGTAGACAATATAATCTCACTAAATAACATTACAGATGACACTTTAATAGAATTACAATCACAGGATGCTAAATGTATGGAAATAATAAATTTACTTGGTAATCAGGACAATATTACAATAGATAAAAACACATATTTTTATAAAAACAAAATTCTCTACTGCCATCAAAACTTTAAATCAAAATTTAACATAAAAGATAAATTAGTTGTCCCTAAATCATTAATTCCACAGATTTTAAACTTAGCACATGACTCTCCTGCTTCAGCACATCCAGGATACATGAAAACGACCAATAAAATCCGCAAGTTGTATTTTTGGCACAACATGAGAAAACACATTTTAAACCACATAAAGTCTTGCATTTCATATGTTCAGAGAAGAGGGTTTATAAAGGGACACAAGGCGCCATTACAGAGAATGCCGATTGCTAGTCGACCATTTGAGATGATATCAATCGATGCTGTAGGCCCCTTAACAGTGACCTTAGAGGGAAATAGACACATTTTGGTAATCACTGATTACTTTAGTAGATGGGTAGAAGCTTATCCTGTGAGAGATTTAAAGATTGAGACTATAGCAGGAGCGTTAGAAAAGTTTATTTCCATTCATGGTGTGCCTGAACATCTGGTGTCGGATAGAGGGAAGTCCTTTTATTCAGATGCAATTAATTGGGTGTACAAGAAATACAATATCAAAAAACACACTACATCAACTTACCATCCAAGCTCAGATGGGGTTTGTGAACGTGCTAATGCAACTATTATTAATGCTCTCAAACATTTGGCTACTGCCACAGACTATCAGTGGGATTTGTATCTGAATTCTGCATTGTTAGCTTATAGAACATCATACCATTCAGCAATTCAAGATACTCCTGCTCATATAGTTTATGGTAGGGATTTAGTTATTCCAGTCTATTTGCTAACCAGTGAAAAGAAATTTTCATATGCAGACAACAGGGAATATAGCGAAGACATAGAGATTAGGTTACAAGGGGCATTTAAAATAGTTAAAGAAAACTTAGAAAAGGCTGCAGAAAAACAAGAAAACTACAGGAACAGAACAGCAAAAGACAAAAATATAGTGGTAGGGGGTTTGGTACTCTTATATACTCCTGTTTTCAAAAAGGGTGAAGCGAGAAAATTTCAACAAGTTAATAAAGGTCCTTATAGGGTTAAACTTAAAACTAGCCCAGTGAATTTTAAGATCATGCACATAAACAATCCTAAAGATGTACAAACTGTACATGTAGACAGATTAACACGGATAGAAGAGAGAATCACATTCCCAGCCCTATATGATTTTGAAAAACCTAAAGATCAAGAAAATCAAGATCACACTCTTAATTCTGAACAACACAACTCTAATAGTAATGATAATAGCTTGCATAATACTAATAATTTGCCTAAAGTTACACCTTGCTCTGTTAAAATTTTACTTACATCAAAAAATTTACCAACCCTCACTTGTAACTCATCTCCTAATAGTTCACACATTACAACAAACGCTCAGAGTAGTAATAATAATGCAGCGGATAGCGGATTAGTGACAAGTAATGATAGTAACCAAAACAGTCAGTTCTCTGGGACTTCGATCAATTTTGATAAAACAGTTTCTGATAAGCAGGGACAGGATCAAAGTAAAGAGAAGAGTTCATACAATTTAAGAAGTTTACCGAAACGTTCCTATAAATATTAAGTTTTATGTAATTGTTGTAAATAAAATTTTTATGTTTTGTGTTTTTTTTTACTTTTGCCAAATTTATGGGTCTCAGGAAGCTATTGTCGTAAATCTTGGGCATTTATTAATACGGGTTTCTTGAAGCAGTGATGAGGCAAAATTTTAATTGTTTGTGTTCATTTTATTTATGTTGCTAGTTGGCCAAAAATTTTAAGTCTTCATGTAGCAATGTTATGTTGTGCAATATCAGTAATTAGTCGAAGTGAATTTAAATTTTTAAGTATTATTTTTCGTTAATTGATTTAAGTATTATTTTATGTTAATCGTTTTAAGAAGTATTTGTTTAATTATTTTAAGGAATTATGTTTCATTTTGTTATAAGTGCAATTTATAATTGTAAGCGTTGGCAAGTATGTAAAACACTGAAGAATAACTGTGATTAGGAGGCAGCTTCATGATGAACAAATTTTGTCTCAATGGTGTTCGTACAGTTTCAAGAATTGGAGACTTGCAAAATGGTCGTGTAGTACCACATGGACTTTAAAATAATTGGTACTATGTGTTCCTTACATTTACTCTGTTGTTGTTGTTGTGAAAAGTTATATGTTAATTGTATTTGTTATTTATGTTTTGTGTTAAATTGTATGGGTTGCATCGTGTATTTTTGGGGAAGGGTTTTTATTGTGCAATATTGTTGTGTTATTCATGCATGCTAAGTAATAACACCTTAATATTTTATTTTGGGACAAATTGTCCTATTTTGGGTTTTCAGCCAGTCCTTGGCTTTGTTAAGGACAAATTTTTTTATGTGTTTTGAAAAGTCTGATAACTATTGTATTGTTGCTTGGGGTTTTCCTCAACAGGGTCACTTTCAAAAAAATTTTGTGCCAAAATTTTTAAGCGGAAAAGGGAGTATTGTGTTGTGTCGCGAATATCTAAATTTTAAATTAACTTAATCTAAACAATATTTAAAACATTAATCTTAATTTTGGGGCTAATTTGTTTTCAAATCGCGATCTTAGTTTTGTTTACTAAAGAAGCGATCTGTTTGTTTACATTTTTAGGGTTAACTTCAATAGTGAGTAAATTGGTAAATATTATAAATTCTAGCATTATTAAGTTTCTTGGCACAGAATTTTTGTTTTAATTAATGGTAAAAATTGCATACTGTCCACCAAATCTGAAATTCATTTAATAGAAAATAGTTTTTTTTTTTTTTTTTTTTTTTTTTTTTTTTTTTTTATTGTAACAATGGGTTGGTGGAATGATGGTTGAATTATTGACATTTGTCAGATGGAAGTAGCGCGCCTTTCTTTTGTCAACTGTTAATTTTGAAAATTATTAATTTCAATTAAATTTATTGTGTACGATAATTTTAGAATGTTTAATTTTTGAAAATGTGTTTGTAATATTTACAGTCACTGAAGTTTAAATAAGTTTTTGAGTGTAAACAATAATTGGAGCTACTGGTGTTTTAATAAATTTTTGGAAGCTACTGGAGAATTAAATAAGATAATTTTCTTTATTAACATGTTTTTTTTTTTGCCTTTCTATTTTTGTGTAACTTCTTTCCATTTTTCATATTTTTCTATTTTTATTGATGTTGGCAACAACGACAACTGTATCGTTTCCCCGCCAAAAAGATAGCGTCGTCACGTGACAAGAGAAGGTTCGAGAAAGTGTGACATCATAGCCCTGCGTAGGAATATCTACGAAATTTTTAAAATTCAACAAATAAATATCTTTCAAGAAAGCAAGCATTCATGTTCCAACTTTAAATCTGCTTATAATTGGACTTGCATCCATGTGCCTTACTTCAATGGTATAGGCATGTTTTCATATTACGGTATTTTTCCTACGCACTATGTTTTTTGAAGCGGAGGTGTCAACTGGAGTTTGGAGGGAGATGTGAGGTCTGAAGTTTTTGGCGGGGAGAATATTAGATTCTGGTAGCTGGCATCGTGAAGTTACGACAATTTCTTGGAGGCTCGCTTGGAGGAGTGCAAACTGTTGCACTACGAAATGATGGGGGCCCCCTTCGATTGTTTCTGATGAGTAAATTTTCTTTTCTTTTTCTCTTTAAGTTCCTTTTAAATTAAATGCATGTCTTCTATCTTTTTTTGTTTTAGTAAAATTTTTTATTTATGGTTTTTAACACCATATCCATAGTTTCACATTGGCTTAATGCCTAGTGAAATCATGTATTTTCAAATATTCCAGTAGCTCCATCTCCACATAATGTTTAACAAGTAACTAAATTAAAATAAAAACAAAAATATATAGGATAATGTATCAATTAATTTGTCTTTCAAAATAATTAAATTTATAAGTTGAATCATTTATTTCATAACTACAAATGGCCAAAATCTGTGTTAATTTTATAAGGAAATTTTAAGATCAAATATGTTAATAGATTAAAATAATGTTGTATTGTAGTAAATTAAATCAATAGTAGAAATATATTAGTCCATTGGGACTTTGTAAATGCAGTGTTCACGAAATTCAACATGTCAATATAATAAATGAATATTATCCTAATTATTGTCTTCAATTTCTGCAGTGCCCATGTTTCACTTAAGAAGTTTATTTTTAATTTCAGAGATCGATCAGAGACAGTCAAATATGTAATTATTGATATGGTTAATTTAAGTTTGAATTTTATAATCATGTTTTTTTGTTAGTAAATTTAAATATGTAAATTTTGTGTAGACAGCCTTGTTTTTATTGAATTTGACTGTGTCTGATCTTCTTCAGTTATTTAATGAATTTCTATAGTTTGATTAAATTTTTAAGAGATTAGATTAATAGGGAAGGGAATTTTAAGGAATCATGCGAGGTGTATGATTCGGGAACATTAACATAATTGGTAAAGGAATTCAAGGAATTATGCGAAGTGCATGATTCGGGAATATTTTCATAGTCATTTTTTTATTATTTCTGATTCACTTGTACTGGGTTATTATTTAATTAATTTTATTTATTTGGGGGCCAGAACACAACGCACCTCCATTTTCTTTAATTGATTAATTTTTGGAATGAACTGTAATGTCTTATTTAAATTTTGAATTCATAATTCTTAATTTAAGTGCAATGTGTGTTCATTTATTAAGGGTTTAAAATAAATTGCAGTAAATTTTCCTCTTGTCATTATTAATTTAACTCATTAATTGGTAAAGTTAATTTAAGTCTATCCTTGTAAATTATAATAGTTAAAATTCTCTTTTTATATATCTTGAGTTGTTGTGGTAAGACACAACACATGGTTCACAAGTATGATTACTGCCACTACTTTCATTTTTATTTTGAAGGATTTTTGCCGGAGTAGAAAAGTCGATGTTCTTAACTTCGGCATACTGCGCAGACTTGATGCCTGGATCTATCCAATATGCAGGTACGGATGTCACGGTGTTTCGTACATGGTGCTCTACATAAAACAGAAGAGCTCCAATGTGAAAACATGCTTCACCCAAGCCTGCCATGCATGTACAATGGGCAGATTTCACAGAACCAATTTGTTTTATGATAAGCCATGGCTGTAGTGGCTTTTCATCGATTGCTTGAGAATGCAGTACCTGTAAGAATATAGAGAAATCCAAATATAATTTCTTATAAAAAACATACTGTGATAAAAATATTCTGAAACCGGTTTTTTCACCTTTTACAAATGCAGAATTTTACAACTAACTAGGGTGAAGCAAATTTAAAAGTAATAGTAATTGCAATACAGTAGACTCCCGCAAATCCGCACATCATCGTAGATGTAAACAATGAAATTTTCTGTTCAGATGTAGGGACAAAATTACAGATTTTTTAATTTTTATGTCATTCCGTATGCATTTCAATATGTAATTCTAGTTAATATGACTGAACTCAAATTTTTTCATAAAGGAAATATAAATTTATTTCTGAAAAAAAAAAAAAAATCAATATATTGCTGATATCACAAGTATTTGTAACCTTTTTACCAAATATATTTATATATTAATCAAGCTGCTTAAAGCATACTATATGACTGAACAATTAAATAGAAATTCTATGTCATCACAAAATGTGAAAATGGTGCTTAAAAATATACATACTGTGACATAGGAACATAATTATGATGTGTATTATGAAAAAGATCCGCTTTATATTGTGAAAAGCAGAGTACATGATAGTAAAGTTTGAATAAAATTTCTTAAAAAGGAACCAGAAACTTCCCTTGACCTCAGCGAGATAGAATCAAAAACAAGCATTCAATAGTATATCATATGAACCCACAAATTTGCAAGGTATTAATGCATTCACAATGGATGAAGAAGCAATAAATACCATATATAAATACTTCAAAAAATTCTTTGGTTAATTGGAAAAATATCTTTAAAAAAAGTTTAAATGAATCAAACAATAAAAATTAAGCGTGTGAATATGGCCATATCAATGTAAATTATATTACTTTTACATGTATATAGCTATATATATTAAAAAAATTTGGTACTTTTCGGTTAGCCGGGCGCTTGTGTTATATGTACATATAAATATGTGGTACTTTTCGGTTAGCCGGGCGCCAGTGTTATACATACATATGTATATATAAATGGATATACAATATATATGTGTGTATATATACAATATGTGTATATGTATAGATACGTATATTTACAAAAATGTATGTATGTAAATATGTATATATAACACTGGTGCCCAGCTAACCGAAAAGTACCAAATATACATACATGTATGTATGTATATATACATATATATGTGTGTATGTGTATATATACAATATAAGTATATATATGTGTATATATACATATATGTAAGTATATTTATATGTATATAACACTGGCGCTCGGCTAATCGAAAAGTACCAAAATTTTAATAAGAAAAGATTTTTTCAGCATTCTTTTATAATTTTACTAAAAGTAGTAATGAAATAACTATCAGAATATTAAAATTAACACAAATAAGCAAAAAAACTAAAAAGATATGAACAGGGTAACTACTCATGTAGGAGAATGAAATTCCCTGACTTTTCCAAGTGCATAAAATCTTCAGTCTAGCGGTGTAATGTGAACTGGACAAGACGGCAGTAAAATAAATAGGTGCGATCGCAGTTTACTCTCCTTCTTGGCGCGATTTTCAAAAATCGCCAAATTGGCGCATTTTCGCGAACTAACTCCCGGGGCTGCAACATCCAGGAGAGAGTACGCAAAATTATTATTTGTTTTCTCTTCTCGTATATTTTGAAACAAGTACCTATCTAGACAAATGCTTAAAATGTGGGAATAGATATTTGATCAGTTATTTTTCTCTTATTTTAACCTGTATTTTTGAGTAAAAATAATACATAAAATTTCAATTTTTTTAGAAATACATTTTTAAAAAATGCATTTCATATATTTTAAAATACATTTTATCAAATATACCAAAAAACAAAACTTTCACTTACCCAAATTATTAAAAAAGAACGTTTGTTAACCATAAAGGGAGCAAAACAATGTTGTGGTTTTTTTTAATCAGAGGGGCTCTTGAACCCCCCGTTTTTTTATTCATAATTTTATCTTGTGCTCTAGGATGTCATTCAAAAGCATCACTCAATCTGTCACTTTTAGTCATTCATAGCTTGGAACAATCAGCATGTCTTTCGTACATAATTAACCCATAATTCAATCAACGCTCAAAAATACAGGTAAAAATAAAAGAAAAATAACTGATCGAATCTTTATTCTCACCTGTCAAGCATTTATCCAGATAGGTACTTGTTTCAAAATATACGAGATTGAGAAAACAAATAATAAAAATACGTGACTGCAACACATAGATCTGGTCAACACGAAATCCATTGCAGCAGTAATAACGTTTTCTCCAAACAAATTCAAAATGATACCAGATTCTCCTCTTGTCCAATAAGAAAGCCTTTTACAAAAAAATAAGCATCCAATTAGAAAGGAGCTTACAAAAACAAGGAGTTTTTGACCATCAACTCTCCAAGAGAAATCTTAGGGTTGCCATATTTAGTGACATCAGAGGAGCATCCCGATAAACCAGGGTTGCCATATTGGCGCAGTTATCGAAGGAGATTGGCGAAGGAGAGTATATTGCGAATTAACCAATAAATATTGTACCGCATGAAAATATAAATATTTTCAACTATATATCACAATTAAAATTTTCACATATGCACCCCCCCCCTCTCACACACACAAAAATGTCTACATGGGGTAGTGTTCCCGCTAGGCCATTTTTGAAGGGCGCAACGCCCTGCCCTTTTTAAAATCTGTAAAACGCGCCCTGCCGTTTTTTAAATCGGCAAACTGCGCCCTTCATATTTCAAAAATAGTCAAATGTGCCCGGAGTCGTTCTCAGCGATCGCTTTAAGCGATGCCGCGGACGCGCTATAGCGCGTAAATCACGCAAAAAATCGGAGACGGGACGCAAAAAAATAGTTATTACGTGTCCGTGGGAAGCGTAATTTCGTCAAAAAATCACGGAAAAAAGCCGATTTTCGTCATGGGATCGCAAAAAAAGAGCAAATTTCATCAAAATATTGCGGAAAAAACGCGATTCTCGTAAAAGGGCTGCGAAAAAATAGCGTATTTCTTCAAAGGATCGCGAATTTCATCAAAAAATCGCAGGTAAAATGCCGATTTTTGTCGAAGGATCGCAAAAAAGCGCAAATTTCATCGAAATATCGCGGAAAAAACGCGATTTTCGTAAAAAATCCGCGAAAAAATATCGTATTTCGTCAAAGGATCGCTAAAAAATAGCGAATTTCGTCAAAAAATTGCGGAAAAATGTCGATTTTCATCAAAGGATCGCAAAAAGCACAAATTTTATCAAAATATCGCGATTGTCGTAAAAGGGCCGCGAAAAATAGCGTATTTCGTCAAAGGATCGCGAAAAAATAGCGAATTTAATCAAAAAATCGCGGGAAAAAAGCCGATTTTTGTCGAAGGATCGCGAAAAAAGCGCAAATTTCATAAAAATGTCGCAGAAAAAACGAGATTTTCGTAAAAGGGCCGCGAAAAAATAGTGTATTTCGACAAAAGATCGCGAAAAATTTGTGAATTTCGTCAAAGAATCGCGGAATAAAGCCGAATTTTGTCAAAGGATCTCGAAAAAAAAGACCACATTTCGTCAAAGTATCGCATAAAAAACACGATTTTCGTAACAGGTTCGCGAAAAATAGCGAATTTCGTCAAAGGATCGCGGAAAAACGCGAATTTCGTCAAAGGATCGCGGAAAAAAGGCGAATTTAGTCAAAGCCTCCAATGCACCAAAAAAGATGTGCAAACCAAACTTATCGGTAGAACATTCATAAAATGGGATTTAGTTTTTTTTAAATGAGATTCTTAAAACTACAGCATGATTTCAGTGTACTTTAACAATGTATTCAGTATGTAGACCAGTGAAAAATCTCCCCCCCCCCTTACACTTCTTACTGCGGTATTACTATTAATCGATTTATTACATTAATTTTACAACAAGTTATTTTAATGGTACTTTAAAGTACCATTGGTGCATAAAGGGTTAATCAGCCCACAGTTCAGTTAAATATTTAAAATTATTTACTTTATTACTTTTTCTGTTTTGTTTGTTATTTTATTATAAAAGAATTTGAACTCTTAGAATATTATAATTTTTTCTATTCTAATTGTAAATTTTAAGTATAAAGTAAAAAAAAAAATTATAAATAAAGTATAAAGTATTGTAATAAATGTAAAGTATAAATAATCAATCATCCAATCTAATCTACCTCTTCTTCCCCCGCCTCCCTCCTTCTTCGAAGGTTAAAATATTTAAAACTCTAATTTTTTTACTTGCAACTCTGTCACTTCATTGTGACAATAAATAACCAATCATCTAAATTCTGCTTCTCTTTCTTATCAAACATACCAAATTTAAAGGCTTTTATTTTTTCTGTCCTAATTGTTAAAATTTTACTAACGATAAATAATTCATTATATAATCAACCTCCTCCCTCCCTCCCCCCCCCCCAAAAAATCGCTTTTGTCTCTTTGCCCCCACCTTCACAGCTCACAAAGCTTATGATCTTTAAGTTATATTTGGTGATTTATTGTAATAATAATTAATTGGTCACCCATCTAAATTTTACTACCCCTTAAAATCTTTGCTTTACCCTTAAAACTGCTAGTTTATGGGATTAATAATTTTTTAGTTTTTTTATTTGAAACAAAATTACTTACCTAGATCTTTGAAATATCAATTTAAGAAAATATATATATACAGTAGACTCCCTCAAATCCGCACAGCTTGGGACCAGAGGTTGTGCGGATTTCAGAATTTTGCGGATTTCTGGTCATTTATTTGTTTACATTTTTGAACATTAATTTGATTGGTAGTTGAGCAATGGAAATTATAATGAATGGTTACAATAAAGTGAAACATTAAAATAATTAAGTAAAATATTAAAATAATTTATTAGTTTAAAAGTAAGTAATTATTAAATAAAATAATTATGCAAAATAAAATATTTAGAAAAATATTAAAAATTAATTCATGTCAATAATAATTAAGATACAATACTAAATGCACATATAAATATACAATATAATATAAATATAAAATAATATATAAATATACATATAAATAACACTAAATACAAACATACAATACTAAATATACATAATAATGAGGAAAAATAAATTTTTCTTAATTTTTTTTTTTTTTTTACAAACTTTACTTATTTTTTTATTTTATATTTTTGAAACATGGATAAAATGGTTGTTTGTTTAATTTTTTGTTTAGTTCTTTTGTTATTGCATCCTGAAGCTGCTGATGATTCATTATCTGTTGCTCAGATATAAAGCTCTGCTGCTTCAGGAAGCTCAAATATTTTTCTCCTATGGCTAGACCTTCTTCAAGATTAATTTTTTCAAGTTCTTCATTAGATTCAGTTTCTGATGAAGAATCTGCATCAATAACGAAATTTTATGCCATGTTTATCCAGATTTAATAAACGAAAAAGCTTGATTAATTAAAAAAGTCCTTCCGGCCAGTGCCGGGAGGAAGAGGTAGCTTTCATATTCCTTATTTTAAAAAAGCCAACTTATATTATTCAAACACACGAAGCTCAATTAAGTGGAAACCGAATGTAGGAGATTCAATACTAATTTTTATCAATACTAAATCATTATGAATGAGAATTTCGCGAAATTAGTCGGCTTTATCCAAGCTGCTTTTATTTAAAGTTATATTTGGCTGCCAAATTCGGCGATTTCTTAAAGTGCCTGTAATTTTAAGACAACATGGTGGATGAGGCTAACCAGTGAACTTGGTCGAGACCTTAGTAATTACTGTGCACATGATCACTCACATCGGAATCGGTTGATATATACGAGTGCTGGCAGGCAAAAAATCAGATTTTTCGAAATGTCACCCACGTTAGAAATTGAAACTGCTATATCTGAGCCATTTTTTAAGATAAAGACAAACAAAAAATGCTCCTGAATCCTTATATCAAGGTCAAATACTTAAGAAAGAAACCTTTTTCAATTTCTAATTTTTTTGCACCTCATTTTAAATATAATTTTTTTAATTTAATGGCCGCCATTTTGAAACAAGATGGCTGATGAAGCTGGCCAGCGAACTTGGTCGAGATATTGATGTATACTATCCACATGCCTTCTTCCATCGAAATAGCCGAATACGTGTGGTATCGCGTGACATATACAAGATCGTTTCAAAGTGTTAGCCATGATAGAAATTCAAAGTGCTATAATTCAACCACTTTTTAAGATATAAACAAAAGAACAAATTTTCAGAAACAAAAACTGCTCCAGAATCTTTGTATCAAGGCCAAACACATAAAAAAAATCTTTTTCATTTTCCAATTTTTTAATACCTCATTTTAAATTTTAAATTACATTTTTTTTAAAAATGGCAACCCTTTTGAAACAAGAGGGCGAATGAAGCTGGCCAACGAACTCGGTCGAGACATTGGTATGTACTATGTACAGACCAAGTTACATTCAAATCGGTTCATAAATACGCCTGTTATCGCGTGGCAAAAATCAGGTCGTTTTAAAATGTCAGCCACAATAGAAATTCAAAATGTTATAACTCAGCCATTTTTTTAGATATAGACGAAACAAAACCTGTTCCGGAATCTTCGTATTAAGGTCAAACACAAACAAAAAAAATCTTTTTCATTTTCCAATTTTTTGGTATCTCCTTTTAAATTAAATTTTTTTTAAATGGCCGCCATTTTGAAACAAGGTGGTGGATGAAGCTGGCCAACGAACTCGGTTGAGTTATTTGTATGTACTATGTGCACACCAAGGTACATCCAAATCGGTTCATAAATACGTCTGTTATCACGTGGCAAAAATCAGGGCGTTTCAAAATGTCAGCCACGCTAGAAATTCAAAATGCTATAACTCAGCCATTTTTTAAGATATAGACGAAACAAAAACTGCTCCCGAATCTTTTTATCAAGGTCAAACACGTAAGAAAAAAATATTTTTTCAATTTTCAACTTTTTGGTACCACAAATTTAAATTTTTCTTAAAATTTTAAATGACCGCCATTTTTAAACAAGATGGCGGATGAAGCTGGCCAACGAACTCGGTCGAGACATTGGTCTGTACTATGTATAAACGAAGTTACATCCAAATCGGTTCATAAATACGCCTTTTATCGCGTGACAAAATTCAGGACGTTTCAAAATGTCAGCTTCGCTAGAAATTCAAAATGCTATAACTCAGCCATTATTTTAGATATAGACGAAACAAAAACTGTTCCGGAGTCTTTGTATAAAGGTCAAATACATAAGAAAAAAATATTTTTCCATTTTCAATTTTTTGGTAACACATTTCAAATTTTAAATTTTTTAAACATTTTTAAATGGCCGCCATTTTGAAATAAAATGGCGGATGAAGCTGGCCAACGAACTCGGTCGAGACATTGGTATGTACTATGTACACACCGAATTACATCCAAATCGGTTCATAAATACGAGAGTTACAGTGTGACATAGGTCAGATATATATATATATATATATATATTGATATATATATATATATATCAATTTTGAACGGAGGGTGGTTTCGGGGTCTGGGGGTCATGATCGATGAAAATATACCAAAATTTTTTGAAATCGCTTTCCTCCGAACGGCTGCAATAGGTAGCTTTTTGTAAAGAAAGCTACCTAAAATATTTTGGAAAACGATCGCGATCGCCGATGATATTAGCGCCATCTTTATTTATTTCGGAAATAAATGCGTATTTTCTTTATGAAAAAACTTGAGTTCAGTCATATTAATCAGAATTACATATTAAAATACGTACGTAAAATTAAAAATAAATAAATAAAAATCATTAGATTAAAACCAGTGTTGAATTCAGGAGGTGGCCTGGGGGGACATTCCTCCCCGGAGCAATGAGATGCTCCCCCTCGGAAGATTTGAGATTGTGTTTTCAATGGTCAAAAAGTGCAATCCCCCCCCCCCCCCCATCCCCGGAGCCACAGAAATCCCTCTCGGAAAAAAGTGTCTGAATTCAACATTGATGAAAACTGACGTCGATACCTCTTTCACGCTGCGATCTCAAAACGAAACTTATATCTTATTTACCATGTTCCGTTGCTTCGCGCATTCGCTCCGCGCATTTCCTCTTTCTCAAGATTTTTCTCAGTTGTCTATACGCACAGATAAGAGATAAGCGCTTTACTGTATATACAAAACAGGGCTATTAGATTTTTTTCGGAAGTAAATTCATATTTTTCTTCATAAAAAAGCTTGCATTTAGTCGTATTAATCAGAATTACATATTAAAATGCGTACGTAATATGGAAAAAATGATAAATATTGAAACACGAGGAAACGAACGGAAGAAAAGTAAACAATTCCACTACAGTTTACACTTGCTAATATTCTACAGAAAATACAATAAAGGGGAATTTTTCAAGGCTCGAAATGTACTGGAACAAATCGGAGCGATATTCCGGTTCTTGAAATTATGATAAATAAATTTCCGATTCGTAAAATTATGGTAAATATCGTTCCGTTTCATACTTTTATTGAAACATTGTTACTGTTTAATATAGCTTATTGCGCTCTCTGTTACTGTTTTCATTGTTATTTAGAGCCTTGAATGTTTTTTTTTTTTTTTTCTTGTATGTTTAGAAATAAATTTGTCTATACTTCAAAAAAAAAAAAAAAAAATCGGCAAAAATAATTTTTAAATAGCGTTCTGTTTCGTAGATTTTTCCATTTCGAGCCCTGGAATTTTTGATATAAATATGCTAATTTATATAAAAATCAAAAGTAATATAAACTCATTTAGTAATAAATCAGCTGTAATAGCCAAAAGAGAATAATTAACAAAAAATTGAGTAAAAAAAAACATGGCGGTAGTCGCTGATTTCGGCGCCATCTTGAATTTTGTGCCTGCACCTTAACTGTAAATTTCACTGTTTACATCTGAAAAAATACGCGGATTTTAGGCGTTCGCGGATTTTAGGGTCGCGGACTGGAGGGAGTCTACTGTATATAATCTGTTACTAAATGTGCGCATAAACAATGATGAGTTTGTAGTAATGTATAATTCTTATATCAGTTTCGAAGATCTACATTTTCTCAGGGTCGAAACTGGGGGGGGGGGAAGGGGGGGGGGGCAGAGGAGGCATGTACCCCAGGCGCCAGTTGTTGATTTTTCTCACGTCCATGTTTAGCACTATTTTGTTAAAATCGTCCTGTCTGGAGTATGCCAAAGCACAGAAGAATCTAAGGATATGGCATAAGGATGCTGTATAAAGCGGAATTTTTTTCAATTCCGTTTTCAAGATTTTAATGAATCAATATTTGACAAAGTAGATTAAAGTAGTTCAGCATTACATATTTTATGATTACATAATTTAAATTTTAAAATATGTTGGCTATTAGAAAATTAATAAAATTTTCTTTGTAAATATACTTTGCGGAGGAGGGGTGGGGGGCACCAAAATCCATGTTTGCCCCGGGTGCAAAAAAGGCTAGTTTCGGCCCTACATTTTCTGAAGAAACAATGCCCTTTTTCGCTGAAAAAAGTGCCCTCTTTCAGCTTCAACTGTGCCCTTTTTGTGGCTAGCACCCTGCCCTTTTTTTGCCTAGAGTGAACACTACATGGGGTGTCCATTACTGGAAAATGACTAATTAACCATCCCAGTAATGGTCACCCCTCTTAAAACCTTAAAAATAAATGGAATTTTGTAAATAGCCGTTAGTATATAAAATGCTAAGTTTTTTATTGCTACTCAAACAAAAACATTTAAATTTTGCAAGAAAATAAAAAATATATAAATTAATTAAACAAAGCCAGCTCTTAGCCTCTTCATTAAGATTTTCACAGAAAAACAGCGAAACTTTGAAACATTATTTTCTGCTTCCTGATTCGTTTGGTTAAAAATGCCAACAATAACCCAGTTTTATAAAACATGCAAAGGGGAATTATGAAAAAAATAATTAAAGCTAAATATTTATTAGTTAGTTTTTATTTACCAAAAACATCAAGGGGTGTCCATTACTAGCACATCTACCCTATATACATTTTTTAAAATTGAATTTTTCATAATTCATTCCATTGGATTCATGGGCGTACCCAAGGGGGGGGGGGCTGATGGGGCTACAGCCCCCCCCCCCGAAATTTTCGAAAGTGATATGAAAAAGTGTTGTTTTTTCGTCTTTCTTTTTTGGAAAAAAAATTATTTTTTTTTCAATCATACAGCGGACTAGTCATTCCCATTAGTCCCATATTAGTCCACATTGACAACAAAGAAGAGAAAAAGGGCAGACGGGGTTACAGCCCCCCCCCCCCCCTCCCGAAATAGTCGACAAATTAAATGAAAAAGTAATTTTTCCTTACATTTTTAAGATAATTCTGTAATTTTTTCTTCTCTCATATAGCAAAATAGACATTCTCGTTAACACAATATTAGTCCACATTGACATCACAGCATACTCAAAGATGGGGAGGGGGCTGATGGCATTTCAGCCCCCTCCTCTCGAAATGGTCGAAAATGAAATGATAAAATAGTGCTGATTTTTTTCTGCCTGTTTAAGATAAATTTGCATTTTCCCCCCTATCGTTCAACAGACTATGTGCTTCCTTCGCTTTAGTTCCATAGTAGTCCATATTGACACAAAAGAAGAGAAAGGTGCTGACGGGGTTATAGCCCCCCCCCCCCCCCACAAAACCAGAAATAGTCAAAAAATTAAATGAAAAAATTGTTCTTTCTTTACTTTTTAAAGATAAATCTGTAATTTTTTCTTCTGTCATACAGCAAAATAGCCATTCTCGTTAACTCCATATTAGTCCACATTGGCATCACAACACACCCAAAGATGGGGAGGGGACTGTTGGAATTACAGCGTCCCTCCTCTCGAAACAGTAGAAAATGGAATGAAAAAGTAGTGCTGATTTTTTTCTGTCTGTTTGAGATAAGTTTGCCTTTTCTCCCTTATCATTCAACAGACTAGCCATTCCCTTCGCTGTAGTTCCATATTAATGTACAGTGACACCACGTTATACCCAAAAAGGTAGAAGAGGGCTAATGGGGTTACAGCCCTCTTCTCAAAAAGTCGAACCTGAAATGAAAAAGTGTTGATATTTATCTTTTTGTTTGAGATAAATTTGTATTTTCCCCCTATCATTCAACAGACTAGCCGCTCTCTTCTCTTTAGTTCCATACTAGTGCACAGTGGCACCACATTATACCCAAAGAGGTGAAAGGGGCTAATGGGGTGTCCCCTTCCTAAATAGTTGAAAATGAAATGAAAAAAAGGCTGATTTTTTTCTTCTTGTTTGAGATAAATTTGTAATTTTTCTTCTGCCTTACAGCGAAAAAGCCATTCTCGTTAAATCCATATTAGTCCACATTGACATCACAGTATACCGAAAGAAGGGGAGGCGGCTGATGGGCTTACAGCCCCCTCCTCCCGAAATAATCGAAAAAAAATGCTTTTTTTCTTTCTGTTTGAGATAAATTTGCATTTTTTTTCTCCTATCACTCAACAGACTAGCTACACTCTTCTGTTTAGTTCCATATTACTGTACAGTGACACCACATTATACCCAAAGAAGTAGAAAGGGGGTGATGGGGTTACAGACCTCTCCCAAAATAGCTGAAAATGAAATGAAAAAAGTGCTGATTTTTTTTCTTTTTGTTTGAGATAAATTTGTAATGCAATTGTTTTCTGCAATACAACGAACTAGGCTTTCTGGCTAGTCTCATATCAGTGCACAGTTACACCACAGTATACCCAATGAGGGGACGGGAGCTGATGGGGTTATAGGGCCCCCTTTCGATGTAATCAAAAATGAAGAAAAAACTCCTGTTTTTTTCTTCTTTCTTTTGAGATAAAATTTAATTTTTTTTTCTGCGGCGCAGCTAGTCTGGTTGGTCCCATATACTAGTGCACAGTGATGCCCCCTCATACGCTCAAAGAAGTCGATGGCGACGGGGGTTATGAGGTTACAGCTCCATTCCACCTCCGAAGAGATCGCAGTGAAATGAAAAAAGGGCTGATATTCCTTCTTTTTCAGATAAATTTGTTTTATTTTCTGGCATGCCGCGAATTTGTTTTTCTTATTAATCCAATATTCTCCTCAGTCCTGGGACCAAATTTACTTGAAACCACAAAATAAATTTTCAGATGACTGAAGAATAGCTCCATACCTGTTTTACTGGATAAATGATAACGTATATGGTCAGTTCAAGAGACCTACAAGTAAATTCGACAAATCAAAAAGTAGTTTAAGGAGTTTTTTAATTTTTCTCACAGTCGACGGGCGCCAAGAGTGTCAATGCGGAAGTATGTTAATGCACAGTAACACTGCAGCTAATCAAAAGTCGATTTCGGCTAAATCGGAAATCCGGTGCGGAAGAGATGGCTGTTGTGGTGTCTGGAAGCGTCTGGATAATTTTCCTTCGATTTCTCTGGCGCCATTTGACACGTGATACGTGGGTACGCGGAGAGAGGTAGGGGGGACACTGTTTATTCAGAGTGTGGAAGGTAGAAGTGTTGTGTAAGCCGGCATGTGAGCGTGCGCGGGTATTTTTTATGAGAAACCGAAAGATTGTAATAAAAACGGAAGTATACTAATTTGAGTTTTTTGTGAAATAATTTAGCAATATAGTGAAGTGTTGTTTCGGAGTGAAATGTGAAGGTGGTCTGCAGCTATGGGAAAAATATAATTATTTGTATATAGTGTGACGTTCAAATGTTTTGTCTTCCATGTCTTTATGTATTCTTATAAATAAACTATAATTTAATGTTGTGAAGAAAACTAGTGATAAATTAACCGAAGGATTACACACCTGGGATGGTTGGCGAATTTCGAGCGTATATCACAGCTGTAAAAGTAGCTTATTAACTTTGATTTTTCAGTCGCATCTCTCTGCCAAAAATTTGTGTTTTTTCCACGGTTTTTTGACAAAATTTGAATTTTCGCCGCAGTCATTTGAAGAAATTCGCTTTTTCTGAGACTTTTTGCCGAAGTTCGCGTTTTTTTTACGCACTCCTTCGTCGAAATTTGCGTTTTTTCCGCGGATCTGTGACGAAATTTGCGTTTTTGCGTGATCCTGTCGAAATTTGTGTTTTTTCCGCGTTTTTGATGAAATTCAAGTTTTTTTTCGCGGATTTTTGCCGAAATTCGCGTTTTTTTTACGAAATTCTTCGTCGAAATTTGCTTCTTTCCCGCGTCTTTTTTGACGAAATTCGCGTTTTTTTTCTCGTCTTTTTGATGAAATTTGCTTTTTTTCTCCAGCTCTTTGGCAAAAGTACCATTTTTTGCGGCTGTTTGAAGAAATTTGCTTTTTTCCGCAGTCTTTTAACGAAATTCACGTTTTTCTGCGGCCCTTCTTTGTGACCCTTCTTTTTCTTTTTTTGCGATCATTTAAAGAAATTCGAGTTTTTTCTGCGGCCCTTTGACGAAATTCGCGTTTTTTACGAGGTAATTTGCCGAAATGCGCGTTTTTTACGCAATCCTTCGTCAAAATTTTCGTCTTTTTCGCGGATTTTTGACGAAATTTACGTTTTTTTCTCCTTTTTGATGAAATTCGCGTTTTTTGCGATCCTTTACGAAATTAGCTTTTTTTTCGCAGCCCTTTGACGGAATGCGTGTTTTAAGCGATATTTTTTTCGAATTTCGCGTTTTTACCGCGATCTTTTCATGAAATTCGCGTTTTTTCTGCGGCCCTTTGAATAATTTGCGTTTTTTTCGAGATCCTTTGCCGAAATTTGCGTTTTTTTCTCGTCTTTTTGATGACATTCGCATTTTTTTGCGATCCTTTACGAAATTAGCTTTTTTTCGCCACCCTTTGACGGAATGCGTGTTTTAAGCGATCTTTTTTTCGAAATTCGCGTTTTTCCGTGACCTTTTGATGAAATTCGCGTTTTTTCTGCGGCCGTTTGACGAAATTTGCGTTTTTTTCGAGATCCCTTGTCGAAATTTGCTTTTTTCCGCGGCTTTTTGACGAAATTCGCTTTTTTCCGCAGCCTTTCGACGAAATTCACGCTTTTCTGTGGCCTTTCTTTGTCACCCTGCTTTTTCTTTTTCTTTTGCGATCCTTTAACGAAATTTGCGTTTTTTCTGTGATCATTTGCCGAAATTCGCGTTTTTTTAGGCAATCCTTCGTCGAAATTTGTGTTTTTTCCACGACTTTTTCACGAAATTTGCTTTTTTTCTCGTCTTTTTGATGAAATATTTGCGTTTTTCTGCAGCCTTTTGATAAAATTCACGTTTTTTTCTGTTAGCCTTTGACGAAATTCGTGTTTTTTCCGCTTCCCTTTGACGGAATGCGTGTTATTTTAGCGGTCCTTTGTCGAAATTTACGTTTTTTCTGCGGCCCTTTGACGAAATTCGCGTTTTTTCTGCGGTCATTTGACGAAATTCGCGCTTTTTCGGTGGCCATTTGACGAAATTCGCGTTTTTTCGCAATCCGTCGAAATTTATGTTTTCCGCAACTTTTTGACGAAATTCGCTTTTTTCCGCAGCTTTTTGACGAAATTCACGCTTTTCTGTGGCCTTTCTTTGTGACCCTGCTTTTCTTTTTTTTGGCGATCCTTTAACGAAATTCGTGTTTTTTCCGCTTCCCTTTGACGGAATGATGTTTTTTTAGCGATCCTTTGTCGAAATTTGCGTTTCTTCTGCGGCCCTTTGACGAAATTCGCGTTTTTTCTGTGGTCATTAGCCGAAATTCGCATTTTTTTAAGGCAATCCTTCGTCGAAATTTGCGTTTTTTCTGCGGCTTTTTGACGAAATTTGCTTTTTTATCGTCTTTTTGATGAAATTTCCGTTTTTCTGCGGCCTTTTGACGAAATTCACATTTTTTCTGTGACCCTTTGACGAAACTCGCGTTTTTTCCGCTTCCCTTTGACAGAATGCGTGTTTTTTTAGCGATCTTTTGTCGAAATTTGCGTTTTTTCTGCGGCCCATTGACGAAATTTGCGTTTTTCCGCGGCTTTTTGACAAAATTAGCGTTTTTTTCTCGTCTTTTTGATGAAATTTGCGCTTTTCTGAGCCCTTTTGATGGAATTCACGTTTTTCCATCTCCCTTTGACGAAATTAGCTTTTTGCGATCCTTTACGAAATTAGCTCTTTTTTTCGCAGCCCTTCGACGGAATGCGTGTTTTTTAGCAATCTTTTTTCGTAATTCGCGTTTTTTCTGCGGCCTTATGACGAAATTCGGGTTTTTTCTGTACTCATTTGTCGAAATTAGCGTTTCCTCCGCGAGTATTTCACGAAATTTGACTTTTTTTTTCGCAATCGTTTGACAAACTTCGCATTTTATCCGTGGCCCTATGACAAAATTTCGGTTTTTTTCCTTTTCGGATACTTAAAAAAAATTGGAGATTTTTTTTCTGCGAACGATTGATGAAATTGATTTTTTTCGGCGACCATGTCAAAAATCGCGATATTTTTTAAGTCCAAATTTTCGGACTGGACCAAATTTTTCAAATTTTCGGAACAAAGTCACCCCTGCCCCCCCCCCCCCCTGGCTACGGCCTTATTGGCAAAAATGATTTCTGTTTATAACACAATTCAACGTGTTTCGTAAGATTTAGAACATTATGAAAATTTAAGTCAGCCCCCCCCCCCCCCCGCAATAAAATCCTGGGTACGCCACTGATTTGATTACGTAATTTATTTAGCATTTTACCTCTGCTTTTTAGTATAGTGTGTTATAGTGTTTAGTATAGTTTTTAGTATTTCATAATATTTAGTCAATATCATTTTGTGTCATTGGTATAATCGTACAGAAAGTTTATATATATATATAGGGGAGAGTGGGGTGGAATGGGACAGCAGTTTATACGTAGATGTACTAGTTTCACTACTTATGGAAATTTCTTTGTTTATTCCTCCCCATTCTCTCCTATATATATATATATGAATTAAATCACAATCACATGGAATTTGTTATAATTCAAGCACAGAAATGTATGCTTACCTTCCCAAAAACAAGATGAAAATCTCCGATTTTTAAAGAATGTACTTCTCTTACCCAGTTGCAGGCAAATTGTTTGTACGCTTCAAGGCTTTTATAACATATGAAGTCTTTCTCAGTATAAAAACTTTGCCCATAAACTGAATAGTTTACGATGTCAAAATAGCTGACGTCGGGTAAATCCGCTACATATTTCTTCAAATCATTTTTTTTCAAGCTGTATGGATCTACACCGGAAATCACACTAATTTTGGAAGCATATCGTTCCTTAGCTTTAGTATCATTTAATTCTTCATAATATTTTGAAGACATTTTATTTCATTAAGTTAAAAAACTTGCACTAAATTAGATGGCAAAAGACACAGAAAAAAAATTTCACTAAACAAAAACAACGTGGTTCGACTTGCGAGCTTGCGACCGAAGCAGAATAGAAGAGTAGCGGATGGGGACAGCTTAATGCAGCAATGTTAAAGAAGCACCTGCGTAATACAAGAAGGGAGAAGGGAATCTTGTAAGGTATTTTTTAAAGCTGGTTTCAAACAAAGGAAAAAAAAAAAGATTTTGCATTTAATACTGGCGCCACCTATCCAAAATATTTGAAAATAATATTAAAAACGAAATCTTTAGAACATGATCTTTCCAACATTGTAGTAAGAATTATTTAAATAACTAAACAAATATCTATAACTTTTACTTTTAAAATTTAAAAGCACTTCATCTTATGCGTCATAATAATGTTACTGCATATATAACTCATTGCATATAAATAAATAGGTAAAGATATGCATGTGGCATTTTAACCGCTTTAAGGCTTATAGCAAATTAGTTTATAAGGGAAAAAATAAAATAATTATTTCTTATCTTAAGGTAAATCTTTGTCTTTGCTTTCAGTCAAGGATTGAAAAAACAATAAATATGATTTAAGTAGCATATACTTCTATAATTAAAATATACATAATTTAATACTTGTTTCCTAAGATAATTATGCATGCATCATTATTACTATACATTAGTATGTTAATGTGGTTTCAATTTGTTTTTAAAATAGTTTAGAAAGATTTAAAAGCTATTACTATTTGTTTGCACTTTGGTCTTAATTTAAAATGTTTCTTTGTTATATATAGCATTAAAAAAAAAAAAAAAAAAAAAAAAAAAAAAAAAAAAAAAAGTTCAAATTAATAGGGCACAGTTTAATTTCTTTAGTTATTACATTGAACTAAACATAATAATTTAATTTTAGGATGATTTCAGTTCCTATTTTATAGCAAATGTATAATGAGAGCATCTCATAATTTTTTTAACATTACAATATTAATAATTATAATGCGTTATCTTCAAGTATTAACATCTTAAATTATAATAATAACAGTAACATTAATAAAAGTATGAGGGAAAAAAACAACACATGGATAAGTACCTAGTACAAACGAAAATCAACATCAACAAAACAACATGCCAAAGCCGGCTGGGGACTTTTTGATTTTTTCCCCCAAATCGCTATGCTACCCAGTGCGCTCGAAGTTTTAACATTGTTGCATTAAGCTGTCCCTATCCTCCTATCCGCTACTTTGAAACTGATCTATACAAAGTTTCGTTTCTGGCGTCGTTCGTAAACGGATTTTATTGATATTGAAAAAAGTTTTGTGAAATTTCTTCGTTCAAAATTTTAGTGCATTGGCGCAACCATAAAATTGATCTTTTGAGGCTTCCGTTTATTAAAAAGGAGTCACCTCGTTTATGTGGAGATATTCAACAAAATCTGTTACCAAACAATTTGATGTTGACTCAAATAAGGACTGAATTTGAAACGGCACAGAATAGCTCTTAATTTAATCAGAAGATGTGCAAATATAAGAGATATAACATTACATAATGATCATTTTCTCATTTATTGCTGAGAGACAAGTCCTATATTAACAACTCAATACATGTATCAAGTGATTTTAGTTGTAGCGTGCTTAATATATAACTAATTATTATCAAACTCTAAAATGTTTCTGGCTTTCACTCACGATGATACTATTATTATTTATAATAATAATGCGAATTTTAGCAATATCGGAAGCTAATATAAGATTGTGAACATTTTTTTTGCATATTTCATGTGTTTGTAATTAATAAAATGTATTTGTTTATATTTTTGCTTTGCTTATTGGTTGTTGCTTTTTTGTAATATTAAACTGTTTTAAATCTTAATCTGGAATGATTGCAGTCTTGCTAACTGTAAAGTATTTTTATTTATTTTAAGGTGAGAGTATCGGAGAAATTTGTAAAGCATGATAAAAGTATTGTTTCTAATTTTTACATAAACAAAGAAAATAGAAGCTGCTGTTGGTGAGCCAAACCTAATAGTAATAATAATATATATAAAATTTGTGTTGTTTTGTAATGGTTATATATATATATACTTTTTATTTTTCGTTCACCAATAGCTCAATCTTTTTTTTATTTTCTCTCTCTCTCTCCCTGACAAGATTTGTGCTTAGTTAACATAAAAGTATCTATTTATTGTATGCTAAACCTCAAAATTTTGCTTTTAGAAATTTAAACATCCTTTGCCAAATATTTTAAATAGCTGTGTAAAGATTAAATAAGAACTCATTGATTTTTATATTTATTAACATTAAAAAATTAATTGTTGGTCTTTATTTAAATAATTGTTTTACTTTAAATTCTATTATATAAATTGTAACTGTTTCTAGATGAGAGATTACATTTATTGCATGAGTAATCAATCATTCTTCAGCACAAATATATTTTTGAAAGAATAAATGGTATACTTGCATATCCGGAGCAGATAGATAGATTGCCAAAAAGGTTTGTCAATCATCAATCTTGTTTGCCAAAAAGGTTTGTCAATCATAATCAAAATGGTAATTTAATATACAAATCATTGTTAAAAATGATAAATAATATAAAAGCAAACTGATATGATACAAAATAACAATTTAGTATACATTTATTAAATATATAGCACCAATTTGATGGCTTTTAGCAATAAACTATATTAATGATGGTAATTTTTATTCCCAGTGGTTTGTTATGCTCACAAGAATGAATATAATATAAATATACTTAGTACAGTAGACTCCCTCAAATCCGCACATCATCACAGATGTAAACAATGAAACTTCCAGTTCAGATTGACGAGCAAAATTACACAATTGTTCAGTTTTACATCATTACGCATGTATTTTAATATGTAATTCTCGGTAATATGACTGAACTCATGGTTTTTCATGAAGCAAGTATAAATTTGTGAAAAAAAATGAAGATATCGCTGCCATCACTGGTAATTACAATCTTTTTAATGAATATATTTATATATCAATCAAGCATTTTTGGTTATTAGGACTGGTTAAACCTGAAATAAAACTCCCTTACTTTATGATATTGATGTGAATTAATAGGTTACCTTTATGAGGCAAGTTTCATTGAATAATTCAAGGAAAATGTATCTCATATTTATTAAGCATATTTAATTACACATTAATTATTTATTTGACCTTTTCTTTTAATAAGTTAATCAATTTTAAAATTATCTTACTTTTTATCATTTTAGTTTATTACTTAAGTATTTCAATATTTTACTATGTTGCTAGCATTCATTATAATTTTAATTGCATTATTACATTCAAATTATTGTTTAAAAATTGTAAACAAAGCAATGACTGGAAATTCACAAAATTCTAAAATCCGCCCAAGCTGTGCGGATTTGAGGGAGTCTATTGTATATCAATGATATATCTATGCTATATCATATGATATAGTTATACGCATTTATTTAAATATTTCTGCCATTACCTTTAATATGGCAACTCTATAATATTAACTGTGCATTCAAATGTTGAAAGTAAATAAAGTAATAGTTAGTGAATTAATATGTTTGTCACCAGTGTTGGCACAGTGAATATGACCTGGCCTGGATAATACGTAAGTACCGAATAAATTTTTTAACAGATAGAATTTCTTAAATTTACTGTAATTCAAATAAATATTTTTATGTAATCATTTTAAATCATAAAAACAAAAGTAGATTATTTATAATAAGTAGGTATTTGAAATAAGATTAAAGCTGGAGAAGAAAATTTAAAAACTGTTGCCGTTAATTTTTTTTTTTTTTTTTTTTTTACAGAATTAAACTTTTTGTTTATATTCATATGAGGATGTAAGTTTCAAAAGTCGCCTTATCTAGAAAATCAAATTTTGGGAAATAGCGAAAAACCTCTTGACTGCATCCATTGGCTTTTATTGTAAACCAAGATTTTACAAGGGCAGAAATAGATGATGAAACTAGTTTTCTTTTTTCTTTCTTTTTTTTTTTTTCCAAGATTGATAGAGAAAACTTGATTTTTTAAATTTTAGATAAAGCAAGTTTTGAAACTCATGTCCTCATATGTACAATATACAAATTACAGGCACTTGCAAATTAGTAGTACTCTACTATGTTTCTCTTTATTTAAATAATAAAAACTTTGAGAAAAATTAAGTTTATTCCTCTGCCCGGTAGCAGAAATTTCGAGACGGGCGTCGCAGATTTTCTTTTCTCGTTTGCAGATTATTTTTCTATTGAACCTTTATTTCGCTTTATATTATGTTTAGCTCTTTATTACTTAATACAAAAACTTAAGATTATTATTAGTAAAATTAATAAAATGCATAATAACAAAGGTAAGTGATCGCTTGATTAATTAATGCTTCAATTCTAAAATATTTTACTGGCAGATTATTTTCTGCCCTTGAAGTATCTGTTGCAGACACTTGGAGAATTTTTTGCTACAGGGTTCTTCTGATGATGGATGGCAAATAAGATCTTGATGGATAAATTATTCTACTATTTTTAAAATCTATTTTCAAAGGTTCTCTGTTATATAGTCTGGCCAGAGCTGTAGTTTTCTTGCTGTATTTGATGTCTGCTATATGTTCCATGATCCTAGTTTTAATAACAAAATAAGTAAGATATATAACATCGCAAGAAGCAATGGCTATAAAGAAAGCACAATAAATAAATTAAAGCGTTTATAGAATAAAAAGAAAAGTAATTTCAAAATACAAAAATCCAAGGTTGCAAAACCATCTGCAAAATTAAAAAAACATAATATGTAAGAAAATAGGCACAAATCAATTGTCAGGGGTATATGAAATACCTTTCACCAAAGAAGATGGAATAGTGCAATTTTATGTAGGAATGAGAAATAGAAAGCTCAAAACTAGGATAAAAGAACTTATAGCAGACATCAACTACAGTTCTGGCCAGACTATATACAGAGGGCCTTTGAAAATAGTAGAATATTACTGTTGAGTCGGCAGTTTTTAATGAGCACATGAAAAGCATCTTCAAAGTTTAGTCCTATATGCATTCCTTGCTTTATAAATTGCTCTCATGTCTTGAGTTTTTCTCATGACTAGTGTTGCCCGGTCCACTGTCACAAAAAGTGGGATAGTGGCTCCTAAATTGGCACATAAAAATTCAGTAAACCCTATAAAAACTGTACCTGTCTGTAACGGAAAATAATCATGTTCCTTATAGAAGGAAAATTAAACAAATATACCTTTCTTTGGTCACTTAAAATTTCATCTGGAACATTTTACTCTGTTAAATAAACACAATAATCTTATACAGTCAGACCTTGCTATCCCGACACCCGGTTTTCATGTCACTCCACTTATCACGACAGTTTTTCAAAGTCCCGATTTTCTGTATATGATTTTATTGTAAATAAACTCCGGATTTTGCGTCGTTGAATAATTTTCAACTCCGGATATCCCAACGGTTTAGTAAAATTGTCCATTTTTCATAACCCATCTTATAAGCACGGAAATTAAGCGGTAAGAAATGGCTTAGCCAAACTTTTCACAAAGTGTCTAAAATACCCATTGAGATAAATGAGAAAATTTTTTTCAATCTTTTATCTGAATAAATAAAACCACACACTATGAATGACCCACTTAAGCTCCAGATAGACCAGTATCAGTCTACTTGCGGTCTTTTTGTTCTTGTCAGGCGGCGCTTTCTTGTGGTTACACGCCGTTTTTCATCCGACTAAAACCGAAGCATTGCATTGAAACGATCGGGAATTATTTAACATCCATTTCTGTAACAACGAAATATCGATTGCAATTCAATGTATAATATTGAAAAAAGAATTGTAAGAAGCACATCTAGAGATAAGCAAACTTTAATTCATCAATATTTCATGTAACAATAAAAAACAAGTCATCATAACTCTGATTCTTATTATTTTCAATTTTGTTTTTGTGCTTATTTTGTTTAATAATAATGTTTTTTTTGCTTAAAACTGCAAGAACAGTTATTAATTTAAAATTGTTTTAAATTACTTAAAAATACGACTTTTTAAAAACATATTTTTCTCTAACTGCGGTTACCGCGACACCCTGCTTATGACGACACTCATAGGCGTAGCGTGACCAGAAATTTTGGGGGGGCACCAAGGCCGTGAGAAGTGCGGCCTTAACGAATTTTCAATTTTGCGCCCCCTCCCCCCCCCCCCCAAAGAAAAAAAAATCTTTCTCTTTGTAATGGGTGTAATAAAATTGATAAAGTGCAGAAACACAAATAAATTATATACTATTTATAATATGAATAAATATTTCGCGTGTGTTTTGGAACTTTAAAATGTTTAATTTTAATTTAGAAATTCAGAACAACTGAATAACACAAGAGGAAATTGCACTTATTTGTTAGAGAGTTCATGAAGTTTTGCGACAGGAAAAACTAGTATGTTGTGGCCATCACAAAACTTTCTTCTACATAAATCACGTCAATTAAATGATTTAAATAGTAAAAGAAATTACATCAATTTATTCATATAAATGTATACCTGAATTTGAAGTTTGAAGAAAATTCGTGCATTAGTTATTGAGATAGAGCTGTAGGGGAAATTCTGAAAAATGCAGCATAGCAGCGCCATCTGTTGAGCGATTTGCATGAAAAAACAAACAGCACTAATTCATATTAAGGTATAGCGGAATCTGAAGTTTGATGAAAATCCGTGTATTAGTTCTGGAGCTAGAGCTACTGTAAAAATCACAAAAATGCAACACAGCAGCGCCACCTGTTGAGCGATTTACACCAAAAGGTACAAAACATCAATTCGTGTCAAGGATTAACTGAATCTGAAGTTTGATAAAAATCCGTGCATTAGTTCTGGACATTGAGCTATTGTGGAAATCGAGAAAAATGCTGCATAGCAGCGCCACCTGTTGAGCGATTTACAGCAAAACATAAACAGCACTAATTCATATACTGGTATACCTGAATCTGAACCTTGTTGAAAACCCAAGCATTAGTTCTTGAGATAGAGCTATTGCGGAAATCACAAAAAAGGCAGCATAGCAGCGCCACCTGTTGAGCGATTTGCACCACAATGTGCAAAACGTCAACTCATGTCAAGCAGTAACATAATCTCAAGTTTGATGAAAATTCGTGCATTATTTCTTAAGACAGAGCTATTACAAAAATCGTGTAAATGCTGCAAAATGTAGCATAGCAGCGCCATCTGTTGGGCGATTTGCACCAAAACGTTACCAGCACCAGCTCATATCAAGTGTTAAAGGAATCTGAAGTTTGATGAAAATCCGTGCATTAGTTCTTGAGATAGAGCTAGTGCAGAAATCGCGAAAAATGCAGCATAGCAGCTCCACCTGTTGGGCGATTTACACCAAAACCTAATCAGCACCAATTTATATTAGGGACTACTTGAATATAAATTTTTATAAAATTCCGTGCATTAGTTCTTGAGATAGAGCGCCCAAAAAATTTGTGTCACATACACACAGACAGACATTTTGTAAAAACATGTTTTTTGGAATCTCTGACCTCTAAAACGTGTAAATCCGTCGAAAACCGGAAGTCGAAATTTTTTACGAATCCAATACTTTCTTCTTGTAAAGACAGAAGAAAGTAAAAATGATCAAGAAAGGAAAAAAAATTCCCCGGAAGTAGAAGGAAAATGGGGGTTCTGCTTCACCAGGCGGAGCCCGGAGCAAGGATGAGTGACAGGTGGGCGGAGTCGAGTGATTGACAGGTTAGGGGAGATAAGAAAGTGATGGACAGGTGGGAGGATTCGAGACAGACTGGCGCCCACACGGCATGCTAGAGTAGAGGGGTTAAAACAAAGAAGAGAGAATGAAAAGTGTACTGTAAAAGAGGGGTTAGAACAAAGGATAATGTTCATGAATCAATAAAAGTCTAATGAATTAATAAAAGTCTACTGTAAGAAGAGTGTTAATGAAGGAAAGTCTGTTGTAAGAGAAAGGTAGAACAAAGGAATGATTAGAAAAGATCGCATGCAATTAAAAAATACTTACCACGGAGCAGCGCAGAGACACGTCCTACCTGTATGACATCCACCGGGCTAACGAACGAAGAAGCGTGCAACAACCGGCTTCATCCAGATAGGGAACTTGCTTCTGATTGGACGAGAGACGAACCTAGGGGGCAGCACCATCGTTTCCGGCGACATCAGCGCCCTCTCTTGATAGGATTTTCAACTCACCTGTGATGACATCATCCTATTTTGAACTGACATTAAGAGGTTAATACATTTTTAAGTTTTAACGAAATAAGTTATAATTTTTAGTCATTTGTTAATTTTCAAAACATGTTTTTCATTTAGACATTGTAATAAAGTTTTAAATAAATTAGTTAATTTTCATTTAGTAATTTGTTAATTTCCGAACAAGTTTTTTTTTCAGTAAGTTATTTGGTAATAAAACTTTTTAATAAATTAGTTAATTTTTCTCTCAGTCATTTGTTAATTTCCGAAACAAGTTTTTTCTCAAATAAAGCTTTTAATAAACAACTTTACATTTATTTTCATTTAATTATTATTTAAAAGAATATAAATTATTTTTACTAATCAAAAGAACGCGAATTAGTTTTTAACAATAATGTTTTTGTTTAATTATTGTCAAGGATGATTGTTAACTGAAATATATGCTGAATGCGAAAACGGTTTTTTTTTTGAACTAAGAAAAGAACTTTTTTAAATTAATGAACAACTGTTTTTGGAAAAAGGAGAAATATTGTGCTTTGCAACACTGAAAAAGAGTTGAAAATTAATGACTTCACCTAGTTTAAAGCATATTTAACATAAGATGAAGACCTAAGTGCTGTGGAAAGGCTTAAAAATAACATACTTTTGAATCGACCGATTTATGTTGGATTTACAATCTTAGAATTGCCTAAACTTCTAATATATAAATTTCACTATGATTTAATTAAAAAGAGTATAAAGATGATGTAAAGCTAATTTTCAATGACACGAACTCATTGTGTTACCATATACACACTAAGAATGTTTTGGATGATATGGAACATCATGCAAACTTATTCGATTTCTCTGAGTATCCAAAGAATCATATACAAAAATTCCATTACGGTTTTGTAAAAAAAAACATACCTTTAGAATTACAGGTTTTGAACCCATACACTGCAACACACTCCCTTTCAAGAAAATAGATTGTATCAGTACATCCCGGAATTTTTTTTTTCCTGGACAGGTGAAATACTTGATCATTATCAAATCTCGCTCGGAGAGGACACATTATTGCAACCCGTTGTTTCATCATATGAATATGCTTTCTATATTAGTTTTTTAACTACTTATTTTGAGATATATATTTTTTATTTATAAGAATGCAAGCTAGTTTTAATCTTTTAACTAAGACATTTTCAGTGACTAAGGAAGTAAAGTTTTGTTTTTTTAGAAAAAGTGGTATGAACTTTATATTTTTTTTTATTAGTTACTAATGAAAGATAATATATATATATATATATATTCAAGTTAACAGAAATTTAGGTGAAAGCTTTTGAATTTTCTTAAGTGTTATATCTAAAAGAATGCGAAGTAGTTGTAATCGCTAGTTTTCTCTCATGTCTCCTACGAGACAAGTGGTTTCTATATATATAGTGAAAGGTTATTCTGTGTGTAACCATACGGTTGCGCATCAATGATGTTTCTTGCCGGTATTGTATCAATTAGTACTTTACTGCTTTTAACTAAGATATTTAAATGATAGATAACGCAAAGTTTTATTTTTTTTTTAGAAAAAGTGGTTTGTACTTTATTTATTTATTTTATTTTATTATTAGTTACTAATGAAGGAATATATTTTTTCAAGTTAACAGTAAATTGATGTGAAAGCTATGAATTTTCTTAAGTTTAATCTTATCCACTAATTTGGAGAAATAATTTTAAATGCGCGAGCTACTGAACTCTTTTCAAATAGAACGAACAAGTTCTTTTGATAGTTTGAATCTTATACCAAAAAAGGTTAATGATAATATATTTTAAGAAATAACAATGTAGGCAATTAGATAAATGTTTTTAACTAGTAAAATAACTATTTAAAGAAGCTTTTAAGTATTAACTTTTAGTAGTGGATTTTTTTTTTAAAACAAAATTTTCCAACATGTCAAAACAAAAACTTGCTTCTTCAAAATTGAAAATCTTCATTGAATTCCCGGTCTTGAAAACACGCTAGCAAAATATAGAAAATAACAGTCCGCAAATGATTTCCGAATGAAGTTTTACAATGTTGTGATATTATTTTGTTTTCAATAACATCACTTTTAGACCCTTTGATTTGCTGAAACTAGCGAAGCTTTAAACGAATGGGAAGCCAGTCCATAGTTTCACACGTTAGTTGAAATAACAATTGTAGATAATGTTTGTTATCAAGCAACTTTTGAAACGCTCACCCCTCTGGCGAGTTTTAGAAGGGGTGTTTTATCTTTTAGCATCTCATGTGGGATGCAATCTCTCATAGCGTTCAACTATGAAAACTATGTATTGCTTTAGGCAAAAAGAAAAAAATACTTTTCAGACATTTCCTATCACCATGTTTCTTATCTCAACAAAGATGTTCAATTAAGAATAGAAGATAAATCTTTTTTATTTTTAGTTTAAAGTAAAAAGAGTATGTTTCGATTCAAATATAAATCTTTTTTCCTTTTTATACATTAAAAATCAAGATTCCAATTAACAGAAATTATTTTTTTAATTTTCTGGAGACTGTATTAAGTTTTTTATAATGAGTTTTTACTAAAATTGATGAAATAAACAGATATTTTCTGCTAAAAGAAAAGAATGCTATTATTGATTTTTCTCAGCTTTTAACCTGTTCAGAACCAGCATTTTTTTTCATGAATTTTATTCGTTTGGCACTACTTTTTATTAATTATTTCAATTAACTTTGTAAATCACAAAAATCACGTAATTAAATACAATCAATTTTACTTCTATTTTTTTACTGATATCAAATTCAAACGTTTTAAGTACTTTCGTGGGTGCATATGCGCTCATGGTTCCGAATGGGTTAAAGAAAGATCGCTTCAAACATAACTAAGATTTGTTTTAAACGTTCATTAACCGTTTCAGTTGTATGAATAAATGTCTCTCATTAAATTAATCTAATGTTATCATAAATTAAATTGTATTTATTTTTCAAGTTTTCAAAAGAATAACGCTTGATTTTCTTAAAAAGGTTGAAACACAAATAGATATTTTTAAGTTGTTCTTTAATCCAAAGACAACTTTTTAACGAAAGTTTTCATTCATTTTGTTTACAAACTAACAGATGTTGTTATTAAAATACTTTGAAATAGAAAAACGTTTATTTGAAAACAGAATAAACCTTTTAGATAATACTCTGAAAGTAGATGTCTTTAACTAAATTATAAAACATATGAGTGAGAGAAATCTGATTGCTACGTGACAAAAATCGCTTTTAACAATGAATTTTGAGTCAGTTTTAATTTAGAAAAAAGTAAATGGCTAACTTCAATGACATATTTTTAGTTTTGTTGTTAGAAATAATATGTTAAACAAATCACATTGTTTGAAAATATATTTTTCGAGTTTATTTTTTCAACAATTGTTTTTTTTAAATGAAATAAAGAAAAATTAGTAGTCACACTTACATTTAAGTTATTGAAAACATATGATGAACATCTCTGCTGTTGAAAGGATGAAAACTAACATACATACATAGGAATCGACTGATTTATGTTGCACTGGTTGTGATGTATATAATAGATGTGATTATATATTGAAAATGATATATACGATGGTTGTGATGTATCCAAAGTAGATGTCTTTAAACTAAATTATCAACCATATGAGTGAGGATTGCTACGTGACAAAAATCGCCTTTAACAGTGAATTTTGAGTCAGTTTTAATTTAGAAAAAAGTAAATGGTTAACTTTAATGACATATTTTTAGTTTTGTTGTTAGAAATAATATGTTAAAAAAATCACACTGTTTGAAAATATATTTTTTCGAGTTTATTTTCAACAATTGTTTTTTAAATGAAATCACATATAAAACTAAGGAAAGCTAAACTTGTGAAACACAAGTTGAATATCGAGAATGACAGAACATGTTTTGAATTAAGTAATGTAGAATGTGCAAACTTTTGAATTCATTCATTCACAGTAACAGAAAGTGTGAAATTTTAAGTTCAGTTTAATAAAGCAAATAATTAAATTGAAAGATGCATTTAAAAAGGATTGTTAAAAGTTTGTTAAAACTTTTTTTGTTTTAAGAAATACTAGACAAACATTACACTTAAAAGACAAAATAATTATACATACCTTTTGTTGATTGAAGCAAGCAGACTCGTTGAAAATAGCAAGAAGCTGAAAAGTCGACGGTAACTTTAGCTAACCAGACACCGTAAAAGGTTCGATAACGTACCGCAGAGCACTAAGCTAAATGTACGGTAAACGGGAGCTAAGGAACATACGACCTTCATCGACGAAATCCAAGACACGACTGACGTGCGCGGGGTCTAACACCTGCAGATGAAGGTCACTGATTAGAGATCAAGGTCACTGATAACAGATCACGTGACCGCTAACAACCAATCAGAAGCGAGCTTTCAGACATCCTGTGGCAATACCTGTAGACAACCTGACGCCAGTTGATTGACAGGGGGCGTGGTGGAATTTTAGGAATGCAGACAGAGTGGCGCCTACCTTCTGCTTCATAGTATTTTAGGAAAAATATATATTACGTTGATGTAAAAGACATTATTTTTTAAACTAACTGTTAATATTTTTGAAATAACATACTTTTCTCATACAAGCGAAAAAAGAATGTTTCAGAACATGTCTCTGATCATGATTAAACAAATTCGAACATAACTTTGGGCATGGTTAAACAATCCGAACTATATTTGAACATATCCAAACATGTTCATACATAACTTTGACAGTTTTTAATCTTTCAGAATTTAAAAAAACATATTTAAAACTATTTTATTTTAAAAAATTTTGTAAAAATTTTAATTTATAATTTCTTTTTAAGGTTTTAACTTTTTTTTGTTAAAACTTTTTTTAACTTTTTGTTGTTAAACATTTTTTTAAAAATTTTGTTAAAACTTTTTTTACTTTTGTTAAATTTTTTTTAGAAATTTTTTTTTAAATTTTGTTAAAACTTTTTTTGTAAAACTTTTTTTTATAAAACTTTTTTCTTAAAACTTTTTTTTTTACTTTTGTTAAAATTTTTTTTGTTAAAACTTTTTTTACTTTTGTTAAAACTTTTTTTACTTTTGTTAAAACTTTTTTACTTTGTTAAAAAAAAATTTCTGTTAAACCTTTTTTTTGCAAACTTTTTTAAAATTTTTGTTAAAACTTCTTTTTACTTTTGTTAAAACTTTTTATATATTTTTTGTAAAACTTTTTTGTTAAAACTTTTTTAAATTTTGTTAAAACTTTGTAAAACTTTTTATCATCTTTGTAACTTTCTATAATTTTTAAAACTAATAAATTTTATACATACATATGTGTATATATATATATATACATATATATAAATATACATATATATAAATATACATATATATAAATATACATATATATATATACATGTACATATATGCATATACATACATATGTATGTTATATATATACATACATCATATATACATATATATATATGTATATATATATTTTACACAAGAACCCATACATAAACGTTTGACTTTCATATATTTAGAGACACGTAGACGTGGATGTATGCTTTTACTTAAACATTTATATAGATAGATACTACCCTTAAATTTACGTTCATGCAAAAAACATTATTTTTCTTAAACTGTTAATATTTTTGAAATAACATACCTTTCTCATGCAAGTGAAAGGAATGTTTCAGAATATGTCTCTGGCCATGGTTAAACATAACATTAAGCATAGTTAACCATCTCAGAATATGATTAAACATGTTCGAACATGACTTTGGACACGGTTAAACATATATCCTGACAATATTTGAACCTACCCAAACATGGTTAAACATGTTTGAACAAACTTTGAGCATATCCGAACATTGTTAAATATATCCCAACTAACTTTGAGCATGATTAAATATACTCGAACTATCTTTGAGCATATCCGAACATGGTTAAACATGTTCGAACAGAACTTTGGTCATGGTTAAACATATCCTGAAGAAAGTGCGAGCTACCGAACAAAATTCATTAAGAAAGACAAACTCATGAATTTGGTAATCACAAGCCAGTTCCAACTTTTAAAAAGCAACTGATTAACTAAATTTGGAAGAATTGTTATAAGTTTTTTTAAAACACTTTGTTCGAAACTGACGAATGAGTTTAACAAATTTTTGGAAATAATAGAGTATGATAATACTCTTAGAGTATAATATATACTACTTAGAGTATAATAATACATTTGATGTCAGAACATGTTTTGAATGAAATCGTGAATTCATAGTATGCAGAAAACGCGAACTTTGAAATTTATAGTTAGGTTAAATGAAGAAAAATAAAGCAAATTACTAAATTGAAAGACACATTTTGAAAGGATCGTTATAAGTTTGTTAAAACTGTTGTTGTATTAAACACTATATTAGACAAAAATATATTAGACATATATATTAAACACTATATTAGACAGACATACCTTTTGGAAAGAAGTTTCACCAAGCTTTTGATGATTCGAACAAGCAGACTCGTTGAAAAGTAGTAAGATGCTTAAAATTCGACGGCAGTTTTACTCAATCTTATGCCGTAAACGGTTCGATAAGGTACCGCATAGCACTAAGCCAAATGTACGGTAAACGGGAGCTGTGGAACATGTGACCTACCTCCACCAGATCCAAGCCTCGACTGACGTGCGCGGGGTCTAACACCTGTAGATGAGGGTCACTGATTAGAGATCAAGGTCACTGATAACAGATCGCGTGACCGCTAACAACCAATCAGAAGCAAGCTTTCAGGTATGACGACATCCTGTGGCTATACCAGTAGAAGAAGTGACGCCCTCCGCCTGCAAGAAATGATCATGTCGAAGCATGTACCGTCTTGCTGGCGCCAGTTGATTGACAGGTGGGCGGGGGAATGCAAGGAATGCAGACACAATGGCACCCTCCTCCACCGCCTACTCCTTTCACATGTCAGGTGATCTTCGCATCCAATCACATACAAGTATTAGATGGTAGAGGGCGCTCGTGTTGTCTTCAAGTACGACGTCATCACTTGTTTTGTGCTTTGTCATTAACCATTTCCCCTTCAGTTGATGTCCTGGGCAGATGCTTCACAGTAACACCATTTAAATTTTAAGTTTTTTTGTTAGTAATAATTTTATGTATAAAAAATAACAAAAAAAGACATTTTGTTTAAAATAACAAGTGTCTTTCATCACTTTTTCGAATATCAAGTTTAACTTTATCGAATAACACATTACTTAAATTATCACAATTAGAAATATCCACTTAACAAGTTGTTGAACAAGTTTATTGTTCCGACGAATTTAGTCATGTTTTAGCATGATTTAAGCATGATTAGTCATGCTTAGATAATCTTTTTCTGTTTAAAAAAATTAGATTTAAAAATCTATTTAAGTAAAATATTTATCGGAGAAAAAATTTTACTTCGATTTTTAAATCTAATTTTTTTAAACAGAAAAAGATTATCTAAGCATGAGTAATCATGCTTAGATCATGCTAAAACATGACTAAATTCGTCGGAACAATAAACTTGTTCAACAACTTGTTAAGTGGATATTTCTAATTGTGATAATTTAAGTAGTGTGTTATTCGACAAAGTTAAACTTGATATTCGAAAAAGTGATGAAAGACACTTGTTATTTTAAACAAAATGTCTTTTTTTGTTATTTTTTATACATAAAAATATTACTAACAAAAAAACTTAAAATTTAAATGGTGTTACTTTCTGTGAAGCATCTGCCCAGGACATCAACTGAAGGGGAAATGGTTGATGACAAAGCACAAAACAAGTGATGACGTCGTACTTGAAGACAACACGAGCGCCCTCTACCATCTGATACTTGAATGTGATTGGATGCGAAGATCACCTGACATGTGAAAGGAGTAGGCGGTGGAGGAGGGCGCCATTGTGTCTGCATTCCTTGCTTTCCCCCGCCCACCTGTCAATCAACTGGCGCCAGCAAGACGGTACATGCTTCGACATGATCGTTTCTTGCAGGCGGAGGGCGTCACTTCGTCTACTGGTGTTGCCACAGGATGTCGTCATACCTGAAAGCTTGCTTCTGATTGGTTGTTAGCGGTCACATGATCTGTTATCAGTGACCTTGATCTCTAATCAGTGACCCTCATCTACAGGTGTTAGACCCCGCGCACGTCAGTCGAGGCTTGGATCTGGTGGAGGTAGGTCACATGTTCCACAGCTCCCGTTTACCGTACATTTGGCTTAGTGCTATGCGGTACCTTATCGAACCGTTTACGGCATAAGATTGAGTAAAACTGCCGTCGAATTTTAAGCATCTTACTACTTTTCAACGAGTCTGCTTGTTCGAATCATCAAAAGCTTAGTGAAACTTCTTTCCAAAAGGTATGTCTGTCTAATATAGTGTTTAATATATATGTCTAATATATTTTTGTCTAATATAGTGTTTAATACAACAACAGTTTTAACAAACTTATAACGATCCTTTCAAAATGTGTCTTTCAATTTAGTAATTTGCTTTATTTTTCTTCATTTAACCTAACTATAAATTTCAAAGTTCGCGTTTTCTGCATACTATGAATTCACGATTTCATTCAAAACATGTTCTGACATCAAATGTATTATTATACTCTAAGTACTATATATTATACTCTAAGAGTATTATCATACTCTATTATTTCCAAAAATTTGTTAAACTCATTCGTCAGTTTCGAACAAAGTGTTTTAAAAAAACTTATAACAATTCTTCCAAATTTAGTTAATCAGTTGCTTTTTAAAAGTTGGAACTGGCTTGTGATTACCAAATTCATGAGTTTGTCTTTCTTAATGAATTTTGTTCGGTAGCTCGCACTTTCTTCAGGATATGTTTAACCATGACCAAAGTTCTGTTCGAACATGTTTAACCATGTTCGGATATGCTCAAAGACAGTTCGAGTATATTTAATCATGCTCAAAGTTAGTTGGGATATATTTAACAATGTTCGGATATGCTCAAAGTTTGTTCAAACATGTTTAACCATGTTTGGGTAGGTTCAAATATTGTCAGGATATATGTTTAACCGTGTTCAAAGTCATGTTCGAACATGTTTAATCATATTCTGAGATGGTTAACTATGCTTAATGGTATGTTTAACCATGGCCAGAGACATATTCTGAAACATTCGTTTCACTTGCATGAGAAAAGTATGTTATTTCAAAAATATTAACAGTTTAAGAAAAATAATGTTTTTTGCATGAACGTAAATTTAAGGGTAGTATCTATCTATATAAATGTTTAAGTAAAAGCATACATCCACGTCTACGTGTCTCTAAATATATGAAAGTCAAATGTTTATGTATGGGTTCTTGTGTAAAATATATATATACATATATATATATATGTATATATGATGTATGTATATATATATATGTATGTATATATATAACATACATATGTATGTATATGCATATATGTACATGTATATATATATGTATATTTATATATATGTATATATATATATATATATATATACACATATGTATGTATAAAATTTATTAGTTTTAAAAATTATAGAAAGTTACAAAGATGATAAAAAGTTTTACAAAGTTTTAACAAAATTTAAAAAGTTTTAACAAAAAACTTTTACAAAAAATATATAAAAAGTTTTAACAAAAGTAAAAAAAAGTTTTAACAGAAATTTTTTTAACAAAGTAAAAAACTTTTAACAAAAGTAAAAAAAGTTTTAAGAAAAAATTTTTTAACAAAAGTAAAAAAAAAGTTTTAAGAAAAAAGTTTTAAGAAAAAAGTTTTATAAAAAAAGTTTTATAAAAAAAGTTTTACAAAAAAGTTTTAACAAAATTTAAAAAATAATTTGTAAAAAAAAATTTAACAAAAGTAAAAAAAGTTTTAACAAAATTTAAAAAAAAATGTTTAACAACAAAAAGTTAAAAAAAGTTTTAACAAAAAAAAGTTAAAACCTTAAACAGAAATTATAAATTAAAATTTTTACAAAATTTTTTAAAATAAAATAGTTTTAAATGTTTTTTTTAAATTCTGAAAGATTAAAAACTGTCAAAGTTATGTATGAACATGTTCGGATATGTTCAAATATAGTTCGGATTGTTTAACCATGCCGAAAGTTATGTTCGAATTTGTTTAATCATGATGAGAGACATGTTCTGAAACATTCTTTTTTCGCTTGTATGAGAAAAGTATGTTATTTCGAAAATATTAACAGTTAGTTTAAAAAATAATGTCTTTAACATCAACGTAATATATATTTCTCCTAAAATACTATGATGCAGAAGGTAGGCGCCACTCTGTCTGCATTCCTAAAATTCCACCACGCCCCCTGTCAATCAACTGGCGTCAGGTTGTCTACAGGTATTGCCACAGGATGTCATCATACCTGAAAGCTCGCTTTTGATTGGTTGTTAGCGGTCACGTGATCTGTTATCAGTGACCTTGATCTCTAATCAGTGACCTTCATCTGCAGGTGTTAGACCCCGCGCACGTCAGTCGTGTCTTGGATTTCGTCGATGAAGGTCGTATGTTCCTTAGCTCCCGTTTACCGTACATTTATCTTAGTGCTCTGCGGTACGTTATCGAACCTTTTACGGTGTCTGGTTAGCTAAAGTTACCGTCGACTTTTCAGCTTCTTGCTATTTTCAATGAGTCTGCTTGCTTCAATCAACAAAATGTATGTATAATTATTTTGTCTTTTAAGTGTAATGTTTGTCTAGTATTTCTTAAAACAAAAAAAGTTTTAACAAACTTTTAACAATCCTTTTTAAATGCATCTTTCAATTTAATTATTTGCTTTATTAAACTGAACTTAAAATTTCACACTTTCTGTTACTGTGAATGAATGAATTCAAAAGTTTGCACATTCTACATTACTTAATTCAAAACATGTTCTGTCATTCTCGATATTCAACTTGTGTTTCACAAGTTTAGCTTTCCTTAGTTTTATATGTGATTTCATTTAAAAAACAATTGTTGAAAATAAACTCGAAAAAATATATTTTCAAACAGTGTGATTTTTTTAACATATTATTTCTAACAACAAAACTAAAAATATGTCATTAAAGTTAACCATTTACTTTTTTCTAAATTAAAACTGACTCAAAATTCACTGTTAAAGGCGATTTTTGTCACGTAGCAATCCTCACTCATATGGTTGATAATTTAGTTTAAAGACATCTACTTTGGATACATCACAACCATCGCATATATCATTTTCAATATATAATCACATCTATTATATACATCACAACCAGTGCAACATAAATCAGTCGATTCCTATGTATGTATGTTAGTTTTCATCCTTTCAACAGCAGAGATGTTCATCATATGTTTTCAATAACTTAAATGTAAGTGTGACTACTAATTTTTCTTTATTTCATTTAAAAAAAAAAAACAATTGTTGAAAAAATAAACTCGAAAAATATATTTTCAAACAATGTGATTTGTTTAACATATTATTTCTAACAACAAAACTAAAAATATGTCATTGAAGTTAGCCATTTACTTTTTTCTAAATTAAAACTGACTCAAAATTCATTGTTAAAAGCGATTTTTGTCACGTAGCAATCAGATTTCTCTCACTCATATGTTTGATAATTTAGTTAAAGACATCTACTTTCAGAGTATTATCTAAAAGGTTTATTCTGTTTTCAAATAAACGTTTTTCTATTTCAAAGTATTTTAATAACAACATCTGTTAGTTTGTAAACAAAATGAATGAAAACTTTCGTTAAAAAGTTGTCTTTGGATTAAAGAACAACTTAAAAATATCTATTTGTGTTTCAACCTTTTTAAGAAAATCAAGCGTTATTCTTTTGAAAACTTGAAAAATAAATACAATTTAATTTATGATAACATTAGTTTAATTTAATGAGAGACATTTATTCATGCAACTGAAACGGTTAATGAACGTTTAAAACAAATCTTAGTTATGTTTGAAGCGATCTTTCTTTAACCCATTCGGAACCATGAGCGCATATGCACCCTCGAAAGTAATTAAAACGTTTGAATTTGATATCAGTAAAAAAATAGAAGTAAAATTGATTGTATTTAATTACGTGATTTTTGTGATTTACAAAGTTAATTGAAATAATTAATAAAAAGTAGTGCCAAACGAATAAAATTCATGAAAAAAATGCTCGTTCTGAACAGGTTAAAAGCTGAGAAAAAGCAATAATAGCATTCTTTTCTTTTAGCAGAAAATATCTGTTTATTTCATCAATTTTAGTAAAAACTCATTATAAAAAACTTAATTCAGTCTCCAGAAAATTAAAAAAATAATTTCTGTTAATTGGAATCTTGATTTTTAATGTATAAAAAGGAAAAAAGATTTATATTTGAATCGAAACATACTCTTTTTACTTTAAACTAAAAATAAAAAAGATTTATCTTCTATTCTTAATTGAACATCTTTGTTGAGATAAGAAACATGGTGATAGGAAATGTCTGAAAAGTATTTTTTTCTTTTTGCCTAAAGCAATACATAGTTTTCATAGTTGAACGCTATGAGAGATTGCATCCCACATGAGATGCTAAAAGATAAAACACCCCTTCTAAAACTCGCCAGAAGGGTGAGCGTTTCAAAAGTTGCTTGATAACAAACATTATCTACAATTGTTATTTCAACTAATGTGTGAAACTATGGACTGGCTTCCCATTCGTTTAAAGCTTCCCTAGTTTCAGCAAATCAAAGGGTCTAAAAGTGATGTCATTGAAAACAAAATAATATCACAACATTGTAAAACTTCATTCGGAAATCATTTGCGGACTGTTATTTTCTATATTTTGCTAGCGTGTTTTAAAGACCGGGAATTCAATGAAGATTTTCAATTTTGAAGAAGCAAGTTTTTGTTTTGACATGTTGGAAAATTTTGTTTAAAAAAAAAATCCACTACCAAAAGTTAATACTTAAAAGCTTCTTTAAATAGTTATTATACTAGTTAAAAACATTTATCTAATTGCCTACATTGTTATTTCTTAAAATATATTATCATTAACCTTTTTTGGTATAAGATTCAAACTATCAAAAGAACTTGTTCGTTCTATTTGAAAAGAGTTCAGTAGATCGCGCATTTAAAATTATTTCTCCAAATTAGTGGATAAGATTAAACTTAAGAAAATTCATAGCTTTCACATCAATTTACTGTTAACTTGAAAAAATATATTCCTTCATTAGTAACTAATAATAAAATAAAATAAATAAATAAAGTACAAACCACTTTTTCTAAAAATAAAATAAAACTTTGCGTTATCTATCATTTAAATATCTTAGTTAAAAGCAGTAAAATACTAATTGATACAATACCGACAAGAAACATCATTGATGCGCAACCGTATGGTTACACACAGAATAACCTTTCACTATATATATAGAAACCACTTGTCTCGTAGGAGACATGAGAGAAAACTAGCGATTCCAACTACTTCGCATTCTTTTAGATAAAACACTTAAGAAAATTCAAAAGCTTTCACCTAAATTTCTGTTAACTTGAATATATATATATATATATATATATATATATTATCTTTCATTAGTAACTAATAAAAAAAAATATAAAGTTCATACCACTTTTTCTAAAAAAACAAAACTTTACTTCCTTAGTCACTGAAAATGTCTTAGTTAAAAGATTAAATCTAACTTGCATTCTTATAAATAAAATATATATATCTCAAAATAAGTAGTTAAAAAACTAATATAGAAAGCATATTCATATGATGAAACAACGGGTTGCAATAATGTGTCCTCTCCGAGCGAGATTTGATAATGATCAAGTATTTCACCTGTCCAGGAAAAAAAAAATTCCGGGATGTACTGATACAATCTATTTTCTTGAAAGGGAGTGTGTTGCAGTGTATGGGTTCAAAACCTGTAATTCTAAAGGTATGTTTTCTTTACAAAACCGTAATGGAATTTGTGTACATGATTCTTTGGATACTCAGAGAAATCGAATAAGCTTGCATGATGTTCCATATCATCCAAAACATTCTTAGTGTGTATATGGTAACACAATGAGTTCGTGTCGTTGAAAATTAGCTTTACATCATCTTTATACTCTTTTTAATAAAATCATAGTGAAATTTATATATTAGAAGTTTAGGCAATTCTAAGATTGTAAATCCAACATAAATCGGTCGATTCAAAAGTATGTTATTTTTAAGCCTTTCCACAGCACTTAGGTCTTCATCTTATGTTAAATATGCTTTAAACTAGGTGAAGTCATTAATTTTCAACTCTTTTTCAGTGTTGCAAAGCACAATATTTCTCCTTTTTCCAAAAACAGTTGTTCATTAATTTAAAAAAGTGCTTTTCTTAGTTCAAAAAAAAAACAAAAAAAAACACCGTTTTCGCATTCAGCATATATTTCAGTTAACAGTCATCCTTGACAATAATTAAACAAAAACATTATTGTTAAAAACTAATTCGCGTTCTTTTGATTAGTAAAAACAATTTATATTCTTTTAAATAATAATTAAATGAAAATAAATGTAAAGTTGTTTATTAAAAGCTTTATTTGTGAAAAAACTTGTTTCGGAAATTAACAAATGACTGAAAGAAAAATTAACTAATTTATTAAAAAGTTTTATTACCAAATAACTTACTGAAAAAAAAAAAAACTTGTTCGGAAATTAACAAATAACTAAATGAAAATTAACTAATTTATTTAAAACTTTATTACAATGTCTAAATGAAAAACATGTTTTGAAAATTAACAAATGACTAAAAATTATAACTTATTTCGTTAAAACTTAAAAATGTATTAACCTCTTTATGTCAGTTCAAAATAGGATGATGTCATCACAGGTGAGTTGAAAATCCTATCAAGATAGGGCGCTGGTGTCGCCGGAAACGATGGTGCTGCCCCCTAGGTTCGTCTCTCGTCCAATCAGAAGCAAGCTCCTTATCTGGATGAAGCCGGTTTTTGCACGCTTCTTCATTCATTAGCCCGGTGGATGTCATACAGGTAGGACGTGTCTCTGCGCTGCTCCGTGGTAAGTATTTTTAATTGCATGCGATCTTTTCTAATCATTCCTTTGTTCTACCTTTCTCTTACAACAGACTTTCCTTCATTAACACTCTTCTTACAGTAGACTTTTATTAATTCATTAGACTTTTATTGATTCATGAACATTATCCTTTGTTCTAACCCCTCTCTTACAGTACACTTTTCATTCTCTCTTCTTTGTTTTAACCCCTCTACTATAGCATGCCGTGTGGGCACCAGTCTCTCTCGACTCCTCCCACCTGTCCATCACTTTCTTATCTCCCCTAACCTGTCAATCACTCGACTCCGCCCATCTGTCACTCATCCTTGCTCCGGGCTCCGCCTGGTGAAGCAGAACCCCCATTTTCCTTCTACTCCCGGAAAATGTTCGGCGGCCAAAAACTGAATAAATAAACAAATAAAACCGTGGTTCGCAGCATAAATTTTGCGCCCGGGGTGACCGCTCCTTTAGCCCCCTCTTTGCACGGCCCTGGGGGGAACAGTAGAGGTCTGTACTGGCCACAGTTTCCAGGCCTGCGTGAAAATTAAAAGTTCCACCTGAGCCCGGCCCGTTTATATTTTCAGTTCATGGCCAGGCCCGGTTCATAAAAAAATCAGTGAAAACAAGCTCGGCCCATAACAAAAACAAATTAAATCAGGCCTGGTCCGGCCCGACTCATTTTCTCAAAAATTCCGATTTTTCTTAACATGCAATTGCAGGGCTGCCACTTGCTGCTAAAATGCTATACCTAGCGACTATTTTCAGCATACGGCGGCTATGGCGACTATTTTAGCCCGAAAACTGTTAAAAAGCGACTATTTCATGAAAGCAGTAGGCGACTTTTTTCGGATTCAGCGACTATTTTTACTGAAAATATTCGGTCTTTTTCATCAAAGCGCCTGTAAAGTCATCTTCCCAAACGCACTTTTCCAAAGGTTGTTTGAAGAGATTCGCGATTTTTTCCGCGATGAATTCCAAAATTCGGGATTCCCCCCCCCTAAACCATTGACGAAAATAACTATTTATTTCTGAGGTCTTTCTATACTATCGTTGAAGGAGATTTTGCGATTTTTTCCGCGATCCTTTGCCAAATTTTGCAGATTTTTCTACTACAGATTGACCAAATTGATTTTTTTTCCTCCACCACTTGCCCAAATTCGCGATGTATATTTTCTACGACCGATTGATGGTAGCTACTATTTGTTTCAGAGATCTTTTGGCGAAATTACGGATTCTTTTCCAGATCGTTTGTCAAAATTTGGGATTTTCTTTTTATGACCATTTTATAAAATTCGTGATTTTTTGAGCTATCATTTGGTTAAATTCACATTTTTTTTTAAAATTAAATTTGTGTTTTTTTTTTTGTCCGCGACCATTTTACGAAATTTGCGATTTTTTTCTTGTGATCGTTAAACGAAATTCGTAATTTTTTGTCCATTCTTTAGACGAAATTTTGAGATGATTTTTCTGCGACCAAATGATGAAAATCGCCATTTGTTTCCGCGACCTTAGGTAAAATTCAAGATATTTTTACAGTTGTTTGAGGAGATTCGCGATTTTTCTCTGCGACGAATTGCAAAATTCGCGATTTTTTCCCCAGTCCATTGACGAAAATAGTTATTTCTTTTCGCCATCTTTTGCTACGATTGTTGAAGGAGATTTCGCAATTTTTCCTATGACCCATTAGAAATTTCCTGATTTTTTGGGGGCGATCGTTTCACGGTACTCACAATCTTTTTTTCGTGATCCTTTGCCAAATTTCGCGTTTTTGTTTCCGGCGATCGTTTCACGGAACTCACAATTTTTTTTCCGCGATCCTTTGCCAAAATTCGGGAATTTTTCTGCGACAGATTGGCGAAATTTTATTTCCGCCACAACTTGTTGAAATTCGCGATATATATATTTTCCGTGATCGATTGATGGTATTCGCTGTTTGTTTCAGATATCATTTGACGAAATTCGCGATTCTTTCCCACGATAGTTTATCGAAATTCGTGATTTCCTTTTCAAAACCAACTTACAAAATTCTTGATTTTTTGTGCAATCATTTGTTTAAATTCTCAATTATTTACGCGATTATTTGATCAAATTCGTGTCTTTTCAGGGATGATTCTGTTCTGAATTTTCCGAAAATTTAAGGCATCCGGTTCCGAAAATTTTAAAAATTCGGGAAAATAAAATATCGCGAATTTCGGCAAATGATCGTCGAAAAAGTCAATTTCGACAATCGTTCACAGCTAAAAATCGAAAATTTCTTTAAAAGATCGCAAAAAAACGAATTTTGCCAAAGAATCGCGAATTTCTTCAAGGGATCGCGAATTTCTTCGAGGGATCGCAAAAAACGCAAACTTCGTCTAGGAATCGCGTGAAAAACCAAAATTTCACAGAGGGATCGCAAATTTTATGAAAGGATCGCGGGAAATGCGAATTTCGTCAAATAATTGGAGAAAAAAAACGCATAATTGGCGCCGGGAGGTGATTTCCTCCCTTTCCCTCCCCCTGCTGTAACTTTTTAGAAAATTTGCTGTGAATTTCAGTTTTTTTTTTTAAATCCAGAATTAGACCTGCCGTCTTTTTGTCCGCGACCATTTGGCGAAATTTGCGATTTTTTTCTCTTCATCGTTTGACGAAATTCGTAATATTTTGTATATTCTTTTGACGAAATTTGTGATGATTTTTCTGTGACCGAAGGACGAAAATCGTCATTTGTTTCCACAACCTTTGATAAAATTCAAGATATTTTTCCACGGGCCTTTAAGGAGATTCGCGATTTTTTTCCCCGACGAATTACCAAAATTCGCATTTTTTTCCGCCAATTGTTTCGTGGAATTCACGATTTTCCTTACACGATCCTTTGCCAAATTTCGTGAATTTTTGTACGACCGGTTGACGAAAATGATATTCGGTATTTGTTTCAGGGATTTTTGACGAAATTCGCGATTCTTTTAAACGATCTTTTCTTTTGTCGACTGACTGAGAAAGTTCTTGTTTTTTTGCTCGATTTTTTGCGCGACTATTTGACCAAATTCGCGGGTGTAATTTTTTTTCTGTTCGCGACAGTTTGATAAAATTTTCGATTTTCTTTCCGTAATCTTTAGGCGAAATTTACAATTTTTTTTTTCGCGACTGATGGAAAACTTTTTTTTCTAAGGCCAATTGTTGATATTGGCGATTTTTTTTTTTCGTTACCGAATGGCAAAATTCACGATTGTTTGATGAATTGATTTTGTGGATTTCTCGAAGAAAAAAAATCGTGGCTTTCACGAAATTAAAAAAAAAATCGCATACGAATCATATGCCTGTTCAAGAAATAAATTTGAAAGATTCCATCCAGACAAATATTTTATTATGCGGGATTTTCCTTTTTTGTGTGGGATTTGCGATATCCCGCACGTTATTTTTAACCCTGCCCCTCAAATAAAACTTTTCTTCTTTCTCTCCAAGAAACTCTTGAAATGAAAGGCCTGATGGAAAGTAGTTCCGGGGATGATCTGCAAGAAGTTTTTAATGCTATGTTTCCAGGTACTGTACATAATTTTTTATTGTGGAAGTTACTTCGTAACTGAAACATTAGGGCCTTATTTTCTGGATAACTTGCTTTCTCATTTGAAGAAATCACTCTATTCTTTATTCACTGATTTGAGCAGAAGCATAAGCTGTGAAATAAAATGTGTGCATTCATAAAGTCCTTTCATTGTTATGGATAGAAGTTTTCTTCCTTTTTTTTTTTAAAGTGGGAATGCGAGTATTTTGACTACTATTATCGAACAAATGTTACTATTTTTTTTTCGTTGGGGGCTACTAAAGCTACTATTTTCAGTGTCATTCGGCAGTGGCAGCCCTACAATTGAGATGCTTTTATGAAGTAGAATAAAGGTTTTTTTTTCTAAAAAAATCCGATTTTTTTTAATAAAATAACATCGAAGTTGGACTTTTGATTTCCAAATTCAAAGGCTGACAATTACAAGACGGATACATTTAGTAATCCGCTTTAAATCAAGCTGCTTCGAATTAGGAAAAATGTTAAAAGGGCGAACGCAACTCGATCCGAATGCTCACATCTGTAATTTTCAGGCAAATAGGAATAGAAATGAGTTTATGAATGTGTCAAAAATAATCACATTTTTGAGTGGAGATTTTTGATTTTTCTGAAAACGTTATTAATTTAATAAAACAAACAATTCTGTATGTTCTTACCTTCTATTCCATTTTCGTCCTTTTGAAGCCAGACTTGAATGAATTTAGAATCATGTTGTGCTTCATAGCATCGCTTGTTATTGAGTTTTCTATAAAAATTTCCTGTTTTTTATCGCGTTTGTTTTTGCGTGGCTCATTCATTCCTGATCAGTTTAAAAAATAGTAATAACAACATTTAACTACGGGTACATTCCCACAAACGACCAGATCATACCAAGCCAAGTGTGTGGAGAGAGGTTAGGTAAAGACGCTCCTATTATGGTTTGTTCCCTTAAAGTCGAAAAAATGTTAGCCGAAAGTCATTAAGAGGGGGAAATGTAAGGGATCATACAGGAGTTGCAAAGTGGCAGCGTTTAGTTCTGAATCCCTGTGAATCAGAACAAAATTATGAAGAGTTGCTCCATCCTAGCTTCCACCCTCACTTTTGGTCATTAAGAGGGTGGGGTTTGCTGTCGCAGATCATGTTCGAGCACATTTTATCGTTTTATTGCTTTTTTCAACTTAGCTCAATAGTATTTTACTATGCATTGTATCATCTAACCAATAAAAGGGTAACAAGACAAAAAGATCTAGAAAATTCTGTCAAAATTTTCTTCTCGCAATTTTTTTCAGTGTCTCATGCATTTCTGTTCAGTCTTTGTGTGACAATGGAAGTAAAATTTATCAATACCTTAAGGAAAAAAGTATTTGCGGTACATGCTGGATATTTATTCAAAGAAGATAAAAGAATTGGTGATAAAAGTTATTGGCGTTGCATCCGGCATGTATCCTGCAAGTCAAGGATAATTTTAAATAACAATTTAATTTTCAAAATAGGCAAATTTCCACATAACCATGAACCAACTTCAAGAGAAATACGCGCAATGGAATTTAAAAGTAAACTTGTTGACAAGATTAAGGATAATCCAGCTGCTCCAGTAGCAAGAATTTATGAGTAAGTGAAAAATATTGTATTTTTAAGTAATTTGCAATAATATTTCGTTAACCCCTTAACGGTCGCATTAAATTACGGTTTAAAAATTCAAATTACTTATTGGTACCACTTTTTTGAAAAAGAAATATTCACCTTCTTTATTGACAAGTAAAATGATACCATAATAAAGTCAATTAAACTATTTTATAAAACTGGTGGGAATCAAACAAGCTGAATAAAAGACACAACCCGTGAATATCACGCGAGCGAGAATTAAGGGGTTAAAGAAAATCTCTTAAAACATAGTACTTAAGTCCGATAAATGTAATCCATGTAATTAAAACTAAACATAAATTAATAAGTTACCTCTGTTTATATCTAAATGAAAAATACATTTTACTTGTTTATCGTATAAGGAATTTAAAATTTAGTTTTTCTTGAGTTTGCGAAAAGTTTAATTATTTGCAGTTTTTTCTTTAAAAACTTTTCAGTACCCTCTCCCCGCAAAAAAGAAAACATAATTAAATTTTATAATCAATGATTAGTGGAACTATAAAAAATTCTATTGAATGAAATCTATGTCGAATTACTAATTTGTACAAATTATTTTTTGAATTCTTAATTTTTAGGCGTAATTAATTTACATATTCATAATTAGTGTCGACGAAGAAGAGAGAATTATAAGCAACAGCAAAAAAGTACGTGTGCTGTGCTGCTACTGTTATTTCTTTTATTTCTTTTTATTTTTTTCATGAAGTTTTTTTATTACATTTTTTTTTTTAATGTTCTGAATGCCATGTGGCTATTTTTGGAAAATATTTACCTGTTTTTCTGGCGTCTCTCTATGCGTTACACCAATTTTGTGGGCGCTTTAGCTCTTTTTAACAATTATAAAGAGTTTAATTTTTTGTATTGTTTCCTTATTTACTGATTTGTTTCCTTTTGTTTTGTTTGCCAATTTTCACATGAAAATCATTTGAGTACTAATGCTATTTATTTTAAACCTTTTGACAATGATATTGATTTTTGGCTGAAAATAAAATATTGCTCAGAAAGGAGGGCCAGTGAAATTGACATTTTTTTTAAAGGAAAATATAAATTTTCATTCATAAATTTAAAATAAATTAATTGAATTGCATTGAATACATTTGTTTTTCTTTTTATATTTTAAGATTAAAATTCTACTGTTTTAATTTTATGAAAATATGCACAAAAAATAAATTTTTAAGTATATTATATTTAAAAATACAATTATTTAAAAAAAAAAAAATAAGCAAAAATTATGCCACTAATAACACAATCATGTTGAGAAGCTTTCTGTGTATATTAAATTTAATCTATTATTTAATCTTATTTAAATTATTTAATCTGCTTTTATTTACATTATCTAAATATACATATATTTCAATGAATGTGAAAAAATATGACTATAATATTTTTACATGTGTTTAAAATTCGGGTTTAAAAAAGAAAAAAAAAATATATTCTCTATTGAATATCACATCACTTTGGCATATGAAAACATGCATTAAAGATTCCAATTTAATATACTTTTATCAAAACATTATTATTTTTACTTATCTTGTTTAAGCTATGGCAACAAGAAAGAAAATATTACATTAAATGTATCATTTGAAATGTTAATTCAAATGAGGAAATATTGAGATTTATGAAAATTATGTTATAAAGAAATTAAAAAGGAACCTATATCCTATTCGCTATTTTGAATTATATTTTGTAATATAAATGATACATCCAGGAGAATATTAATACACATAAATACCAGTTTAAGCCTGCTATCCCCTTTTTATGGAGCCTTGAAACAATTGATTCATTAAACAATTTGGTATATTAAAAAAAAAAAAAAAAAAAAAAAAAATATTTTTGCTTTTACTTTGGTTGTTTATTTTTACAAATCGATTGTTGATCATGCCATAGGAATTTTTATATTTAGTTTATACAGTTTTAATTTACACAAGAAGATTTTAATTCCTCCCCCCCCCCTTTTTTTTCATCGCTGTGTCAGGCCCTATGTACAAAAACATTATTAATGCAGTTATTTATAAATACACTTCACAAAAGCATATATTTTTATCCTTACATGTGCATATACGCCTTATTGTTTGAAAAAAAAAAAACACTTTTTCAACCACTTTAATTTCTTGTTTTTCAAGGAATAACCACAAGTATTTATTCATCATTTACTATTTTGTTATACTGGTTTCATTTGTTAAAAGTTAAAATGTTTTATTTTTACAAAAAGTTTGATTATACATATATATTAGGGTTGATCGTAGAATTTTTTTTTAAATTCAAATTCGGCCCGGTGTGCTAAAGTTGCGTATTGTATTGCTTATTATGTAAAAAAAAAAAAAAATTCGCCCCTGAATTTGTAACTGCATGCGCTCCAAGGGGCGCGAAATCCTCGAATTTTAGCTACATCACGCTAATTTTCCTGAATTTTAATAGCTATTAAAAAATTATTTTGTTATTGGCCCATTGTGGATACAATGCTATTATGTCCCCTTACCATATGTAAAAAGTTTCAAATCGCTTGAACATCATCTTCGTGCGCCCCAAGGAGGCGAAATCCCAGAATTTTAGCTAAATTATGCTAATTTTCCTGAATTTTAATACCTATTTAAAAAAATTAATTTGCTATTAATTGGCTCATTGTGGATACAATGCTATTATGTCCCCTTACCATATGTAAAATGTTTCAAATCCCTACATTATCATCTTCACGTGCCCCAACAGGGTTAAAACATTATGAAATCTGACAAAATTTGACTTATTTTAGGTTTGTATGAAGATACTGTTACATAAATAAAATCAAGATTTACACAATTTTTTATTAATTTCGGCTATATATGTTCCTTTTCCATATTTACATTTAACTCCCCAGTTTTAATAAGCATCAAATAATTATAATAGGTAAGAGCGCCCCTTGGGGCGCATGAAGATGATGTTCAAGGGATTTGAAACTTTTTACATATGATGAGGGGACATAGTAACATTGTATCCACAATGGGGCAATAACAAATTAATTTTTTTAATAGCTATTAAAATTCAGGAAAATTAGCGTAATTTAGCTAAAATTCGAGGATTTCGCGCCTCTTGGGGCGCATGAAGATACCAATTCAGGGGGCGGAATTTTTTCTTTTTTACATAATAAGCAACACAATACACAATTTTCGCACACCGGGCCGATTTTGAATTCAAAAATTTTTATTCTACGAGCCACCCTAATACATATATATATTGTATAGCAGGTATATATATTGTATAATCATAGCAGGAAAAAAAAAATTCCTCCTTTTTTCCTATTTATGACTTTCATGCCTTATATATATATAACCATTAAATAAATATTACCGACCACCAACAAAAACTGTCAAATTATGAATAAAATGACATTAACAAATACATAGATTCCAAAAACATAGTAAAAAACAGCAGAAATTGAATAACAGAAATGGAATGATGGAAATTTGTAGAATTTAGACAAAATCGTCGGGTCCCAAATGCCTTAAGTTCCACAAATAAAATGTGTTGTTTCATCTTCGTATTAGCCATAAATTTTCTAAAGAATATGAATTTGGGACTACCACACACATAAAACCGAGAAATAAACCATTGAACACCAATTAAGTTCAAAATGAAACAAGATTAAAAAGGATAGAGGGGAAAAAAATTACCAAAATAAAATCCATACTGTCATAACATTAGGTATAACAAATACACTCATAATGCATTTTATTCTCATTTAAGATAGTATACTATTAGAAATTAATATGATATTGTCCTGAGTAGGCTAAAATTTAAATATAAGTTAATCGTTAACTTTATTAAATATTAATGAATCTGAATAAATTTAATATGAATTGATATATATATATAAATATAACTACACCATTATACATATAAAAGTATCGAATCAACATCCATTATAAAATGTGTGTGTATATATATATATATATAACCATTAATTAAACATAACCTTCCACCGTCAAATATTATGAATTAAAGCTGTAAGTATTAAAAAAAAAAATTAATATAAGAATTATTATGGAAGAAAAAGAAAAAAGTGGACACCGACAAAAATTGAAAAGCTTATACATTGAATTACGTTATCAAGAGCACAGAATTCAATGATATAAGCAAAATGGTTGTTTTCTGTGGGAAAAATAAGCTAAAGCTAAAAGTTATTTTCCCCTGTGCCCAAACAACCATAAAATCAAGTGAATTGATTAAAAATGAAAGCATAATAGAAACAAATAATATGAAATGGAAGAATCAATAAAACGTATTTAAATATTTATAGGATATAAAATATAAATAATAAACACCATACCGATTAATATTTCATATAGTTCCAAAATGTTAAACATTTAATTGTTTAATTTATCAGGCATGAAAGTCAGAAATAGGAAAAAAGGAGGAATTTTTTTTTTTCTTCTATACAATAAGGCCAAACTCGTATAATTTGGACACAATTTAACAGTTATTCATATATACAATAAAATGAAATATAACCGTATATACTATGATTGTTATTTTCTTTTTGTAACTTACAAAGTATAAAAAACAAACAAAACAATTTAAACTAACAACCAGTGGCGCCAACTTATATGGGCTCGTGGGGCTCGATCCCACCCAATAATTTTCTCTTTCAGCCCACCCAATTTTCATTATGAGGAAAATTCGTTTAAGAGGATGCTTGTGATGTATTTATTGGTAGATGTGAAATTAGGAGATCATATTTGTAACATGCCGTGCTACGTAAAAGATGGGTTTCTTTTATTAAAAAATTCGTTAAGTACCTTTATATAGGAAAAGAACGTTTTTAACGCGAGAAAACTCATAAAATTTAAAAACTCAGTATTTTTTTCTGATAAAAGTTTTTTTTTTATTGTTCTTCTTAGGACTTTCTTCTAATACCATTCGCTTTCTAAATATATGCTATACGAAACGGAGGCCGTAAAAAATTTAAATTTCGTATTTGAATGCGCACAGCCCCTTTTTAAATAACTGCCATATCCGAAAGATGTACTTGATTAGTATGTTTTTTGTAATTGGAAGTATCTTTCTATTATCATCGGTTCAAGAGATTTTATCTATTTTGAATCATCCGGTACAGTTTAAGTACAAACAGTACTATTAATATAAGCATTTCAGTGTATTTACATTAAATGCCAATTTTAATATTTTTTAGTACTTTGCGTTTTAATTTGTAGTCAAATTCATGACACAATAATAAATACTAGAGTCCATAAAACAAAGATCTCATGAAAATGTAATTAAATATAATCGCAGCTTTATATTCCATTCTAAAAAATTCTAACTTATCATAACTTTAAATATCGTGTTTTCCCAAACCTTCTAGGAAAGCAAAACGGTAGTGTCATTTTATAATAAAATGGCTTTGAGCCCATACAATATTTTTCAAAAGTTGGCGCCACTGCTAACAGCAAATGTATAGATTCACTAAATCAAAAACGAAAATTGAAGACAGATTTCTAAAGGTATAAAATCCAAATATATCTGATGAACTTATGTGAAGTATAGAGATAATTTTTCAAAATAAATATTATTTTGAATGGTTTGACTGTTTAAAATTTCAACACCCCCCCCCCTCCCCACCTTTTAAAAAAAATCTCTATGCAACCTATATGCGCATCAAATTGATCTTTGCTCCAGAAATATATTTCCAAAAATGCATCACTGAAACTACCCAAAAGTGTTGAATAAATAAAGCAAAATTTTCTGTTCTAAAATCTAAACAGAACCTCATGGAAACTTTCTTTCCATTTTAAGAAATCCATTTCCTTTGATTTGATGGTACAGCAATTCGGAAACAAGCTACAAGTATTTGAGTAGACAAAATTATCATTAATTCCCCCCCCCCCCCCATCCTATAAGATAACAATATTTTCTTTACATTTTTGCATTAATCCAGAGAGCGTCCAGAATTGCTTTAAAAAAGGTGAAATTACTCCTTTAGGAGGATCTCTTTCATGTCTGATTTATAAAAGAGAAACATTAAGAAAATTGAAAAAGAGAATAAATATATGTAATTTAATAAATCAAAATAATCATAAAAAAAATCTTTAAAAGTTATTCTAAAGCCTTTATACAAGATATGTGCATCCGCTTAAACATTTTATTCATGTAAGGGGAAATAAAAAATAAAATTTTGATAAAATTATAAATTTTATAGACTTTACTAAATTTTGATGTTTTAAAAAATTTTATGATGAATTTAACGTTTTAAACATACTCTGAGCAAAACTCATTGAAAAACAAATCGACAAAATAATCATTTTCTTTAGTCAAACTGTGCGTCCTTCTAAACATTTTTATTTAAAAACTAGCTGACCCGTCTAAGCCCTTGATAATAACCTTAAATGAACCTCAAATTTGTTCTATTTTATATATTTAATCTGATTTTATCAAAATTTATGGTTTTAAATGAAAAACTACTAATTTTTAGTGTTAAAAGCACCAGTAAGAAGACACTTCCTGTTTTTTTCACGTAGGGAGGTTTCATATTTAAAAAGAGAAAAAAAAAGTTCTTGGTGTCCGAAATCTTATAAATTTTTACCTATTATAAATATAACGGTTTTACAGCATGTGTAAAAAATTTCATGAAAAAAATATTCATATCTAGTTGTAAAAGAGACATTTTTTCTTCCTTCTCACTTTCGTTTGTTTATATTCGCATCGGGGCCTTTAACACAACAACAAGAACAAACTAGTCGGATGTACCAATCCCAAAACTTTCTTCTATCTCATACATGTTAATACTATAAAATTCGTTATCACACTGCCAAAATTAAACGGCAATCTATGCCCATCATAAGGATTCTAAAGATATGAAATTCCGTACATTAGTTCTTGAGATATGGCTATCTCTGAAATCGTGTAAATCCAGCAAAATTCATCCTAGCAGCGCCACCTTCTTGGTGCTTTTCACCAAAACCTATGTTACACCAAAACCACCAAGCAAAAGTCAAGCACCACTTACGTCAAAGTCTAACTGGATCTAAAGTTTCGGAAAAATCCGTGCATTAGTTTTTGAGATAGAGTTATTGCGGAAATCATGAAAATTCCAGCATAGCAGTGCCACTTATTGGACGATTAACACCAAAACCTAATCAGCAATAGCTTGTGTTAACATCTAACTAAATTTGAAGTTAGATGGAAATTCGTGCATTAGTTTTTGAGATAGAGCTATTGCGGGAATCGTGCAAAATGCAGCACAGCAGCGCCACCTGTTGAGCGATTTACACAAACACGTAATCAACATCAAGTCATATCAAGAACTAACTGAATCTGAAGTTTCATGATATTCCGTGCATTAGTTCTTGAGATAGAGCCATTGCGGAAATCGTAAAAAATGCAGCCTAGCAGCGCCACCTGTTGAGAGATTTGCACCAAAAACTAATCAGCATCAATTTGTATCAGGTTCTAACTGAATATAAATTTTTATTAAATTCCGTGCATTAGTTCTTGAGATAGAATCATTGCGGAAATCGTAAAAAATGCAGCATAGCAGCGCCACCTGTTGAGCGATTTACACCAAAAACTAATCAGCATCAATTTGTATCAGGTTCTAACAGAATATAAAATTTTATTAACTTCCGTGCATTAGTTCTCGAGATAGAGCGCCCACAAAATTTGTGTCACACAAGGACACACAGACATTTCGTAAAAACATGTTTTTCGGGTTCTCTGACCCCTAAAAAGTGTAAATCCGTCGAAAACCGGAATTCGAAAATTTTCATGAATCCAATACTTTCTTCGTATAAAGATAGAAGAAAGTAAAAAAAAATAATAATAATAATTCTTACTGCCCGAATTCTCTGAAATTTTAACCGATTGCAAATAAAACTGTATCCAAAGTCCTCTTTAAACTTTCCTGAAAAAATATGCATATTTAGTTATGAAAATGTGAGCTTAAGCCGCGCCGAAACACCTCGCTTTTTAAACGTTTTCATCGAAAATTTCTCAGATTTTCTTTTTCTTTTTAAATACTTCTACTTTCCCGAATGTTTCGAAATTTTTATAAGTAATGTAAATCCGATCAGCCGAGATGCTCTAAAAAGTTTGTCTATAATTTCGGATGTTTAGCTACTTTCTCTCTATTCTAAAAAAAAGTAACTACCGCTGTCACCGCCGCCGCCGGTTTTGATTTTTTTGTGACCGGAGGCCTTTCTTCGTTAATATTAACAAAAATAATGCATACAAAAATATGAAAATCGGTGGTTTTATACAGAAATGTTTGATAAACACGCTGATGCAGACAGTTTTCAAATCGAAGAATTATTTTAAGAGTTATTTAATGCTAAAGTTGGACAAAATCGTTCCACTAAAAAAGTTTTATAGCAGCAAAAACTATACATAGCAGTGTAATTATTTTTAGATCATTTTATGCGTTAGAATTTGCCGGAGTGCAGATTGCATTAATTTTTTTATTTTGACTCATTTTTTCAGGTTTTATTTCTATTTTAAATTCAAATTTTCAGCATTTCTAGAGATATTTTTTACAGATTTCAGAAAATTGTACTAATTTAAACTGTTGCCAACTGTATAAAAAGTGCAAGCAATAATGTTTGCTTCAAATTAAAAATAATAAATTAAATTAAAATAATAAATTCATTAACATGCGTTAGAAGTCTTGGGAGAAATTACGTCATATTTACGTCAAATTATAGTTATTACATAAAATGAACACAAAATAATATTGGAAAAAATTTAAATTTAGAAATTGCGCTAGACATTTATTTGATATTTTGAGAATTAATTTAAAATGTCTCATTTAAAAGAACTTTCTTTTCGCTTTGTTAAAAAATACCAGGAGACAAAGACTCTTTACTTAATTCCTTTTATATTAGCTTATTTTGAAATGTTGTTACACGTGTATACGTCATCAAGTTATTTTTATTTTGACGTTTTATTTGTGTTTTTATTAATGTTGTACGAATTTAATTGTTCTTTCGCTATTTAAAATAAAAATTATATCAATTTGTATAATTTGGTGAGTGGTTTGCGATTTATATAATTTGGCGAAATTGGGCGACAGGATAATCAAGTAGTACCGCAGCGGATTTGGCGTTAAAATTCCCCAATCAAAGAGAAATGAATAGAAATTCGTTTATAGGGAGATCGCCACTGTTTTTTAAATTATAATTCAATCTTTCGAAATCTTTTTAAAGCCGATCAAATTAGCGTGCATTTAGAGTCTGCGGTGTCTGGACGGGGGTTGGCGAGCGTAGCTCGTAGGGGGCCGAGCCCCCTAGTTAGCGTAAAAAGAAAAAAAAAATGATCGTCTCTGGGAGGCGCGATTTCACTTGCGGTCGCGAAATTTTTACTTTCTTTAGTCTTTTACAAGAAGTACTGGATACATGAAAAGTTTCGACTTCTAGTACTAGTAAAATAGAGCTTTTTTTAAACAATCTATGGCTATTTACCAAAATTTCGGAAGAACTTCGTTTTCCCATTAGAAATGAAGATTCGATGAGTCCTCAAAAAATAAAGTTGTTTTACAATGGTTTGGGGACCAAATGGGGCATTTTAAACCCAAATTCAAAAAATTTAAACAAACAAAGTGAGGTTTTGTTTCTTATGTGTTTTTTAATTCTCAATCGAATGACACCATTCGCAAGACAATGCGATCGTCCTTTACAAAGTTATGTTAGATTTAATTAATACAAAGTCGAAAATTATACTTTATTATTGATCAAAGCTTTGTTAAGTTTATTTTACTTTCAAAACACGTTTTTTATATCATATCAAATAATCTAACCTTATTAAATATCCTCCAAACAACAATATCCAAAATAAGGATTGTCCGAGTATTTTTCAAAGTCATCAAAGTTGTCAAAATCCGTGTATTCATTATTTTGTATTCATAAAGCCATTCATGACTTTGTGTTCATAAAACCTCTCCTAAGTTTTTAACGAATGATCGCATCGACTTTCGGATGGTGTCATTCGTTTCAGAATTTAAAAAAAAAATACTTAATAAATCTAATTATAAAAGATCTAATATATTATCTTATATAAGATCTAATTATAAAAATTTGATCCTCCCACCCTTCCGGCTGTAAATTTTACCCCTTTTTGGCTCTCCGGTAAAAAGAAAAAAAAAAATACTAGAGAACAGGAATTCTGCTTTTTCAGAATTTAATGTCGCCCCCGGCATTTCCATTACTTCATTTTCTTCTGATGGAGTGATGGCTTCTATTATTATGAAACAGCCATTATAAATGAAGTGTTAGGTGAAGATGAAAGAGCAGACGTAAAAAGTTAGAACTCTGATTTTCTGGTCAGAATGGGGGAAAAAATGGCCATTTTTTTTTTTTTTTTTTTTTTTTTTTTTTACGGCTGCTCTTTCATCTTCACCTGACACTTCATATATAATGTCTGTTTCATAATAATAGAAGCCACCAGTCCATCAGAAGATAATAACTCGGTTAAGCGGGACTCTACTGCAGTGCAAAACATATTTCAATTTTAAGACTTAAAGCCCATGTTTTATTTTATGTAAAATGACGTTATTCGCATCCGCTTAAGAATTCCACATTTACGTTCTTGTTGCGAGAAAATGGCAACAAAAATATATAATTACTATTTTGTAACTATTTTTCCTTTACTTTCTACAGAAATCGAGTACTTCCGTTGCCAATATTAAGCAAATGGCTCCAAAAACTACAAAAAAATTAATATTTCAAAAATAAATGGAGATACAGTTTTCAAACAAAATGCATTTAAAAGAACTTTTTTTTTTCCAATATGACGGTATAAAAATTGAAAATGTGCGATGCTTAGAAGTTTAAAAAATTGCTAAAGAGTATTTAATCCTAATGCTTTGTTTTACGGCTAGCTTCTGTAAAGTAACGTTATTTTTTGGACACAAAATAAGCTGGGAGAAAGAAATAGCATACCGTACCGGAGGCTAAAAATAAAAAATAAACAGGATAAAACAACTTTATTTTGGGGGATTCATTGGATCTTCATTTAATGCCAAAATGAAGTTTTTTCCAAATTTTCGTGGAATGGCTATCAGTTGTTGTATTTTACTCACTTTTTGGTCTATTTTACCTGTACTATTCAGCTTATAGATGGATTGATACGTTTTAGAAGGTCCTGAAAACGATTTGACTGTTTTTAGAAAATGTCTGTTTGTCAGACTGTCTGTCCGTATCTTTGTATGTCTGTTTGTGACTAAAAATTTGTGGACTTTCTATCTCAAAAACTAATGCACGAAATTTAATAAAACTTTAGATTCAGGTAGATCTTGACCTTGATACAAATGAGTGGTGATTCATTTTTGCTTTTAGTCGTCCAACAGATGGCGTGGCTGTGTTACATTTTTAGAAGTAATACATGGATTTTCATCAAACTTGACATTAAGTTATACATTGACATATATTGTTGCTAATTAGTTTCTAGTATAAATCGCCCTACAGGCGGCGCTGCTATGCTGCTTTTTTATATCCGCAATAGCTGTATCTTAAGAACTAGTGCACGGATTTTCATCGAATTTCAAATTCAGTTAGACACTGGCATAAGTTTTGCTGATTAAGTTTTGGTGTAAATCGAGCAACTGATGGAGCTGCTATGCTGCATTTTTCAGAATTTACACGATTGTCATATCTCGAGAACTAACGCACGGAATTTCATCAAAGTTCAAAGTTTTGGGATTGGCACATCCAACTAGTTTTCTTCTACTTTTGATTTAGCAGGGCAATTTTTAAATGTGTTACGCTGTAAAAAGATGATAAATGGTTCTTAATTTCTGAAAATATAATTAAACAAAAACATAATTTGAAGAAGAAATTAAAAAAAAAAACAAAATTTATTTCCTACATTGTTTAAGCCCGAGAAGGGACAGATATCTAATTTATTTCATTCAATTATTTCTACATTTAATGCTAAATTTTTGTAACAAATTAGTTAAGCCAATTCAAGATTAAAAAATAAAAATAAAATTCATACAATATGATACTTAAAACACCTTAAAAATTAGATTCCGTTCAAATGAAATCGAAATAAATTTTAGACTTCTTCCATTTTTGATTGAAAATATTTGTATTGCAGATTTTGTTTTATGTTTATGAGAAATTGTGCATAAAATGATAAGATGAATGCAAAATACAAAACTTAAAAAAAAGTCTGAGATTTATTTCGATTTCATTTGAACGGAATGTAATTTTTTCGGGTGTTTTAAGTATCATATTGTATGAATTTTATTTTTATTTTTTAATCTACAATTGCCTTAACTAATTTTTTACAAAAATTTAACATTAAATGTACAACTAATTGAATGGAATAACTTAATATCTGTCCCTTCTCGGGCTTAAACAATGTAGGAAATAAATTTTGTTTTTTAAATTTCTTCTTAAAATTATGTTTTTGTTTAATATGTCAAGTTTTTTAATAACTACTGCACTCAGACGAATGCATTTCAAAATTAATGGAGAGTATCATCATCAGGCTTTGATGTATGCGGTATTGCATCACAATGTGGGATGCAGTTTACCAATGTGTAATTCAAAATGTTTCACCACTGTAGTAATGCAGGTTGCGGTAGTTTGGACAAAAACTTCTAATCTGAACGTAAAAAATCTATAATCACAACATAAAATATTAACTTCACTTAAATTTAGATACCCTATTTCCCACTCAGGAACGCTATGAATGTAAATGTAAATTGTGTTGAATCCTTACTACTAATATTTAACGATATTATAGCTGTGATACAGTAAAAGAATAAAAAATAAAAGTTTTACTTAAATTTTTAAACCTTATTCTCTCCCAAGGTGATGCAAACACATCAGAAAATTATTACCTAAGTTCAACTAACTTGGGGTATAAATAGTTCTCATCTCGGAAAAAGAAAATACATTTCAAAATTTAAGTTATTTAATTCCCAACTAAGTTCACTACCTGCGTAAAAATAGCTGTCCAGTAGAAACTTTTTACTAAAATATAAACTTGACCAAAGCAAAAACTTATTCTGAAAATATCCATTTTATTTCCACTATGACGCCATATTCACCTTTTTAATTTTTGAAAAAAAAAAAAAAAAAAAAAAAAAAAAAAAAAAAAAAAAGCTCAATTTAATATTTCACGTGAAAATCTTTCAACTAAATAGAAATAAATTATTATTACGGCTTTTGAAATTTTTGCAACAATGAAGTAAAAATGTTACATTTTCTATGAAAAATGTCCGTTGATTTTCAATGAAAAAGCGAAAATTGGAATTATTAAGAAAAATATTTGAATAATGTAAAAAACAGAATTTGCCCATGTTTCTCTCTGGGTTATAATTCACCCATATGCAAAGACATTTTACCATTCGTTTTGACCCTGACGTCAGGCAATCTTTTTTTACACTTTAAATTTATAATACTATTAGAATTAGTAAAGAATAAAAAATGAGCGGCATCAGGGACAAAAAGGTGGGAAGAAAAAATGAAAAAGTCATGATCTCCATAGGCTTTTCCATGTTAAATTAACATTGAGAAGTGACACTGGAAATAAATAAGTATTGCGCTGCCGCGCAATACTTAAATACAACCACCAAAAAACTATTTTCGTGTTAGCTACGATTTCGAAAATTTGATTTTCGTTTTTTTCTCTTTAGTAAAAACTAATGTATTTTTGAGATTTAAAGGGCCTCAAGACTATTAAAATTGGAAAAAATGAAAAAAAAAAAAAAGACCATTTTCAACATTTAATATCTTAAAATGTATTTGATATTAAGACACAATTTTAAATGGGAATGAAAGATACAAGTATTTTCTTTCATTTCAAAAATTTGAAAAATTGCAAGATGCACAATTAGCATTTACAGGGGACTTCAAACTGTCAGACATTTGACGAGCAGAAAATCGGCATAACACCTTATGCGCACGATTACAAAATAAATTTTGCAACTAGAATAAAAATTTTGGTGCCTACTTATACCTCAGATTATAATAATTACACTGAACCTAAATAAATTTGTATTTAAAGTTTTTTTATATTTTTAATACAAAGATGTATTTAGCTAATGCAAAATTTAGAAAATTTCAACAATATAAACTCCTAAAAAATATTTTCTTTTTACAATAAGAAGGAAATTTAGGTTCAATTTATACAGAATAGCATGAAATATATGTTTTGAAAATTTCATGAAAAAAATATTCAGAAGTTTTTGAGATATCGTGCGCGTTATGCCCAAAAACATCATTTGGAGGAAAATGAATTCAAAGTTTTGGAAACACCGCTTCAGCTATTGAGCGAGTATAATTCTAAATGCCATAACTTCTGTTCTAATGGAAATTTCAAGGAAACAATTATATCAAAATGTTCAGAAAACATAGAATATTAACATCTAAAAAAATTAAATTTTCGAAAATTTTAGAGCTTTAAGAGTCCTGAGACCCTTTAAAGTATCTTTTTAAAAACAAAATCTCTTTTTCTGCCACTGATTTTCGGAAACATTTCCGAGTGTTTTCTAGACTGTATTTAATAATTTTCTCAAGGTGGAATATTGGTTTTTAGTATGCTATTAGTTGACAATTAAACATTTTCGGCTGGGTAATTGAAGTTATGCATGAAAGAAAAGCAATACAATATTAATGTTAATGTTAATGCTGGTAATTTATCATGTTTTGTTTGTAAAACATGTTTGTTGAATATACAAATGTTTATTTGAAAATAGATTAAAATCCGAAAAACCTATTCAGAAACAGATTTTGTGGAAACAGATAATCTAATCTAATAAAAAAATGAAAATCTGCCTGTCTGTCTGCAATTCTATACAAATCCACAGTTTGGAAGCCAGAATTGTGAAATGTTACGTACATATGAATTAAAACACGGCTGAGGCAACTAAAGTAATCCGAAATTGAAATACTTTCTAATTAATAAAAGCCACACATTTAACATAAATTTCCTATCAAATTGAAACATTTTTCGTTACGGCAGTTGCCAACAATTAAAATCCACAATAAAATTTCTTGCCACAACAATTACTTTTATATTGCAAGATTTCACGTGAAAAATGAAAATGAAATAAATTGTTTAACGAATTTTAAAAAAAAGGTGAATATTACGTCATAACTTTTCTATTGTAAGATTTCCATGTGAAAAAGGAAAATGAAATAAACAGTTTGACGAATAATAATAAAAAAAAGTGAATATTACGTCATATTGGAAGTATAATGGACGTAAGCAGGTGAATATGTAACGTCCTATGAGTTTTTAAAAACTTATGGAAACAAGATAAAAACCCGATTATGGAAATATTGGCCTAATTGGCCTAATAATACAATATATATAAATATTCAGTACTTTAAACATCCCTACCCCCTCTCATGTCCAAGCACAGACACACACAAGCATCGCCCCAAACATCAAAGAACACAGAATTCTTGTTCTAAACATAACGGCATAACGATGAACAATACATGCAGTTTTAATACAGTAATTATTTTAAGTAGTAAAGTGAATGACGACTGTTAATTTAACTCTATATTATTACATTTAGTGAAGAATTTCCAAAAGCAGCTGCTACTGTAGAAGCATCGTCATCGCTGCCAAGTTTCGGCATGGTAAAATCTACTCTGTATAGAGTTAGAAGCTCTCTCCGGCCTAGCCTTCCAGCTGATGTTACAGACCTCATTTTGACAGATGTTTTCAAAAAAACGATTGATGGGAGAGAATTCCTTCTCATAGACTTTCAAGAGAACTCCAAAAGAACTTTAGTAACTATTCCTTTATATGACAAATTTTATAATTTTTAAGTTTGTGAAATAATACATTGATAATTATTATTTCTTTTCTAGGTTTTTTGCACTAAAGAAAATTTAAAAATTTTGTGCGACAGTAGAAGACTGTTCATGGATGGAACATTTCGGTTGGTTCCGAAATTGTTTTCGCAGTTATATACTATTCATGGATTCTGGATGGACAAAGTTATGCCTTTAGCATACTGTCTGCTTCCAGATAAATTTAAATCTACTTATGTGGCTGTACTTGAAAAATTGAAGCAGGCAGCAATTGAAAATGGCATAACTTTCTATCCACCATGGATTATGCTGGATTTTGAATCCAGTGCCTTAGTTGCAGTGAAAGAAGTTTTCCCCACTACGGAACTTAAAGGATGCTATTTTCATTTCACGCAATGTATATTTAGAAAGGTATTATGAATGATAAACGTATACATTAACATATACATAAATCTGTTGATTTAAGATAAAGTTTACTGTTATTGTCTTTTAAACAGCTGTACAATTTATGCATATATCTAATTTCAAAAGAGTATACAAATCATTTATAGATCTTACATTACATGCGGCATTAATTTTACCAGCAGCTGTATACATATTACAATGTGAAATTTATTTTTTATATACGGTCTTTTTCTCCTATAACTTATATTTGGAAAATGCTGTCCTTCGTCAAACAAAAACACCCATTCCCCGTTTTATGACCGAAACATATCGAATTATGTTACTTAAAATTTTATTAATTTGCATTGTTTTTCGGTACTAAAAGCATGTTTTTCTGCTTTTAGTTCCGAAAAACACTGAAAATTCATAAAATAAAAATTATTTATCATTACTTTATATGGTTTGGTCATTAAAAAATGGGAGTTTTTATTGTCCTTTTTAGAAGTGGGAAAATCTTTTTCTAAATGTTAGTTCTGGAAAGTAGTCTGTATAAAAAATTAATTTTGCATTTAAATAGTTTCTTATGAGACAAATTGTATATGTAAAGGCTATACTTCCTTTGTGTACTCTTTTGTAATTGGAAGTATGCTCTTATCATCAGCGATTTAAGATATAATGCAATGATATTTTGAGTCAGCCGGTATAACAATAATTTTAAAGGTTATTTTCAATTTTAGGCGCAAAAGCTTGGATTAACTGCACATTTCGATGGAGAAGTAAAAACATGGATTAGGCGTTTGGCTACACTACCTCTTGTTCCAGAAAATCGACTTGATGAAGCCTTCTTTTGGATACAAGGAGAAGCACCTGATATTCCAAACAATACAGCTATGCACAACTACGTAGTTGAAACTTTCCTCGATGATAATGCTCTTTTTAGTAAGTATTACATTATATTTCATTTGGCCTGCTTTATACTATATTAGCTGCGATATGTTATTTTACGTGAAAATTGTGAATGTCAATTTATTGTCAAAAAATGTTATTAAGAGAAAATTTGTTTTTCTGCTATGAATTATCAGTCAGTAATTTGTTAAAAAAGAATGCATATAATCAAATGAAAATGTTATCTACCCTGACGCTTGGGATAATCATGTACTGCGATTTTAGGGGATTTTTAGTTTGCTTCGCGCTGTTCGGCAAATTTCTGTAAATTTCTCAAGTTAGGATAAAAAAAATTAGGCGTTTTGGTAAATTGTTGTTTGATAAATTTTAAGGGTATACTTTATTAGATTTTCTTTAGAAAACAGTTTTAGTTTTTGATTATTGTCGAAATATTAGTACCGCATTTTATGGAAGAAACGCCGCACTCCTCAAATTGGCCTGAATAAGCTTAAAAATATCGTAATTGCCACACCCGTTGTAAACGCCGCATCCGTCGGAACGCTACTTTTGTCGACAGCATCACATTGACCTAACTTTAATGAAAGTTTTCTGAGCAGTGTAGGATGCCTCGTTTTTAATATCTTAAGATGTCTGAAGTTTTATTTAAAATATTTAAATCCGATTTTAAATATTTTTATGAATTTTTAAATTAAGGAATCTCAGTTGGTATTTAAAATAAATCGTAAACACCGCACATGGCGTAAACGCAGCACTTGGAAAAAAAAGTAACTTTTAAACTCGTAAACGCCGCAGCGTTTCTTCCATAAAATACGGTACTGTCAGATTGTTATGTGCAATCGGAATTTCATGTTTGCCCGTACATTCATTGATAGAAGATGTCACGTTTAAGTGAATAATTCATTTAAATATGAAACAATCGAGTACGAATTTTGGCAATTCAGAATTCCGAAAAACATATTTTTAGATTAAAAAAAAAAATTTGCCTTCCGTCTGTGTGTGTGTCTGTAAACGCTCTATCTCCCGAACAAATTGAGATAGAGACTTGAAATTTGGTGTGTACTTAGTATGAAATAATGAGAAGAGATATACCTATTGAATACAGTGTTGCCAGATTGGGGACTTTTTTAATTCAGATTATTTGGCTGCCACCACTTTTTTTAAATAGTATAATTCGTTATATTTTTCAGAATTTTTAATCTATTTTTAAATAGGCCGAATATTTCTATTTAAAAAAAGCGGTGACAATCAACAATCTGGGGACAAAAAAGTCCCCAATCTGGCAACACTGATTGAATATCAGTAACTTCGATTGTCCGGAACTATTTTTTTTTTTTTTTTTTTTTTTTTTTTTTGACTCTCGAAATATTTGTTCTGATAAAAGGTATATACAAATTTTCGAAATTGTTTAGTTTAAGGAGTGAATATAAAAGATAATAATAAAAAAAAAAACATAAATTTTGCATAAAGAATGAACTCGATCGGATAATGAGTTGCCGAGATATTTGTAACCATGTTTTTCACACTCTTCGATTTTTCAAGACCCTATATTTCATTCAAATGTCAATTCAAAGATATATTTTAATTGGAAATGAGACGCTTAATCCGACGGATTATAATTTTTGGAGTTATAAGGACTTTTTTTTACGCAATTCGATACTACTTGATTATCCCGTCGACTAAAAAACTATCGTCAAACTATAAGATTAAATGCCAATAATGGCTTATCGTAAATGTCACATTCACTCGACATTAAACACGTTACACGTGTTTGTTGCGTCAACAAGTGATTTTTAATTCGATGTTTTCTTTGTATTTTTATTAATCTTTTACTAATTTATTTATTCTTTCGTTATTTAAAATAAAAAATTATGCAAATTTGTATAATTTTGCGAGTAGTTTGGCGATTTATGTAATTTGTCGAAATGGGTCGACGGGATAATCAAGTAGTACCTGCAATTCCGTAATAGAGCAATTACTATGTATTAAAAATATTTTATTTTGAAATTGCAATACATTTCATAAATAGTTTACACATGTTACATTTTCATATGTTATATTATGCATATCCATGATGGGTAAGGAATACGGTGGCCCTCAATGACTACTCTTTCTTATGTTATGGTTTAATTCTGTTTAATTTTCTGTTGTTAGTAATGCATTCATATATACAATAAATCAAAGGTTTTCCTAAACAATTCCTATATTTTTTTAACATACAATTAGTAAATATCATCTCACAACACAAATAAAACATTGCGTAAAAAATATTAAAAAGCTATAAAAGCATAGAATAACACTAAAAAATTAAAAATGCAAAATAAAATAAAATAAAATAATTATAGGATGGCTGGGTTGGTAGATGTCAGAGTATGGAGGAGGGCGGGGTTGTCTGGATAAATATACGCCAAGGTTATTTATATATTTAAAAAATGAGAAGGGGCGGCATATGTATAATAATTAAGTTGCAATAATACATATTTTACTGCGGTGGTCGATTCAGCACACTTCAGTGCCTGCATAAATAGGTCTATTTATTTATTTAATTTTTTATTAATAAATAATGTAAATTTCCCTTTATAGCCCAATGCGGACAATATCATATTAAAACCTTACACATAGTAAATTCTATCACAATAATATAAGTGTATGTAATGATTATAATTTTTTATTCTTTCTTTCTATCCTTATAATATGTATTTTAAATTTTATGCGAGTTTGATGACACTTTAACGGTTATTTAATATTTTCAATATTTTAAACTAATTTAGATTTAATAAGCTACATATTTTATATTATTTTATTTATTTAAGTAATTATGTACTGTGTTGACACAGATTTAAATATATTATTCCACTATATTTTGTACATTTATTTGTAACGAATCATCATTTAATGAATCATCTATCTCCTAATTTTACTTATTCACTTATTTCAGTTTATGTATTTGTATGAATATATATATACTAGGGGGCTCAGCCCCCCGCGAGCTTCTCTCGCCAATCCCCATTCAGGCTCCGTAGATTCTAAAAGCATAGCAGTGTGCCCTATGGCATGATAACATGTTATGGAACATGATATATATAACATGATATGGAACTCTTCCCGATATAACATATAGACACATTAGCTAGCTGCACTACTTTTATACCATGTAAATATTTAATATTTAGTAAAATATTCCGGGATGAAAAATTTTTTAAATGTACCGTTTTAATATATGATGAAATTTTCACTATTAAATGTATTTCTCATGTAATAATTTATTTATTTTTTCTCTTTTAAAATGCACTTGCACGTATATTATTTAATTAAAAAGTGGTTGGGAATATTATTGTTTGAGCTTTTTAAATATGACCTAATATTCACCATTAAAAGTTTTTCACGCATAATAATTTAATTATATGTTAAGTACTTTAAATATGACGATATTTATATTTGGGCATTTTGCATATAACTTAAGTATCACTTTTAATTGCGTTTCGCGTGTGATAATTTTATTATTTTAAGGTTTTCGTACATCTTTAATTTTGGTGTAAATATTTTGACGTAATTTTCCCTATTTTCTGCTTTTAACACCTAATCATTTAATTCTGATTTTAAAATGTTCATTTTGTTTTTAATTATTTCATTTTTTAGTTTCAATTTGAAAAAACTACGGTAAAAAAGAAATTAATAATCCCTTTCATTTTCTCTTTTCTTTCTTTTTTCTGCAAAAATGGATTCTTTTTTGTCTATGTCTTTGTCAAAGTTGAAGATGACAGAATTTTTTGGCTTATAAAATAAACAGTTTCTCGACAATTGAAATGTGGGAAAAAAAAATATTTTATCAAATTTTCCTGATAAACATAATTTAATCGCTATATTGTCTTCACTACCGATTGAAATAAAAGATAATTTCAATTTTAATACGCTTAAAATTTTTAAAAGGCTCACTTTACTATCGACAGTGTTTTTTCTTTTATTTTTCAAATGTTTCAATTCACGTGATTTTTATTTTGCGCCAACTATTAGGCTTGGCGACAATGGTGTCCATATAACGGAAAAGTATAACTTTTTTTTTAACTCGTAAGTTGGCAATTTTTTTTTCGAGTGGTAAATTAAAACGGTTACTTGGTTATCCCATTGACTAAAAATCTATCGCCAGACTATAAGATTAAACAATAATGGTTGATCGTAAATGTCACATTCACTTGACTGTAAGGAAGTTACACGTGTTTACGCCATCAAGCGATTTTATTTTGACGCTTTACTTGTATTTATATTTTTATACTAATTTATTTGTTCTTTCGTTATTTAAAATAAAAATTACGTCAACTTGTATAATTTGGCGAGGGGTTTGGCGATTTATATAATTTGGCGATATTGGTCATTTGCTTTGAATTTGAAATTAAATGTCATGATTTCTTGCATTACTTAATATTTAACACAGATGTTATAAGCACCGGGTTTGCGTGATTTTTTTTTACGACAATTTGGCGAAAACCTCGTTTTCGAATACCAGTTAGACATATGTATTTTTAAATTATTTTCTATTATTTTTAAAATTAAATAACAATAAATAAAAAAAATTAATTAATAACTATAGAACAAAGCAATTTATAACATATTTTTTTAAATAAAAAGTAAATAAAAGTAAATAAACATCTATTAATAAATAAGCAACAATAGCCGGATTACCATGTCAGGCAAAATAACGCCATTTTTGCACCAATTAGGTACAGTGTTGCGTATATGGCATCTGTGCTTAATATTTTTCTTTTCGTTTCGTAAAAAAAAAAAAAAAAAAAAGAAGTGAAAACCTTTAATTTTAAGTGTTTTTAAATGAAACTTTTTTGTATTAAATAAAATGATAATGAAATACGAAAAAAAAAAAAAAAAAAAAAAAAAAAAAAGCATTGTTCTTAGCATACATTTAAGGGAGGCCAAACTGGTCGCCAAATTAGTTTAAAATAATAACCTTTTCTGAAATATGAAAAAAAAATATCTGTTATGATTGAAATTTGAGTTGCCATCATTAGGAAAACAGTATTTAAAATTAGAAAAAAATTAATATTTCAAAACCTAATTCGAATTTAAAAATTCTAATACCAGTTTTGAGATCTGTGGATCAATACGGATTTTTGGTGTTAATTTCATCGCAAAGTATTCCATAGTTTTGGAGAAATCGCAGTGAAATATAATCAGTTGTTTAATCAGTCGTTTCATAGAATCGTTACATAAATTCGTTTCAATTCAGTCGTTTCATAATATCCGTTTCATAAATTCGTTTCATTAGGATTTTATATATGTAGGGTAGACAAAAATTTTAATTCCTCTATTCTATTAATTTAATACAGTTAATGATTTATGTTTAAACTACTGTTAGTTATTAATACTTACCACTTAGTTTTCATTCCACCAACATGTTTTTTCGTAAAAATACATTCTTGTGTAGCAAAATTTAAATATGTTATTTAAAGTTTTAGGGCCGCACTAAATATGATCCATTAGTGAATACTTTGAAGTCTGTAATTGTTTTATTCAACGATAGAGGACAGTACAATTTATGTTCCATTGGTGAAAATAATGTAATTTTATTATTTAAACCTGCTTACACTGCATATTTTTGCTCCATGGTTTATGCTCATGGATATTTAGTTAGATATTTATGGCAACATATGCAAATCATTCCTTATATCTTTCATGCTTCTTCATTTATGCATTGGATGGGTCTTCAATTGGTGATAAATATTTTTATCTGGTGTTATTTCAGCTTTTTTTTGTGTGTGTGTGTGCGGCATTATTTTGAATTCTTTAACTTGCTATGGCCAATGCAAATATGGAACACTACATGTTATTTATGGTAATCAAGGTAATTTTGGCCTGATGATTCTGCCTTGGTTCCACAAATATTTCCATTTTTCCGATGTTTTCTGTATTTTCAATTCCGTATTGCTTTTGTTATAAGAATCTGTTTCATAGAATTTTATAATCATCATCAAATTATACATCATTTTTAGTTTGAATAAATTTCTTTATAATATATTCACATTTGTTGTTGATAATTTGTATTATGAGGTTTATAATGGTTTTATATATATATGTATATGTGTGTGTATACATATATAAATTTTTTTATAATGTTATTCAAATTTTAAATTGCAGATATCTGTGGAATCATTACAGAAATATGAATGAGAGAACAAATAATGCGGTGGAAGGCTGGCACTCAAGCTTTAACAAAAGATCAAATACATGCCATCTAAATATTTTTTCATTCATTGAGTTATTACAGAAGGACGAAGATAGTAATTCAGGCAAGTTAAGAATGCTTCAAGCGGGGCATAAAACACCTCCCGGGAATAGAAAATATTTGATCTTGAATGACAGATTAAATAATTTAAAAAGGCGTTTGTACGCCAATGAAATTGATTTAAAAAATTACATTGATAGTGTGTCTTACTATATACATTTTGAATTGTAAAATATACCAGATGCTATTTCTTACTGCATGCATTTTGAAATTGTACAATTTGATTAATAAATGTTTTTTTTAAATTTGTTTTAGTAAATTTAAAATATTTTTACAATTTTAAATACAGAAATTATGTTTACAGAGCAGAACATAAAAGTATTTAAATTCTTTTTCATTTTTTTTATTGCTTTTCGTTCTTTCTTTATTATTTCTCATTCTTTCCCTTACAAAAAAAAATATAAATTATAACTGTGGGCAGCGTCATTCTCAATAGGAAGTTTAAATTTCAGAATCCCAACATTATTATCCACCCTTCACAAATATATAAAATCCTACTGCAACAATTTTATGAAACGTTTTTTGAAACTTTTAAATGTGGGTTTTGTAGAACGCTGACGGCAATATTTTAGTAGATTATTATAATCTATAATTTTCTGATTTGCTTATACACTAATGTAAAGTAATAAACCATTATGAATCAAGTACTTAATCTATCCGTAAGGAATTGCTTTTCCTTCTGTATACTTTTGGGTTAAAAAAAAAACCATTTTGTTATTTGAAAACGTAACTACTTTAAAGCCATTGTAACACGTAATCTATTAATGAATGAAATTAGGAAGGGAATCATTAATTCAAGAATATAACGATTGAAATCACCAATTCAACTTTTCTCCGTCTCTAATCAAATTTGCTTTATCTTTCTTCCTGTAAAAAGAAATTCACCTAAAAAAGAACATAGTATGTATTGCAAGCATCTTTTTGTTTAACTATTTATATAATGTGGAATATTTTCGCATCTCCCTTTCGCGGCATCTTTTCAACTAGACAAAGGCGCCAAGGATCACGTGAATTACTAGAGAATTATTATTAAAACATTTGTTCTTTAGTTTTTTAGAATGATGCAAATTCGATCGCAGCATGCTAGCTGCAGTTTGTTTTTCTTGATCTTCCAAATGGAAGAATATAAATGTTCATGATCATAAAAATATTAACTTGGATTCCCAGAGAGGAATAAATATTTATACAAGTATTAGTGGCAAATGTTTCGCTGTAAATACTGTACATATGTATAAAAAATAGAATTAGCAAATTTTTTAATCTTGTCGTGCTTTTTCATATTGATCAACACCTGAGTAAAACTTATGGTCGTGAAATATGCTGCCTTTACTGTGAAATATGCTGCCTTTATTGTGAAATTATATAGAATAGTGAAATCTTCAAAATTGCTCTCCCACTCATTTTCATCATGAACTGTGATTTAATTGCCTGAGCGAAGCGAAGACTAATACACAGCGCAATATTACTTTCCGGCTACATACAGCTAAGATGGATATTAATGCCACGGCCTACTAAATGAATGCCTAATAAAAATCTTTCGTCAAGCATAACTCAAAAAAATATTTGTCGGATTTCGTTTCTGATTGCACCAGAAGGTACCATATGAGGGTAAGCTACTGAATGCACCTACTTTCAAAAATAAGTTCCAAACCGTTTAAAAATTATGTTTAAAAAAATGATAAAAAAGCACAATTTATCTACAAACGTCACGGAAATTTAGTGTACGTCATTTTCACTGGCTGGATGTTTTCGTAGAAAATCGGATTATAGCACATGGAGCAAAGAAAATATGCACGCGCTAATATTACAGTATAATAAAACCTATTTAAACAGGGAAATAAGTATGGATTTTTTTTCTATTTAAAAGAAAAAAAATATATATCTTAGTATTTGATATTTTGCTATAATCTCTGTAACATAATTTTTCAATCACCAATAACGTCTTTTATATCTCGCGTGTGCAAATTAGAAACAGTTCTTTGATGATAAAATAAAACTTTTTAATTATGGCATCATTTCTTCTTCCTTTTTTTTTTTTTTTTTTTTTTTTTTTTTTTAGTATTTTAAATGAAACTAGATGGAACTCGTCAAATCTTGATGGCAAATAACTTGATAGTAACATATTTAAAAAACGGTACTACTTGGTTATCCCGCCCGCCAAAAATCTATCACCAAACTATAAGATTAAACGCCAATAATGGTTGATCATAAGTGTCACATTCACCTGACTTTAAGCAAGTTACACGTGTATACGTCATCAAGTGATTTTTATTCGACATTTTATTTATATTTTATTAATGTTATACTAATTTATTTGTTCTTTCGTTATTTAAAATGAAAAATTATGTCATTTTGTATAATTTGGCGAGTGGTTTGGCGATTTATATAATTTGGCGAAATTGGTCGACGGGATAACTAAGTAGTACCGAAAAAACTTCATGACAACTTTAAAATGTCAGAAAGTTTTAGAGAATAATTCGCCAACTTGGCGACATATCGCCAAATTTGGTGACCAGAATGTGTCGCTAAAAGTGATGCGATCTTGGTGATATCTCTAATATTTCGCCAAATTCTCATAGACTTCCATTGTAAACCAATAGGATTTACTTGCTTACAGAAAATGAACAAATTGAGATATTTTAATGCAACAAAAACTAATATTAGCTTAAGGGATTCTATTAATTATATTTAAAGGAGTCCAAGTAAATTAAATTATGAATAAAAGTAACATGATACAATACTTAGCATGCTTTCACAAGCATAAATTTTAAGGGAGACCAAACTGGTCGCCAAGGGCGGTTAGTTGTGATTTAGATTTCTTTGAATTAAAAAAAATGCAGCTATGCATCAAATAAACAAAATAAATCAAATAATTGCCAAATGATATAAACGACTATGAAAATAAAATTTATGAAGTATTAAACTGTTTCTGTATGTATTTTAATAAATACATCTGTTAACACGTATTAAATAAACTATTTATATTTTTATATAATAAAAGTTAAACGGCTCCTTTATCTACGTGTTTGCTAATATTATAAGGTAGTAAAGTTTGTGTGTTTGTGGAATGTAATCTCTGAAACTACCTAGCTTATTTAATAAATAATAGTTTGAAAATGCTGGTGACCATCTCTGCTCTAACAAAGACTGTATTTTATGTCGGTACAACAACCCCCATGGGTGCAGAAGCAAAAAATTTCTAAAATTACGAATTCTGAGATACTGTTTGGGCTAAAAATTAAAAATTTTGTGAGGTGGTTACTTTTAAAATGAAAATACTCGTTAAGAACGCTTTCTACAAGGTTCGAAATTTTAAAGTTAGAAATAAACGTAAAACGTTCTAGAAAGTTTCTAAATCACGATTTATTTGGAATTGTTAAAGAAAGAAATTTTGAAATTTCACATGGCTATTATTTTTAAGTCGTAAATGCCGGTCAGTTAAAAATAAAATTAAAAGGGTGTACCATAAAAAAAGATATAATCCGCAATTTCTGTGATAGTGTTGAGTCTAGAAACTTAAAATTTGGCATGGTAGTAACTTATAAGATCTAAATGCTCATTATAGAAAGAATTTAAACTGCAATGCACGCATTAGAACGAATTTTAAAAAATCGAAATTAAGAAGACTAAATAAAGCGGACAAAGTTCAAAAGGTAATCTAAATAACGAAGTACATGGAATTATTAGGAATATAAAGATTAAAATTTGCATGAATGTTGCTTTTAAGACGAAAATACTCGCAGTAAAACAATTTCTAAAAATTTCGCTATGTAAAATGATGCAGGAACGAAAAACTTTCGATTTTTCTTTTCTGTGCCACTGCTGACCTAAAGCTTTTTATCTGGTTGAAATTTTTGGACGGGATACTTTTAAGATGTAAATGGTAAAATGGTTAAGAATGGCTTCTAAAAAATACAAAATTTAAAAAGATGAAATGAACGAAAACCGTTCTAAATTACCATTCATTTGCATTGTTAGGTATAGAAATATTAAATATTTAATAAAATTACACCCCCCCCCCCCACACACACGCCAAACATGCAACTTAAATCCAACAAAACGGGTAGCTACTAATCTAACATTGAATAAGTTGTGTAAACATTGAATAAATGTCAGTATGAAACAGCGAATAGTTTGCAGGAAAGTACTTGTCAATATGTTACTTCTCTGGGCTTTTCTCTCTCTCGCCAAAGCCTCTAATCAAAGAAAGTGTCTGTTTAAATTTGACATGCATTTTTTTTCAGCTGCACTAATCTACAGATTTAATCATAAGGTCATTTTCTCAATTGCCATTATACGATTTTTTATATAGTAACTTATTCGGGTAATTTTTTTAATCGGGTTAATATTGACGTATTTTAGCTTGCATGATTTGTTGGAAAAATACGTATGGATTTGTAAATTATTCGAAATGACATTTTCACAGCTCAGATGTTATGCAGACGAAATATTCCAGATGTGTCATAAATTACGCTGCAGTCAATGCCGATTTGTTTTATTTAATGATGTTAACACGTAATACAGCTCACCTTGTCGAGGATATGTTTGAAAACAAAACAATACAGAGTATGTTGTGGCCAGCATGCACTCATCATTTAAATCCGATCGAGAACATCTGTAACACACGCGAACGACGCATTGCATGCCTCTGTTGACATGTTCGGGACTTTAATATATCACTTTTTCAAGAAACAAATCCCTAAACTTTTATCGACAACCTCATCGCATACATGAAAACAGATATTCAAGAGTATTAACTATTCGAGTGGACCACACACCATATAAAAGTCCTTCATTCTCTTCAAACATCTTTTTTTTTGTTGTTGTTGTTGTTGTTTAGAGGTAGTCAAATTGGCGCGGAACGTTTGTTTATATTTTTGGCATCATTTCAACAAATAAAAATTCCGATATAGGATATTTTAGTGTTGTATTTTCTCTATTATTTTTAATCTATTGCGCACTTCCAATTTTATACCCATGCGCGGCTGTCTTGTAGGTTTGCTTTGAAATTTTTTTAAAAACAGTGTATATTATGTATATAGTGTATACGGTGTATGTAATATTATTATAGTATTTTGTAATTCTACCATTCAATTTGCTCATTTTCATCATCCGAATTTGTGGCAGGCCTGTTTGATAAGTATCAGACTTTTATTGTTCCCGCGCCCAATAGTGATTCGAAGGCGGTGCAACTGTGCACATTGTAAAGAGACAGCTTATGCACATGCCTCAGTTTTTTCCACGAATCCAAGTGAGCCAGTCGTTGCCTGCTTCCACCGAGTGAGGTGTTGTTATACGTGTGCGTCGGATTTTGATTTCTCTCAAGATGACTGAACGGGTAGAGAAAAGGTACTGCATCAAATTTTGTCAAAGCTTGGTGATACTGAAAGAGAAACAATTCATAAGATTCATCAATTCTCCAGCTCATTCATCGCACCTGATTCAGACTTTCTTGGCAAAATGTGGAATTCCAGTGTTCGCCAAATTCCATACTCTTCAGACATGACTCCTTGCTACTTCTGGTTGCTTCAGAAATTGAAGGTGCCATTAAAAGGATTTCGTTTTGAGAGTAGAGATGAGATATGTAGAACGCAACGGGGAGTTGAACACCATTCCAAACAAAGCCTACCAGAAGTATTTTCTGCAGTGGAAAGAACGGTGGGCTAAATGTGTGGAGGCGCAAGGGGCCTACCTCGAAATGAATAAGGGTACATATCGTATCAATTAACTTATGCATTTTTTTCGTCCAAAGGTTGAATATTTTTCAGACAGGCCACATATTGTCAATTAAAGATAGCATCTCATTTTCTATTCTTGTCACGATTTATTATTAAATCTATGTTCTCACTATGTTCTCACTCTATGTCTATCATCGCTCAGACTAATCCCTCTGGGGGAAGTCCTAGTTAACTATAACTTCAAGTCGTGGGTTACATGAATATTCTTCATTATATAAAGAATAAAAGAACGTTGAAATTGGTTTTATTATTGTGTTTGAAATAAATTACAGTTAAGATTTTTAACCATAAAAACAGTCAGTTATATTGAGTTATAATTTAGTAGTTCAATTATGTAAAGTTAAGCAAATAGAAACTGGTTGAATTGTTTGAGATAAAATACGAAGTTAATATTTTTTAAAATAAAAATACTAACTTAAAATTGAAACTCATGATCTTTTTTTTATGTCAAGCGTAACAATAAACACCAAACATATTTTTATAGATTGATGGCTGATTCTTCTAACAAAAAACTCCCGTATTGTAAAATATTACGAGTGTTATCACAAACAACACTCAGAGACAGTTATTTGACGGCTTTTCCCCCAATATATAGTATATATTCATAGACGATTGAATTTTTTCTATACATATTTATTACATTTATGCATACACAAAAATGTGAATAGGGAAGGTGGGGGGTGAATGGGACATTTTCACAAAAATATTTTTTTATATTTTTCTATTTAAGTTACTATCAATATTATATATCACATTTCATACATTAGGTATTTGTCAACATATATGAACAATATTTATTCTAGATTGATTTATTCACAAAAATATTATGAAATCAAAAAAACGTTCCTCCCTGTCCCAATCATCCCCACAGCAGGGATGAATGGGACACTAATAGGGATGGATGGGACACAAAGATTTTCCTCCCTGTATTCAATTTTACCAAATTAAAATTTATAATTATAACCTTATATGAAAATTATATTTGTAATATATGATTTTACAGCACGAATCGATATTTTTTTTTTCAATAATTCCTTTTATTGCAGTTTTAACTTTTAATGCGGACTTCGGCTATCAACCTGTTCTTTTTTTCCACTTATGAGGCATTTTAGATTTGAAATGAAAGTGCAAAATGTCTTTTAAATATAGCATAGCTAATAATTTTCAATCATAACTTATTAATTAATATTAATTAAATGTATCGTAGAAACATGCAGAACGGAAATTATTGTGTCGATCGGAAAGTCATGTCGTGTTCAGAAAATCAATTCGTACCGGAAAATTCTGCCCGATAATTATTAGACATTAGATATCGGAATCAATGTCTAATAATTAAATGATTGAATTTTCCGGTACGAATTGATTTTCCCAACACGGCCCGACTTTCCGATTGACCCAATATGTTAGGGGTGGGGATTTATTTGTGCAACATTTCACAATTCAATATAATTTTCCCCATTTGATCAATACACATATACTATTTTTATCAATTTTATCTATTTTAATTAAGTTTTAGTACCAATTTTTTGATAATCCATTAATAATTATTACAATACAATAAGTAACACTGAGAAATTTTAAACAATAACAACTCATATAATACTATTTAATACTATTAATTGACGTAAATTATTGATTTATCATCCTATATAATACTATTTAATTAATAAATGAAATTTTCAACATCTCTAGGGAGGCGTGAGAATGTCCCATTCATCCCCATTTGAAATGTCCCAATCATCCCCATGATGCATAATATCCCTTCTCAGCCATTTTACCTCAAAAATTATTTTGTCACAATGGTTACTATTCATTCATTTTAATTATTGATATTGAACCTTAAAATAAATAACTACAACATAGCTTAATTTTTTATGTTGTATAAGATATTTCACATCTTCAAATGTAAAAAAAACTTACTTTTAAGCAGAGATATCAGAAAATGCAACTTTGAAGGAAAATGAAAACAGCAATGTGGTTCTACTTTTAGTTCTGAAGCACACTGTGGTAGAGATATATGGGGTTAGGAAGCAATTTAAAATAAATGTTTATTGCCTGAAATATTGAGAATGTCTCATCCATCCCTTATTCCATACATCCCCTAGCTCCCCTATATCGTCAATAAATATTTGAATGTGGACATATGTACCACAAATGTGTATGTAAATTCTACTACTCTTCAATATTTAAGTATCGCTTTCTGTTAATATCTGTGTCTGCGTCTAGCCTGTGTCTGTGTAATGTTCAGTTGTTTGTTTTTACAATGGTTAAATTGTACTGATTAGGCCTTGCGGTTGCTTGGCGAAACGTTTACTGAATGTATTTTCGATGTTTTTAGTAAAACGGTATTCAAGTCTGTCGCATTCTTTCTTGGTCCATACAACTTCGAAGAATATTCCTTTATTTTTTATATGCTGCTACCACCGATACGTGATATCGGGCACGCTGTGAGAGGCTTATCGAAAAGAATACTAACTCATTCCATTTAACTTAACTAACAATTTATTTACACATTTTTTACAAATATCAAAACAATATTTACAATTAAGAACTCGGATATAGATGATCCGGTCCGACATTAAGTTACATACAGAAAGTACTTTGTGTGTACTGGTCCGCTTATTAAAATATTCTATATCTCTCTCACACTACGTTAGTTAAAATACATTTATCACAGATCCCATTTGATCTCCCGTTACATCGGCTCTATCCTCCAAGAGCCTCATACAACTTAATACATGCTTTGTCAGAGAACTGTATTTGTCGAAAAAGTTACCACACACTTCCAGGTCCATGCATGAACTGATTACTCTCAGCTATCTAAGTCATCTCCCAAAACAGCCTATACGGGGTTTCCCCTCTGCCACCAGGGCCCACTTCCCTTCATCGAAAATCAACAGTCAGCTTCCCTTGACTGTCCATTATCTCGCTAGATAGTCAGTGAAACTCTTTTGTCTGCCTTATCTCAGGAATGCATTTGAATAGGCAGGGGTACTGCTATTCATTGACACAAAAGGATTGTTCATTTAATGCTAACTATGATATCTGAGATTAACTTCAAGATAAGAAATAAATGTAACCATAAGACTCCGAGTACATAGAAAGTGGCACGAATACAATATATAAGTAAAAAAAATTATATCATATAACATTAATTCGAAATAGTATCTGCTCATCAGAACCTGACAAGGTCTGTCTTATTTTATTTAGTCTTTTAAAAGCTTCAAATTCAGACGTTAAATGTATGTATATTGCAAATTAAGTAAATTTGTCCCCCGTTGCCCCCTTAGGGATCGATTTTTTAAAAAGTCAACATCCAATTCATTTATTGCCCACAGTTATGCATATATATTTAAAATTTAATATAATTCAAATACAATAAATGTAATATTTTAAAATGCTTTTAGCAATTTTTATAACTACGACTTAATCTAAAAAAAAATAACTGATTAAATATATTATCTAATTAGGCATCTTTCACTTAAAACAAACACTTTTTCATCTCAATTTGTAATTTTCAAGTACTTCTGTAGGAATAAATAATTAAATAAAATAATATATTAATTGAATGTACATTCATTTTAAACAATAAAGAAGAATGTTATATGATGTATGAAACTATATACAGTGAGAAGAAAAATATTAAAATTGGTGAACAATTTTTTCAAAATTTTGTCACCGTTGAAACATTTTTCAAGAATTCGATTTTTTTGTTTACAAATAGGCAATGAATATGTTATGAATAATAGGTTTGAAAATAGGCAGTAGAAAAATAACTCGTGTACATCACCAACCAGAATGATTAAAGGGCAGTCGTACCTTCATGGTCGGCAGTAAGGCAAGGATGATTCCTTAAGTGTTTTCCGTGCATAGTGGAAAAAGCCGTAAAATTAAATCAAAAGATTTATTAGTGACAGGTAGATTATTCCAACTCCACTAATATTGCAAGAACTCATTTTCGAGTAGGTCACAGTTCAAAAATAGCTTTAAGATGTTAAACTGATCAGAAGCGACATCATGAATAAATGACAAAATACTCTCCAAGTGATGCCGGTTTTTTAAGCAACACAAAATCGTATATACAGTGAAACTTCTTTTAAAGGCCACCCCTATTCAAGGGCCACCTCTATTAAGGGCCAATATTTTTAGGAATGAAAAATTTTCTCATAGGCATAATATGTTAAATTTACTCCTATTAGGGGCCGCGCCTACCCCTCATAAAGGCCATTTTTTTCACATGTGCCTTAAATCCTAAACAGGTGTATTGAATTCCTGAACCAAAAGATAAGAGTTCAGCAAACAACTGCACTTGCAACAAAGAAGACAGGGGGAGATGAGGAGGATTTAGCAAGACAATGAAGGACCACAAACTTTTCCACAAGTGAGACAAATAGATGTTACTCACACTTTGTTTGACCTTTCAGCCTGTAGGGGTTGGGTTGGAGGGGAAACTTCACCCTTTGTTATGGGCACACAAAGAATAACAGGTTATCTAGAAAAAGCTATTCCACATTTACTAAAACTGTGAATGCATATTGAAGCATAATTTTTACACCAGCAATTTTATGCTCAGACTTATGTAAAATTTAAAGTTATGGTATCTAAATCAAGCCAAAGAGTACATTTGGATTTGAATGACAAAATCAAAGTTCTTAATTGTTATGATCAATGAGCATCTGCAAGAAAATTGGCTTCACAGTTTAATTGCATCGAGAATCTTATAAACAATATTGTTAAAAACAAAGAGAACTTACTGAAAGAATATGCAGATTTTAAAAATCGCCGGATAAAAAGAAAGAGAAATGAAAAATTTAGTCATCCCTATTCAAGGACCACCCCTTATAAGGGCCAATTTTCAATGGAACGGCAGGTGGCCCTTACAGAGAGGTTTCAGTGTATCTGCTTTAAAAGGCAATGTAACTACATAAATACTAGAAAAGCGCGTACGGCTACATGGCAACGAGCCAATATTGCGAAGAGAGGGGGGAGCGGAACGGAAAACCGCGGTATCAGTATCTTACAGTTTATCGTCTGCTCACAGTTAACAAAGATTTAATTTAAAAAAATGTAAAGCAAGTAAAAAGGAAAGGTCAATAATATGCACCGCAAACATATCAATGTCGAAAATGACGTCATAATTAGCGGGAAATAACTGTTTTAATTCTTAAACCTGAAAAAAAATAACAAGATTGCCTCAAGAATCATAATGATAAATCACTGATTGTCCATTAGGTTTAAAAAATTTAGAGATATGGATTGTTTGGCAGAACAGATCTTTTGTTTATAAATTTCCATGTAAGAAAAAGTCACGGCCTCTTAAATTTAAGTCTCCTCACCGGTGAAGGATCACATTTTATTATCTTTCTCAACAAATTTTTAAAGTTTTGAAATTTTCCCGACAATATTTGCAGAAAATATTTCACCTGCAATAAAAATTTTCAATATTAGAAAATTTAATAAATTGAAAAAAAAATGTACATACAAAATAAAAAAAATTGCCGATCTATATATCGCCTCAGCGCAAGGGTTGAAGTTCTCGGAACTTAGGCTATGCAGCAAGATAGGATGCAGTAGATTCCAGTCTTACATAATTCATGAAATTGGCAAACAAAGAGAGTTCACTTTGAAAAAATATATATTCTTTATAAAACAGAATTCGAGAATAACCAAGATAAGAATTTGCGAATGTTGAAATGTTCTTCATTAGGGTTTCGTTCATCTCATGAAAGAAGCCCTTATAGTCTCGCTTCTCTATCTGTTCGTTCGTCACAGACTGGCACTCGGAAAATATTTAAGTTACAGACTTGACTTTTTTTTTTTTTTTTTTCACCTAGAGCTGAATACCTCCTGTCACACCCAAAATCATAAAATTTTGAAAAACTTTTATATTATCACAGTTTTTATGAATTGGACCATTTCTGCAACATTACACAATCCCAATTTCAGCAAATTCATTCTTTTCATCAATTATAGCCCAGTTATTAAGGTCAATGGGTTCGTATGCAGAACGTTGTGAGTTCAAATCCCGCCGATTTACGTTGAAATTTTTTAAACTTAAATTTGTAATTATTTTAACACAATTTCTTTTTAAAAATAAATTTGCGAAGTATTGTGTGTAGCCCCCCCCCCCAAAAAAAAAAAACAACAACAACAACAAAAGGAATGAAAAACCGTAAAATAGAATGAAACTTTTAAAAACTGATTAATGTCAGCGGAATAAATATTGGATTCTCCTTATTATTGTTTGGTGCTGCCATCTACTGGCAATTTTTTGAAATAATAGATTTCTATGGACAATTTTTTTTTAAAAATTATCTACAAGATTGCTGAGGAATTGAAAGGTATTTTTTCTTTTTCACTTCGAACTTTATTATATGTTTTTGGAAAAGAATTAATATGGTTTTTTCTTAATTATTTCAGAATTTTAAATGTGTCTTAAACAATTTTTTGATTTTAAAAATATTACTTTTTTATTTATAACGGCGCTAAATTTTTGAAATTGATTAATTTAAAAATATTCTGATTTTTTAATTTTATTTAAATAATTTTACTTTAATACTTTTAATTTCACTAAAATATACATTTTTGAATTATTTTAAAATTAAACGCAATGGTGCTGCCATTTGTGTAAGAATTTAATAATTATAAATTAACAATTTTCATTTATTAACTTAAGGTAAAGCGTTTTAAAAGAAATATTAAACAAAATCCTCTGTGCGATCTGCGATCACACTTACTCACTTGTTTTTTATTTCGCGAATAATTAAAACTGACAGTTATCGCGAATAGACAGACAAACAAACAAACAGACATAAGCCAAAAAATTTTCGTATGTCAACAGTAAGCCTTCACGACGTTTCGGTAATAAATAATAAATAAAAGACAGAATAATTTCAGAATAAAGAATTGTTACGATTAGCTACATACTGTGACGCAGAGGATTTATAGAAATCTTTAATTTATTTCCTTATATATAAAAGAAAAAAGTAACGCTTTGGAAGTGGACCAATGAAAATCTGCGTAGATACCGTGAAATGCATCTGATTGGACAGAACTTTATGACGCTATAAGGGAGGTTACCAAGGGGTGATCCGGCTCTGTTGCCAAACGTCGCCAAGTTTGCCGTCAACTTGGCAACCAAAATTAGTCGCCAAAGGTGACGCCGACTTGGCGCTATTTCCAGTATTTCGCCAAATTTCCATAGACTCCCACTGAAATGCAATAGGGTTTACTTGCTTTCAGGAAATCAACAAATTCAGATATTTCAATGCAACAAAAACTAATATTAGCTTATAAACAGAGCTTAATTGAAGTATTTACATTATTTTTAAGCACAAACAATAATCTGGGGTTGACTAGAAAATAGGAATTTCTTCGCGATACCGAATAGAATCGCTAAGCGATTACGCGGAGGGTTGGTGAGCGTAGCAAGCAGGGGGGTGGTGCCTCCTAGTTTAATACAAAATAACAAAACTAGTCGGATGTGGCAATTCCAAAACTTTCTTCTATCTCATACATGTGATTTACAACAAAATCTAATTATCAACAACTTTGGCAACTTCTAACTGAATCTGAAGTTTGATGAAAATCCGTGCATTAGTTTTTTAGATAGAGCTATTGTGCAAATTGTAAAATATTCTGCATAGCAACGCCATCTGTTGGGCGATTTTCAATGAAAACTAATTAGGACCAATTTATACCAGGAAATAACTGAATCTGAAACTTGATGAAAGTTCGTGCATTAGTTCTTGAGATATAACTATTGCAGAAAGCGTGAAAAATGCAGCATGGCAGCGCCACCTGTTTGGCGATTTACACCAAAACGTAGTAAACATCAACTCATATCAAGGACTAACTGAATCTGATGTTTGATGAAAATTCGTGCATTTTTTCTTGAGTTAGAGCTATTGCGGTAATCATGAATAATGCAGCATAGTAGCGCCACCTGTTGGTCGATTTTCACCAAAAACTAATCAGCGCCAGTTCATATCAAGGTCTAACTGAATCTAAAGTTTTGTGAAATTACGTGCATTAGTTCTTGAGATAGAGCGCCCAAAAATTTTTGTCACATACAGAGTGACAGACAGACTCACAGACATCTTCTAAACACCATCAAATCGTGTTCAGGACATTCTAAAACGTATAAATTCGTCGAAAACTGGAAGTCGAAAATTTTCACGAATCCAATACTTTATTTTTTTAAAGATAAAAGAAAGTAATAAACAGCGTTTTTTGAAAAAATTTCTCGTTTCTTCAGTGACAAGTAATTATATGTAAGAAAGTTACTATATTAGTGTTTTAGTTACATCCGATTATCTGCGCGTAACAACAACCCTAAAATGCTTTACATAAACTAAATCCACCCCCCCACCACCACCACCACCACCTTCCAACACGCACACACACACTCTGCTTTACTAGATAGAAAACTTAAATGGCTATTTAAGGTCGTTGATTTTTTTTTCATTTTTGGATAAATGAATTACATCTTGAGTTAAAAGCGATTGTTGTCTCAAGACTGCATTTTGTTTCCTTTCCCTGACTGTCGCCGTCTGGAAGTGTGGTTCAAAACACTATCTTCCAAAGTATTTTCTGAAAAATAGTCTGACTTTGCCGAAAAATGGAACTGGATTACACAGTTTCTGAATTATCGAAATTCTGAATTCTGGTTATTCTGATTGAAAACTATGTCAAGAAGGGTTGGATTTTAAAACAGACTTAAAAGTGAACTTGCAATTTTATTCATAAAAGGGAAACTTTTGATAAATATTGCTTCAGAGTGACATCATTTTCATCTATTTTAAATCACATCTGTTTCGGAATTAAAACCTGTGATATACAGGACATTTCTAACATGAAGAAAACATTAGTTTTTCGATTTTATCTCCATAAATTCTGCATCAAATAGCATATTTCATTTCATTTCATTTATCTTTTGATCATTAACCATGCACTATAATTTCATCATTTTATTTTTGTTTTATTTATAATTGCATATACAGTGAAACCTCCCTGTGCGACCACCTCCCTGAACGACCATTTTTTCATGAAACGAAATTTATTCCCATAGGCTCAATACTAATTTTACCTCTATTCAAAGACCATCCCAGTTGAGCTGCCTCCATGAGCGACCAATTTCCTTGAAGAAAATGAAACAAATTCCGTTTTTTCCTGGTCGCTTGAAGAAGGTTTTTTTAGAAAAGTAATTCCGGAGAGCGCATTATTCATCAAACTTCTAAACTAAGATTAGAATTTTTTTTATTCCGGCAACTTTTAAGTGTTAAATCTTTGTGCCTCTTTAGGTAATGAATTTAACTCTGATGACAAATTAAGAATGACGGTCAATAAACTCCCCTGGCCTATTCTGTCAGGAAACTCTCAAAGAAATAGACAAATTAATGAAATCTTCATTATTTTCTCCCGTTCAAAAAAAAAAAATGCATTTATTTACTGAATTTTGAAACGACTTGGAAATAAAAGTTATAAAAGATAAAACCGTAAAATCAAAGCAAACGTCATTGTATTAATTTTTTATTTGAACTCTATAGTTCTTAGCTTATGCAATTAACTTTTGTTTTGATACTTAAATTTTCATATTTTTTCCTAATGTGAAAAATAAATTTTATTACCATTAATTGTTACCTTTTTTCAATAATTCAAATCTAGATTTAAACAAGACCTCCATTAAGAGACCAGCTTTCGGATCGACCAATTTTTATTGGAACGGAACGTGATCGCTTTAGGGAGGTTTTACTGTATATCACTTTCACTAAACCTATATTACGCACTGAAATGTATTTATTGAATAATGTGGTTTATCTTTTGCGCCATGCTATCCAAAACCTTAACAAAAATTTATGTAAATTATTTCATTGCGTTATATTATCCGTTAGCATACATTTCAATTAGTAGTTAGTATACTATGACGCAAAATAACCATTTACATATTAGGGTCAATCCAGTTCAAATCACCCAGGTGGTGTCGCTCGACATTTTTAATTTTCCTAATCTTTTAACAAAGACTTCCTCATAGTTTTCTGAGTTTAAATACATGACTAAAATTTTTTTTCATCATATAGTTTTTCGGAGAGGCCATTTTTAACAAATTACACAGCCATTTTTCGGAGAAAAACGTGTTTTGCGGAAAATGCTGTAACTGCTTTATTTTTCTACCTATCAAGAGGAATCAAAAACTAAAATGTTCAGCATAAAATTGTCGACATTTTATGTAATTATAAAATTTTCATTAGTCTTAAAATTGTCGACATTTTATGTAATTATAAAATTTTCATTAGGCTTAAGGACTTAGACCAAAAACATGCTTAAAAACCGGAGAAATAAAAGGTCAAACATCGCATTACGCTGTCATTGTTTTTTATGAAAGAAATGCGACTCACCTTAAATATTTTTTTTAAAAAAAGATCTCTTATAGGACTATTCATTTTTATAAATTTCCATCCCGAAAACCGTTTCCTTTTTTTTTTTTTTTTTTTTTTTTTTTTTTTTGTACAGCTCATCAAAAACTGTGTTAAGTCTGCTTTTGGCAATTTTCACTAATTAATATCTCAAAATGGACTGACTAAGAAATTCTGAAAACTTAGGATAATAAACATCTTTGTACTATAAAGTTAAATTGTAAATTTTATGACCGAGACTTAACTGGTTTTTGAATAACAGTTCACTAAAAATGCACCGCCCCCTCCCCATCTTCTTTTCCTTTTTGTTTTGTTCCAGATGCATAGCATTACATGTACTTTTTGCTTAGGTACGTTCAAATTGACGATAAAAACAAATTTTACGCATTATTGCTTAGTTAAATAGGGCAGTGGCCTCTTTTCAAAACTTTGACAAAAAAAATTATGGCCATTTTTTTTTCTTCCCATTCTGACCAGAAAATCAAAGTTCTAACTTTTTACGACTGCTCTTTCATCTTCACCTAACACTTCATTTATAATGACTGTTTCATAATAATAGAAGCATCTGTCCATCAGAAGAAAATAACTCGGTGAAAGCGGAAACTCGGTTAAGCAGGACTCGGATAATCGGGACTCTGGCTGTATATTTCATTTTTAAAATTATCTTTAGAATATTTTTGTTGGTGTTCAGAGGGGGCTAATGACACCCCGTGACATCCGCCATTGTAGATTAAGTAGTTCAGTGTTACATATTTTATGATTACATATTTTAAACTTTAAAATAAGTTTGCGATTAGAAAATTAGTAAAATTCTCTTTGTAAATATACTTTGCGGAAGAGGGGGGATGGGGGGGCGCCAAAATCCATGTTTGCCCCGGGTGCAAAAAAGGCTAGTTTCGACCCTGTTCCCCCCTCCCCCCTCCAACACACACAAAAAAATACCGGTTATATGAATCAGTAATTAATCAACTTTATGCAACGTTAGCAACTTTTATGAATCAAATCTAATAATCTTCCATAAAGTAAGAGTTATTCGAAAAGAAAAAAAAAAGCAGTCTGTGTCTTTTGCATTTCAGTAAGGAGAAAGAAATAGTGACCCTTCGTGATCCCGAAGATAAGGGTTTGACTGGGGTGCGAAGAAGGTTAACCGCGAATAACAGTAATGAGACAGGGTTGAGAGGGAGGGTGAAAAGGAAATAAGAAGAAACTGGACTCCTTATCTCAGTTCAGTGTTTTAATTTTTAACAGTCCCCTGTAGGTTTCGGCTAAAATCTTTTCGGCTAGTAAGGAAGTCACGCCTATTATATTACTTTGCACGAGAGGGAAACACAAGTTCAGAGGTCAAAGAAGTTCTTTATGTGACCACCTTGTGTTACTCACTGAAATTAAACTATTTGGGTGACTGGAGACCAGCTTTGCAGTTGGGGAAATTTTTCCTTCTACCGATCAAATTACAACTACTGACCAAATATCAATGATGGACCAGCACCGTATTAATGGTTGAGAACTAAAGCGTTTTTGTTTTGGGGGAAGAGAGAGTGGGTGAAATGCTACAAACTAAAAAGTTTTAAATTTGATTGCATCTTTAAAAAAAAAAAAGAAAAAAGAAAAAAAAAAGCAATTGAAAATCACTGCCATTTATCGTTTTTGTAAAAGTCTCAACAAATCACAATCCTAAAATATGTGAATATAAATTTCACATTAATTTATCTGAAAATCCCATGTATAATACACAATCACATATCCTTTTAAAACAGTGACAAATGAAGGTTTTTAATAATTTGCACAATAAGTAGAACCTTAATATCAATCGTACGTTCAGGGCTGAAACTAACCTTTTTTTGCGCCAGGGGAAAACATGGATTTTGGCGACCACCCCCTCCCTTCATCTCCTCACCCACAATAAATATTATTGACCTCAGGTACCCTATGCAAAATAAATAAATAAATAAATAAAATTCCTAAAAAATAAAAATCATTAAATAATTAAAATTAGAGCAAGAAATATGTAAACGACGCTCCCATAGGATTAACATTAGCTTGAGCGTTAAGAGCCTAAACAAGTCACGCGAAGAAACTGGAACGCTAATGCTAAACGTATGGGAGCGATCTTTTTTAATTTTCTCGCTTGCATATTAATAGTTTTAAATGATTTTTTTTCTTAGCTTAGAAAAGCTGAGGTTAAATTCTAACCAGGTTAGTGTTTACTTTTTAGATTTTGGTTGTAGATTATTTTTATAAAGTTACCTTCACTTCCAGTACCGGTTTCAAAACCTAAAAGTATGGCAACGCTAAAGATCAATCTAAACTATCCTAAGAAAAAAAATAATTTAAAAATATTAAAATCAAAACGAGAAATTTCAAAAGAACGTTCCCTTAGTTTAACATTAGCTTGCGAGTTTCTTTGCATTTCATATATATATATATATACATTTTTTTATGAATCGACAAACGATTCATTTGGCGCCCCCTTCGCCTTTCTTCCTGGGGCACATGCCCCCTCTGCACCCCCCCCCCATAGTTTCGGTCCGGGTTTCTTTAAAAAACATTAAAAAGGGGGGCTACTGTTCTATCTTGCACACATTTCAACCCTTAGATTTTACTCGTTGACAGTTGCTCGACCTCGCGCCATTTGAGACCGGATCTGCATGCAAAAAAAAGTAATTTTAGTAAAAGGCATGGGCGACATTTTTCAGTTGTCACCTACCTAGAAATGGCAAAAGGACGAGAAATGTAATTTGGGAAGGTAAAAGCAGGGGCGGCTGATGGCGCCCTGGGTTAGGTTTTTTTTATATTATTATTTTATTTTATTTTAATTACGGCCAGTCGCCCAAGCTCGCCTCCTCTCTCTAAGACTGGATTTGGTTGGTTGCAAAAAACAATTGCCCCAAAAGTAATGCAAAAAATAATGCACCAAAACTAATGCAAAAAATAATTGCACCCAAAGGAACAGAGCTGCATTTTACAATTTCCGCCTAAGGTAGCAAAACGCCTAGAAAAGGCAAAAAGAAGAGAAAAAATCATTTTTGGGGAAAAAGGAAGGGGCGGCTTTATTAGCCATGATGGCGCCCTGTGAGATATTTTTTTACTGTACCACTGCAAATGCTATACTCTTTTTTTTTTCCTTTTAAAAGACTTTACTAAAACATTTTACTTTTGGCACTCCTTCCAGGGCCGAAACTAGCTATATTTTCACCCGGGGAAAACGTCGATTTTGGCGCCCCCCCCCCTTTCCTCTGCAAAGTAAATTTACAAAGAGAAATTTACGAAAGTTTCTAGTAGCGGACTTACTTTAAAATTTAAAATGTGTAAAAATAAAATACATAATATTGAAATATATAACCAGCTTTATCAAATATTTATTCATTAAAACCTGGGGAAAAAATCGAAAGGAAGCAGAAATAATTCCGCTTTATACAGGTTTCCGTCTTAGGAGGTATAACTATTGGTATTCTTTCTGTTGGAACCATGTAGTTTTTTCATTTAAGACACGACTCCATTATAGACGGATTTCATTTTTCGAGATTTTACTGTTGTTATAGCATTACAAATTATTACAATTGGGGCACTTTAATGTCATAGTGATATGAGTCACATTGTTTTAGGAACTAAAAAACCAGGATTTACTGTAGGTATAAAAATGAATTCCAGTTTTGTAAAATATCTTCCTGTACTATCTACATAACTTTTTCGGAATTATCACTTATACCACTCTTCTTATTTATAGACTTATATATTTCCGGAATTTAATGCTAATTTTCAAATTTATGTCTGACTCAAAACAACAACAACAAAATTATTAAGTTTTTACTTTTTATTTTGTGAATTTTCGACCGCTTGGTTTTTATTGTAACAGTCGGTCACCTGTCCTCGCCTCCTCTAAGGACAGATATGGTGATATGCAAGTAAAAAAGTAATTATAAGAAAAAGAATGGGGTTATTCATTTTCTGTCTTGTACGCGAATCTTTTTATCTATTTGACATTTTTAATGCACTGTACTAAGCTTTTCTTTTTGACCTTTTCGGGTAGAAAATATTTTTTACACAAACTTCACACGCATATATATATATTGTATAAAACGGCAAACCAAATTTTCATCTGACGTTCCCTGCGCGAGGCGCCCAGACAGGGCCGAAACTAGCCTTTTTGGCGCCCGGGGCAAACATGGATTTTGGCGCCCCCCCCCCCACCACAAAGTAAATTTACAAAAAAGAATTTTACTAAATGTCTAACGGACAACTTATTTTTAAATTTAAAATATGTAAAACTGAACTACGTAATCAGCTTTGTCAAACATTGATCCATTAAAATCTTTGAAAAGTTATTGAAAAGAATTGCATTTTAATCTTTTTAAACTTTTTTTTTTTTTTGCATAGTCTAAATGAGGTCGATATCTAAAAAAGAAAGGTTTTACTAAGAATTTTACTCTGTGCATTCCCCTTCCCGTTGTCCTGGGCAGTCAGCGCCCATGGCAAGACGGAAAAAAAAGAAAGAAAGGAAGCTCAACACTGTTCAGCGGAAAAAAAACAAACAGCTTTCATGGAATTTTTTTATCTAGAAGAAAAATCAGACTGAGGGGTCACTTCTCCTTTGGTAGTTATCCATAGTGGACGGTAGGGTGTCCCACAATAGAGACTGACCTTGGAAAACGGTAATGATTCTCCCTCGGATTCTCCTCACAGGAAGTTATTTAAAAAATAGAAAGCAAACGCATAGGCATGATACTTTGAAATTTTGTATTGTAATGAATCTTTTTATCTATTTGTAAAGTTTAATGCATTTGGTTCAGTTTTCCTTTTAAATTTTCCAGCTGCGAGACATTTTTATACAAATTTCATAATATATATATATATACAATATACATTCTTGTGTCAAACGTCAAACAAAATCTTCATTTTGGCGCCCCCTTCACCTCCTGTTAAAGCGGCGCCCGGGGCACGTACCCCCTCTGCCCCCCTAGTTTCGGCCCTGCGCCCAGAACACATGCCCCCTCTGCTCCCCCCCCCCCATACTTTCAAACCCTGACTCCTTCTCCCATTTATTTATTATCGTACCGGACAATCATTTGACGTCGCGCCCATAGCAAGACGGGAAAAAAGAAAGCTCCAAAAAGAATAGAACAGCCTTCATGGTATCTTTTCAACAGAAAAGTAGTCACATTCAAACAAAATCTTCATTTGGCGCCCTTTTCGTCTTTCGTTCTGACGTCCGGGGCACATGACTCTGCACCCTCCCCCCCCCCCCTTCCAGGATCGGTTATCGGCGAGGGACAGTTTTACACAAAAGAGAGGAGTAGAGACTGACCTATTGGCCTTGGAAAACGTTAGCGATTTTCCTATTTGCAGTCTTCTTATTATAGATGAATCTTTTTACATTATTTGTAAATTTTAATGCATTTGGTTCAGTTTTCCTTTTGGATTTTCCGGCTGCGAGACATTTTTATGCAAATTCGATATATACACATATACATTTTTGTATGTAAAGACAAAAAAAAACTTCATTTGGCGCCCCCTACGCTTTCTGTTCTGGCGCCCGGGGTACAGAAGATTGGGGGGGGGGCACGTGCCCCCCCGACGCTACGCCTATGACGACACTTTTTTTCTGGTCATTAGAGTGTCGGGATAACGAGGTTCGACTGTATATTAAGATTTGTGAAAGTGTAATCGCTAGAGATCGAAACACACTTCCGTTTTTTTTTTGGGGGGGGGGGGTGGGGGGGTTCCGATTGAGTAGTTATAACTGTATGGTATTGCTTCTGCAAGGAAACATACTTTTTACGTTTCAGGTAAGATTCCGTTATACATAGGTTCCGTTTTAACAAGTTCTGTTGATCAAAATGCATTGGTTTTATATATATCTATAAAAACAAAATGGATAGATTTTAGCAAATAGATTTGTACACTATTCCTTTCAGAAGAACCATAAAAATGTTCCTTTATTGACAGGATTATTTAGTTTCACCTATGTTACCCTAGGCTTGGGGGTTTGTCCTAACCATATGCCACAAAACGGGTTCCCAGGACACACCTAACGTATAGCATGGCACTAAAAGGAATTTAGAAGAATTTATGCATCGTGAAAAATCGGGATATTTGGCATTCTGTGCAGGGGATTCCACGGAATAGGTCTTTGAGCACCTGATAACACTAGTCATGACTGGTAATTATAAATAGTAAAGTTCATAGCAATAAATAAAGTGTCTCTCATTTGAGCCGATGGAGCTCAAATCAATGAATAATGTTGAAATTTTCCGAAAGAACAAACGACATTTTTTTAATACAGATAGTTTCGGTCTGGCCGAATTTTTGGTAGCATTTTCGCCAAAATTCAGATTTTGGGAAGAAAACAAAATCTAATTTTCCCTCAATCTCTTAATTTCAATAACAATATATATTTCCTCATAGTTTCATAATTACGATCAATTTCAATAACGTTTCCTCGTAGTTTCAAGTTTTGTAATTTCATAATTTTTTTTCCATTCTGATCAGAAAATCAGAGTTCTAACTTTTTACAACTGCTCTTTCATCTTCACATAACGCTTCAATTATAACGGCTGTTTCATAATAATGGAAGTCATCAGTCCATCAGAAGAAAATGATCCATTCCAAAGATATAAGCTCGATTGAAAAAAACTATTTAATACTTTGAGCAAAAAGAAGAGGCTACACCTGCAATTTTCATGACACTATAGAATCATATAGCTGCCAATTTGTATGGTTTTGTTATCTCTAAAATTGAATACAAATTTTTGCCGTATTTAATCGTTGAGAATTGTTAGATTTCGGCGATTGAATTAAGCAAAATTTACTGTTAAGATTTAGGGGTAAGAAAAAAATCTTAGAAATTGGTAGCGTAATACTGCAGCAAAATGGACATTCAGCAAACAAAAAACTACCAAGGGCTTTCTCAAATAAACAATTTCATTCCCCATTTTTCTTAAAAGTAACAGAAATGTTACTAGTACCATAAAAATTAATGAATTAAGTGAAAATTTATATTTAATCTCCTAATTGGTGACGGTTTGTGTAAATCTAGTTTATACCAGTTTTTTGCTTATCCGAGGTGAGCTTAGTCCATATTAACTCTGATAATCGAGACTTTACTCTATAGCAAATTTATGTTTAACCGTAGAAAAAACAATTTAAAAAAATGCATTCAAGATTCTAAGTAATTTGAAAAAAAAAACGTTACAGAGAGCATTTTAAGCTACATATATGAAACTAACAATATTTTTTAACAATTAGACAAACCGGAACCATATTTTTCATACTTTCCTGAACCGGAGTAATATTTGTCACAATTTCATGAACTGGAACATCGTTCCGGTTTGCTCCAGTACATTTCAAGCCCTGGTTCATCGTCAAAATTTTCCTTTCTTTCGTATTTTAAACGTAACTTTTTTCCTGCATGCCTATAATATCGTCAATCGTAATTATCCTTATCCCTTTAATGAATATCATTATAAGCTATTCATTTTGTTATGAATGCTTTAATTTCAAAGTGATGGTAAAAAACATGTATAAAAAATTTACCATCCATAGTTCTTTATATAGTGGGACACCCACAAAGTGAAAAAAAAAATCATGTAAATTGCTAGCACACCAATGAAGTATTTTCAGTGTTTTCCAGTATTGAAAACAAATCACTCTATCTGCATCAGTAGTTAGGGGGAAGTGGGGAGGAATGGGGCACTTTTTACAAAAATAAGATATCTACTTTGACTCAAAAATTTCAATTTATCGAATTCAAAATGAAACATTTTCTAATGTCCTTGAACAATATAGAAACAAAATTTGCAGGCACAGTTTCATAATTAAAAAAATTTTAAGTTTCAAAATGTGTCCCAAACTAACAGGGAGGTATGAGACAGCTATAAAACTAAGTATGATAAGGCACAAATAGTCTAGTGTCGGCTACATATAATCTAACAAAGATTGTAGGTTGCTAATGTCTATGCTACAATATCAAATTCCAGTATCTGCTTCACTGGAAGGAAAATTCAGAATTGCCAGTCACAGATGATATTAAAAAATAGGGATGCACCGGATATTGATTTTGCCGAATATCCGAAGCTCCTTTGCCTGCCGGATTCGGATATCCGGCACTAGATATGTTTTTAGTTATATGGTGAATTATTTCTTTATATAACGCCATCTCAGAACAATAAATTACAAACATGTTTCACACATCATTAAAACATTTTAGATGCACTGAAATATAATTTACAAAAACAATATATCTTTGACTATCAGGGCTTGAAATTCAAGTTTTCCCCAGGAGGGGAGTTGAACTGTTAGAAAGAGAAAAAAAAATCTTTAAACCCTGTTATTTTTATGTGCCACTTAAAGAATCACATTTATACAGACATGACAAAATACCATTGAAATAATTTAAATTAACAACTCAAGATAATTATCCAAAATGTTTATTTTTATTAAAACAAAGGAACAGAATCAAGTTTTATATGTACCATGTCTATTTTTCAACTTTCACCATATGTTATTGGCAATTAATAAAAGTTGCTAAATGAATTTCTTAATTTAGATTTTATTCCATTTTATGTGATTTAGCCTCTTTCACAAGTTACGCTTTTGACAAACAGAACAGAGCAACTTTTATAACTTTAGAAATGATCAGAAATGCATGGTTATGCTCTCTTAAAAAATTTTAGAAAACTTTGCAAAATCTGATGTGCATTAATTTTTAACTTATTTGCATGAATAATGCATATCGGTGATTCTATTGTCAATATCCTACGGTGATTGTATGTCACTTCTGAACAAACTTGTTTCATTATATTCTTAATGGAATTATAGTCAAAACTATAATCCCTGGTATTTTTGTTAATTGAACTATGTTCTATGCATTGGAATTTTAAATCCATATCCAAAATTTGAAAAGGAAATAGTCCATTGATTTCTTCTATTACATGATAACAGGTTGATTTCAAAAAGTCATGTTCTAATTTCTGTGAATTGCAAGAATCAACTAGTTTGTTATTTCTAAATGTTTTTTTTAAGTTACCAAATTTTTTTTCCTCATGTGCACCACAAGTGTAATCTCATTTTGTTGAGTGCTGACTATTGGCCAATTTGGTAGGGCTCTGTCTCCAGTGGCCATTACTGCCCTTCTAGTTATTTCCTATTTTGAGCACAGGGAAAAAACATCGCAAAATATATAAATCGGTCATAAAAAAAATATCGCCGATTTCGTCAATCATGGTGAAAATAAATAAAAAAATTTGTCGACCTGTCGCAAGAAGAAAACTGAAGCTCATAGGAAATAGGCAGCGGGAAAATATCACAAAATTCGTCAATCGATCATGGAAAAATATCGTGAAATTTGCCAGTCCGTCACGAGCAAATATCGTGAAATTCCTCAGCCGGTCGCAGAGAAAAAACGCGCAAATTTTCAATCGTACGCAGAAAAACAATCGTTACTTTCATCAGTATGTCGCAAGAAGAAACAGGGGAATTTGCCAATCGGTCACAGAATAAAATTGCCAAATTTATCAATTGATCACGAGAAAAAAAATTTATGAAATTCACCAGAAAAAATCGTGAAATTCGTCAGTCGGTCGTGGAGAAAAAGCGCAAAATTTTTCAGTCAGATGCAGAAAAACAACCATGAATTTTGTTAATCTGTCGTAAGAAACTGCTAAATCTGCCAATCGATAGTAGAAAATATCACGAAATTTGTCAGTCGGTCCTGAAGACTTGATCGTCGTTTTACAAAGAAACATTTTCGGAAAACGATTTTTTGGAAACAGGAGCCGACCGCGCACAATAGGGCATAATAAATAGGGCACAATAATAATCTTTAGGGCACGAATCCTGCCATCCCGTCTCGAAATTCAAGCCCTGTAATGTATATTAATAATATTGCATAAAAAATGTAATTTAAACATTAAAATATTCTGTTTATTTGTACAATGAAATGCTGATAATTGCTACTGGATTTGGATATGGGATTGACTATATTAATAATTGCTAATAATTAATTAATTTGTACAATGAAATGCAGATAGTTTGCACAACAAATTTTAACCATATGCGTATAATTGTAGAGTATTTTCACAAAGAAATACTACATACTTTCTTTTTATAATTTAAACATAAAATATCTACTAATATACCCATGATTAAAGAGTTATTTTCTCCAAACATAGGTTTAGTTGATGCCTTTTTTCTGTTGTAATTATTTAATATTGTTTTTGCTCTAAGTCACATTTAGTTTTATTTTAAGTTAAATTATTTTGATATTTATAAGTAAAAAGAAAATTACTTTTAATTTTAAATATTTATAAGGAAGTTACAAAAATAAATAGTTGGATTTGCTAATCCCAAAACTTTCTTCTATCTCATACATCTTAATATTTCAAACAGTAGTTCCAAATGTTAATACTTCAATATTATTAGTTCAATATTATACCAACTTTGATTTTGATCTAAAATTTCTGCTCCAGTCAATTAATCAGAATAAGTTAATCTCGATCATGATATTTATTAAAATCAATAATTTTTTCATTATTCTGTTGTACATCAGCTGTTTGTGAATATCCAGCTTAGCAGGATGCGAAGTTCCCTTTGCTTTATGAGCCGCCAATATACAATACAAAAAAAATTGCGAAAAATCGAGAAAATTTTACAAAAATTTGTTACAGTGCCACCTTCTGGTGGAATATTTCCAAATTCAAGGAGAAACTGCTGGCCATAGCCAAAAATATACACACAAAATTGGTTTAATTCTATGCTTAGCTTCATACACTTTTCAATGGTAAAATAATGAAAATAACACAAAAATCCGTATTATTGCACCCCCCTTTCAGCAGAATATTTTCAAATTGAAGGAGGACCTGCTGGCCATAGCCAAAAACATACCTTCCAAAAATTGGTTCAATTCTATGCATAACTTCACACACTTTTCGATGGTACAAGAATAAAAGTGGCACAAAAATCGCTATTACAGCGCCCCATTCTGGTGGAATACTTCCAATTTAAAGGAGAACCTGCTGGACATAGCCAAAAAAAAAAAAAAAAAATACAAAAAATGTTGTTCAATTATATGGATAACTTCATACACTTTTCGATGGTACAATAATGAAAATGGCACAAAAATCGCGATTACAGTGCCCCCTTCCCCCCCTCCAGTGGAATGTTTCCGTATTGAAGGAATACTGGAAGGAACGCCTGGCTATAGCCAAAGACATTCACAAAAAATTTGGTTCAATTCTATGCATAATTTCATTCACTTTTTGATGATACGATGGCGACACACGGACAGACATTTTGTATAAACATGTTTTGAGATATCTGACTCCTAAAACATCTAAATCTGTCGAAAACCGGAAATCGAAAAATAAGATTCTATTACAATACTTTCTTCTAAAAATAGGCCTGTTTAATTGTTAAACTTAAAGAAAGAAAATTAATAAAGTCATACTTTAATAAACAACTTCAAATTTTGTTTTACATTCTGAAAGTAAAGGTACAATTTTCTAAAAGAAGTAAACGTAAATTCTTAAATTTATTATAAAGAGTTCAAATATCAATGTTAGGAAAGCTGGCAATTCTTTAAACTTTTGAGAATTACCTTTTACTCATGAATAGTGAACTTACTTTCATATTTTGCATTGTAAACAAAATTGTTCGGCATTATTTCGGGTCAAACGATTTCTGTTATCCTTATATATTCACTTCGCTGCACTCTGCCGGATATCCGAAAGAGAAGTCGAATATCCGGTGATTGTGATTCGGATATCCGACGGTATTTCGGATATTGAAAAATCAGCCAGATATCCGTTGCATCCCTATTAAAAAATTATCAGTTCAATTTATTTACTTTTTAAAGTAAATTAATATATTATCCTCTAAAAATATTTCTGAATTAGCAACTTGCATTCCTTTTATTAAAAAGAAGGAATTGGACTTGTCCCATTCCTCCCACTACCTTCTTTTATGTTAAACTTTTTGTATAAACAAAAATGCTGCTTTTAGGCTTAGTTTAAATTATGGATTACTATGGAAAATGTTAAAAAGTGCGAGTCTGGAATTTACAATTAAAAGTAACCTATAGATAAGAGTGTGTGTCCATGTGGCCTAAGTCAATCTGTGGTTCTTTATCTCAGAACCTTGTCAATATATTTATTTTATTTACATATATATAAAAAAAAAGTATAAAAATTACAAACTGCATCAAAAAATGATGGGGTTAAACATACAATAAAAATACAGGAAAAAGAATATAGCATGGCTGCCAATGTCAGCCCCACAAATCCTGGGGAACAAGTCTAGTATGCTTAGAATAAACATTTTGGGAATATGAGGTGTTCTCACTAACAATAATGCATCTCATAATTTTAGCATACTTGTCAGAGCACAGTCTTCTAACTATTCGATCATTCTTGGGATACCAGGGAGCCAACAACAATAGCTTCGACCTTAGCAATGCAGTTGGTAATAGAAAGTTCAATAGCGAGGTCCTTGTACTTCTCTTCTTTTTTATTTCTTGCCTCAGATAAGGTCTCAAGTCCATTTTCAAAAGGAACAGTAATATCAAGTACAATAATGTCCTTATTTTTTTTAAGGACAAGGTCAGGTCAAAGATTGGCAGTCTCGACAACTTGATCTTCACCAATGACAAACCACCTACCCATAGCAGCTTTCTTGATCCTAGCAACCACAGCATTGTGCCCCTTTTTTATAGAGTATGATTAAATGCATTTAACTTGTTGAATGTCAATGACATATTTATATTTCATGAGGTGAGATTTTACAGTAGTTAAGGTATGCAGAAAATAGGGAAACAAATAATCATTCTATTTTAATAAAAATGAGTACAAACAGAGAAAATAAGAAAATCTATTCAAAAGTTATCATAAATATACATTTATCTACATCAGATGAATCTAGCATCTCTATTGAAGTTAATAAAAAAAAGATATTTTTTGGTTAGCCAGGTGCCAGTGTTATATATACACATATATGTATACATATCTATGTGTGTGTACATATAACACTGGCGCCCAGCTAACCGAAACATGCAAAAAAAATTATGTGGCCTGCAGCCAGATTAGTAACCTCAGAACCTTGAGCATCCTTTCACACCCCCAAAATAAATTGAGAAAGATCCATTCATGTAGGGGAGAGGGGGGCACCTTTGAACATTTTTTTTTAAAAATCCACGTATTTCTTACTTGAATTATATTTATTGAATTTTAAATATTTCGTGAGAGAAAGAATGTAATTCTGCATGATATGAAATAAAATATTACAGTTTTTCAGATAAATTAAATATGTTGTGAGGCTTTAAAAAGCTGAAAGTTTTCTGTTCAAACCTGCCCCATGTAGGGGTACCTTTGAACAAATAAACAAAATATGAAAATATTGTAAGTTTTTATTAAAAACTGTATCTTTCCAAAATATAAAATAATAAGAATAAAATTACACAATTACATTTAACTGAAATTACTAGTATTTTTTTTATTATTTAACCAAATTTGTATCCATCAAAGCACATTATTGAGACAGAACAGAGTATCTCCCAATTATGTTTAATTGTGGCAACTTTTTTATATAATATCCTTAAAATCAACCAAATTGATATCTGATGCCTCTGTAAAATATATCGTATGTTCTTTTTTATGAAGAAACCTGATATTAAGCAATTTAATGTGACCAATGTAATGAAGAGTTCTTTTTGCATGAAATTGAACTAAAATGAAATCATTTACATTCAAATTGTTATAGAAAATGGATAAAACCCTGTTTTATGAAATCCAGAAATAATGTTTACCATTGTAAATGAAACAGTATAGGGTTTGTTAGGTAGGGTTTGTAAATCATGAATTATTGTTGTGTGACCTGAATTTGCCTGCAGTTGAAGCCCTGCATGAGTACATCTTTCATATTAAGTATAATAACACTTAATTAATCTCTTAAATTCCATGTTTAAAAAAAATTTAAACAATAATAATATCTAGATACATATATACTGTATCTTTCATAGTTTTAATGGTGTTCAATGGTGCCCCATCACATGGAGTTTAGCATTACAATTATTTACTCAATTAGGTTTGAGAATTTGAATAAAACAAACCTTATAAGTTAAAGCTAACATCTCTATTTAGGTATTAAATAGTAAATTATAATTTTAAGGATACAAGATTATCAACAAAAAGCTTACAACTTTATTTTGATAAGTTTAGATTCAAGAAAGCAAAATATACATATCTTGCTTAGACAGAAGTGTCCATGCAAATTAGTAAAGCTTTGTATTCTTGTTACATTGAAGCAGTAGTACTGTGCTGCCATATATATTTAAAAAATATAATTTATTTAAGGGAAAAGATTTACAGTGTTCAAAGGTGCCCCCAGTTCAAAGGTACCCCCCCCCCCTCTCCCCTACTTAAAAGTAAGGCATTATAAGTTAAAATCTCTCTCTTGGAAAAAAAAAAATTCTGACTATGGCCAAAAAATTATAGAATACCAAGATGTTTGCAGTATAAGTATTATTTTAATATAAAAAACAGAAATTTAATCTTACAAATTAAATTAATTTATTTCAGATTGATAAGATATTTTAGATTCAACAATTGGCAATTCAAACACTTTAATATAACTGTCTGGTGTAGAAAAGGTGAAAGTCCTCGCTTTAAGAAAATCTCATTCAAGCACATTGCATTTACATGTATTTTTAACATATTCGTAATGATGATTATTTTTTTTTTTTACACAATTACAGATTTCATTTTAACATTAATGCTTTGTGCTATAAAGTAAAGTGCCCTAAAGCTGACATCTTTAAATAAAACAAATATTTAAAGCATTACCAATTTTCTAAAATAATTTAGAATGATTTTTTTTTTTTCTTGAATGGCAGCACTTTTTAAACACAAGATATCTTGGATTTGGAAAATAGGTAATGCTTTAAATATTTGTTTTATTTTAAGATGTCAGCTTTAGGGCACTTTACCTTATGACAGGTAAAAATAATTCAAATTTAAATACATAAAACTTGAATGAGTTTTATTGTTTTATAATAAATAATGATACAATTATATAAGCAAAATCACTTAGGGGAGACCGGGGTACAGTGGACAACTTTTGCAGTTAACATTTCTTTTTCTCTTTAACGGTGAGACCAATCTACCTGAAAATATTTTTGAATATTCTTTAAACCTTTCTACATGCCGCATAATTTTTGCAGTAGTTCCCATACATTTAAAAAAAAATTATATACACCGGTAAAGTGGACCAGTGTGCCCCGGAAGCGGGGCTATTAGTTATTGTCTAAAATACAATATACAATACAATACTATTTATAATTAATCTAATTCTTTTTTATTTCTCCTTTACCTCCAAAACAATATAATAATACAAATTTGCAAATAGTATAAAAAAACTAAAGAATTATCATAAAAATTACTATATTTTGAACATAACAATATAAGATACTGGGGTGATTGCAAATAAGTTATTAATTAAGTACAAAAAAATAAGCAAACATTAAGACAAATATGATGATGAAAAATTTATTAGAGACTCAAAATAGTCAGGATAAAATAGTTCATTATGAGCTAACCATGTGCTCTGAAGCTATAAATAACCAATCCAGTGAGGTCATCTATTACTTAGTAGGCTACAGTCAGAGCATAAAATAACATATAAAGTAGGCGACACTAGTGTCGCCTAGTATCACGATATTGTCGCCCAGTGGTAGGGTATGGTGCCGGCAACTTTTTTTTTTTTTTAAACAGGTGAATAATATAAGAACTCTTTGACTCAGGAGATCATACGAATGGCAACAAATGTCATAGCAGTAAAAGAAAACACCGTATCACAGTTACAAAATGCTGTTTGTTTTGCTATCCAAGTAGATGGTTCTATTGATAACGAATTTGTTAGAGCACGATATTTTTCAAAACAGGACATAGAATGAGCTTTTCCAGGACAATGTAAATTCAGTAAGCGAGGAGCAGGTGGCTTCGTGGATTTTTCAAGGTTATATTTGATAATTTGTGCAGTGAGAATATCGCAAAAATAAGTTGATAGGCTTAACTATAAGTGGGTAAAGGAAAATAACGGCAAAAACTGCGGTCTGTGTGCTCTTATGAAACGGTACTTGGGTAAAGACTAACTTTGCATTTGATGGTTTTCTCAGGTCTGACTTAACTGTGTCGGAGTTGGAATCATCAAGCAACAGTTTATCGAGTTTCTGCTCTACGCGTTAAAGTGCTTGAAGAAATATCTGGTACAGAAAATCAAAGTGCCTTTTGTTTCTCTGAATATTTTGAAGTACAGTTTGTGAAACACTTAAAAAACTTGGCAAAAGCAGTACGGCACAATTTTTCTGTCATGCAAAATCATTGAGAAAACATTGTGAACCATCAACCTTACTCATCAAAAACTGAACAAACTTCTACTCGCGTGTTTATTCGATTATAAATAGATTTTTAAAAAGTGAACAACATCTGGCTTGCCTAATGCTAGATGTTCGGATACACTTTGAAAACCTTGAGACGGATAGTCAAAGGTCTTTCATCACTACACTGCCTGATAGAGGATTGATATAGAATTTGTCAGAGAAAATTTTTTACAAATGAAGAGCTAAGTGGAAGAACATGTTAAGTAACAAAAATTACATTTGAAGAAATTTGAAGTTAAAGTTTTTGCGGTAAATTTTAATGATTTATTTTTTGTTTGATACCATGCGTTTAAAATATTAACAGGTATGGTACTAAACTCTCTCAGAAAAACTTATTCATATTTAATTTTCAAACATTAAAAATTATTAATATTATTGACATTATTAAATATTAAATATTAATGAATAATGTCTTAAATCTTCAAGACTAAATAGAATCTTAGTATTTTAGCTTCACCATGTGATAGAATACCTCATAACGCTTTCATCCAAAATATAAAGTTTTTTTTTAGAAAATGTAACATAACATGTTCATCCACTCAGCTCTTCAAATTCTTTGACGCTTATCAAAAATGGGTAAGTCCTGAGGGATAGGAAGAACAGTTGAATGAAATAAATGAAGGCACTTAGGAATCTGAAAGAGAAGTGTAAATTGAAGAAAATCCTCAGAGATGTAAAAACAATTCTTTAGTTAGTGCAGTAATGTGCAGTGAGAACAGAAACTATATTGAGTTGTAAAGAATTTGTTTCTCAAAGATAGGAAGAGGATAAAGTGAGCATATTCTACAGGATAGATGCTTTGTTAAATGCACGAAGACCAACAGAGGTTGCTAGTGCAGCCTACCTTGATGTTGAGAACTTTTTTGGTAAAGACGAAGTCGCCTATTTAAATGATGATGGCTTCGTTGCGCAGCTGAAAATATGCGACATTCTCATTGACAGCAAGACTATTTCTACTTTGAGGCATCTCAACCTCACTCTGTTTTAAACAAATTGGTGCTGTCATAGGTTTCTTTGACACCTCACACGATGCTGGCACATAGAGTTGTGTCCATACATACAACGCTTAAATCCAAAAAACAGTCAGAACTAGTATAAAGAGTAGCCTTAAACTGAAGGATGTTCGTTGCTCTTAATGGAATTGGAACAACATTTTATGATCCAAGACCTGTTATTGCAAGGTTCCTAGAGAGCAAAGTAAAAAATAGAACATTTCCAGATAAAGAAACCTATGAGAAACATGAGTTTGTCAAAAAATGCTTTGCTAAAGACAGTTACTAGTAAATTAACTTAATGAATATAATTATTATTGTAGGATTTTGCAAACATTATAAATAATTAATATAGTTTAAAAAATTTAAAACATGAACAAAATCTTTTTTTCTACATACTTAATTCTACTATTTTCATAGGACAGTCCCAGACATGTATAAAACCAAAAACTTTCTGCGCACATAAATATTGAGTCAAAAACTTTCTGCAAATTAATTTAACGTTTAAACAAGTAACGTGTGTTATTATTTTGACGATATGAATTAAAATCAGTAGTTTTAAAATAATTACCATTTAAATAAAAAATTAATTAATATTAATTAAAGAATAATTATTTTGATTAAAAAATAATAAACTTAAAAATCCATGCTAAGAAGGGTGAATTCCTATCAATTATTTTGTCAATGCTTTTAGAAACAGACCAATCCTTAATATAGTGACCTCTTCGCACAAAATACCATTCGCTCTGTTCACAGAAATAATGTGACATTGCTTCTGAAACAACTGAATCACATTTTGTAGGGAGACATCCATTCATAGGTATTATCATTAAAGAGACAGACGAGTTTTACCGTGACCCTTTGACGAAATTCCCATTTTTCCGTGATCCTTTGACGAAATTTGCTTTTTTTCTGCGATCCTTTGACGGAATCCGTGTTTTTCCGCAATCCTTTAACGAAATTCGCGTTTATCCCGCGGTGTTTTAAAGAAATTTGCGTTTTTTTCGCGATTTTTTGACGAAATTCGCGTTTTTTTCCCACGATTCTTTGGCGAAATTTGCATTTTTTTGCGATCTTTTGACAGAATTCCCGCTTTTACCCGCTATGCTTTTAAGAAATTCGTTTTCTTCCTGCGCTCCTTTGACGAAATTTGCGTTTTTTCTGCGATTTGACGAAATTCGCTTTTTTCGCGATACTTTGGTGAAATTTGCGTTTCTTACGATCTTTTGACGAAATTCTCGCTTTTTCCGCGGCCCTTTGACGAAATTCGTGTTGTGTTTGTTTTTCGCGATCCTTTCAGGGATTAGTTTTTTTACCGCCGTTCTTTTATGAAATTTGCATTTTTTTTTTCGCGATCCTTTGTCAAAATTCGGCCTTTTTCTGCTACGCTTTTATGAAATTTGTTTTTTTCCTGCATTTCTTTCACGAAATTTGCGATTTTTTGACGAAATTATCTTTTTTTACGATTCTTTGAAGAAATCCGCGTTTTTTCCACGGTCCTTTCACGAAATTCACGTATTTTTTTCGATGCTTTGACGAAATTGGTGATTTTTTCTGCGAACGATTGACGAAATTGTTTTTTTTTTTTTTTTTCGACAGCCATTTGTTGATATTCGCAACATTTTTCAGTGATATTTTTTTATGCCTGAATTTTCGGAATGATATCCTATTTTTTTAAGTTTTCGGAACCGAACGCCTTAAATTTTCGGAACAGAATCTCCCCTGGCAAACAATAAATAAACCATACATAAAATTTTGTTATTCTTTGGCGAAATTATCTTTTTTTATGATCCTTTGACGAAATTCGCTTTTTTTTTTCGCAATGCTTTGACGAAAATGGTGATTATTTCTGCAAACGATTGACGAAATTGGTTTTTCTTTCGATGACCATTTGTTGAAATTCCCAATATTTTTTAGTGATATTTTTTTAGGTCTGAATTTTCGGACTGATGTCCTATTTTTTTTAATTTTCGGAACAGAACCACCCCTGCCAGACAGGGCCGTAGCTAGGAGAGGGTCAGGTCGGGCAGTGCCCGACCTGGAAAAATATTTTCCCGTCCTAGCAGAATTGACTAGACAACCTGATCGACACATTAAATTTCCGAACTTTTCCCTCCCTCATTAAATTTTTTTTTTTTTTTTTTTTTTTTTTTTTTAGAATAAACCGTAACTTAACTAACAGACACCCATTCCTAAAACTTCTCAATTCAAACAAAACAATTTTAACAAAAAATTCATTTGTGAAGAGTTTTCTTTTTCTTTCATTCCTGTTCAAGAGCTGTAGGACATTTTTCGCTTTGTTTGTAGAAATTTAACTTACCGCCTCCCCAATGTGTCAAACTGCAGCCTTCAGAGAATAATAGGGTTTAGAGATTATCCTTTCCTCAAACTGATTAACTGATGTCCGCGAAAATCGTTTTCTTTGTACAACTGTCATACATGAAATTTATTCTAATCGGGTACGGGAAACCAAAGGCTTGGATTTCAGGTTGCAGTTGGCTACCTATTTATGGCTTGACAGGACAGGTTACACAAAACATGCAACTATCATGTGTTACAATCATGTGGTTTTGTGATTGTTAACTTCACTATGTTGCTTTTGGGGGCTTTTCAACAAAAGTGGAAATTGTTTTTAGAGAGCTTTCTTGACACTGTTGTAAATTATAAAAGTTTGTAAAATCAGTGTCACAGTGTCACACAGAATCGCAATATCTAGAATGTGTTTTTCAGAGCAAAGGGGTTTTATAATTACATTATAAATGGCATTTATGACTATTTGCATTTAATATTTTATTATTTGAATATTTTATGCTAATTAAATGATATAAATGTAATTTAGAAACGAGAATATTACAGAAATTAATTTTATCCTTTTTATAAGTACAAAAAGTGTTTGTTCCTTCTGGTGCTTTCCCGCCCTTATGTTATTTATTCTACTTTTTAGTTGTTTTATTCCTTTCTTCCTATAAATATCTAAATCAGTCACATAGTTTCTGCATGGAAAAGGGGAAATAAATGTAGGGTTGTGAAATGGAAATATCAATTGAAAAATTAACTAAAATACTAAACGAACATGAATATTTTTAAACTATGAAATACTCATTTTTATTTAAAGGCTTTTTGTAGAAAATATTTTTGTTTGCTCGGCTATGCGAAACTTTATAATGTGTTCGCGGACTTATTTTTAAATGTAAAAGCATGACATTCGCAGGCAAAATTATTGAAGTAATTTAGAATCAGATAGCATTTCTCATTTTTTGACAAATGTTTGGAATCTTGAGCTTTAAACGATTGTGTCTCAGGTTATAGGCCTGCTCGGGGTGCAATTTCCAGGCCCGGCCCGTAGAAATATCAATTAAATCATTCCCAATCCGGCCTGACTCAACTTCTACAAAAAATCAGTTTTTTCTTAACATACAATTGGGATTCTTTTAAAGAATACTGCAAGAGCATTTTTAAATTACGATGTGTTCGCAAGGCAGAAAATACACAATAGCCGATTACTCGGAGTCTTAGACGTTTCAACATTCAAATAAGGATGCATTAAAAAATTAATGTAGTTTAGAATAAAAGAAAAAAGGAGGGTTAAAAACCTGATAACTTTTGAAGCTGTATAATAAAAAGTAGATTTGTGAAAATATTTCTCTGTCCTTTATTAAGGCTTTTCTAAAATCCTAAGGAGCTAATTTCTGAGTTCATTTCTATTCGGAAACGCATAAGACTAGCAGGTATTCTTATTCAGAAACTATGTAATCGAATGACGTTATACATTTTTTGATAAAGGCAATATATCAAGTGAGAAAATATTGTCAAAGTTAGCGTTTTGAATCGAATTTCCGGAAGCGACAGCTCGGGAAAGAGAAAAAACTGCAATCACGTGGCAAGAATATCTTGTATCTCGATAAGTAATTTCTTTATCAAACATGAAAAACGCTATTCGATTCCAAATCCCTTCAATAAACAGGCCTGTCAATTTTATGTCTTTGCAGTTAAAAATTAGTTTGAAAATGTGTCAGAATCTTTCGCATTGTTGAGTAGAGAATTTGAGAACGACCTTAAGGTATATTTCCAAAGATTCCGTTACAGAAATTCATTATCGCTATTAATATTTTTACAAAACATATTGCCTGCTCTACACATCCTGAGAATAATTAAGTGCAGTTCCGGCCCGGCTCGACTATGTAGAGAAAAAAAAAATGCAAGCCTGTTCTCGGCCCGGCACGAGTCTTCTGAAAAAATTAAGCTCGGGTTCAAACACAATGGAACTATCCACTGCCGATATCTATGCGGGACATGTTACATTTCTGTATTGATGTTGTCAAACTAGCATCGACTCGTGACGCACATTTATACTTATTCTCGGGAAAGTCATATTCATTGAAAATGGTTCATACTTTATAGGCTTCGTCTAAATTTTTATATTTAGCCGGTAGGCCCGCTTAATTTTTTTTTTATTGGCCCGGCCCGTTGAAAAAATTATCATTATTCTGCCGGCCCGGCCTTTTTGAAATTTCACCTTCATTTTGCCGGGTGGGGTACGGGCCCCCGCGCAAAGCCCAGCACCGTGCAGACCTCTATCTCAGGACTTTTAACACATATTTTGCACTTTTTTCTGAAATATCCTTTGTCTTTATAGAAAACAGAAAACACTACTTGCTATCGTGGGGTCAGAATAAAACTAATTGCAATTTTATGGCATTTAAGCATAAAAATGACTTTGTGATTGTGTTAGAGAATAGAGAGTTCGAATGGAGGCCATAATAGTGAATTATGTTGACATATATTTTCATGATGGTTTTTATTTGAGTGATACTTTCTTACCAGCTCGGCGTCGCCCGTGATCTGATGATATTAACCTTAAATTTGTTTTAGTTTATATCTTTAATCCGATTTTTTAAAAAAAATTATACTTTTAAACAAAAATATTTCCAAACGAACCTCGAAAGGGAGGCCCCGCAATATTTATACCGAATAGGACATTTTAAAGTAAAATTAAAATGTGCGCTCGTTAAAGGATGTTGCATATTTTTCCGTATTTCAACAAAAAATAGCGGATTTAGAATTTTAAAGGGCGCGGATTATTTTTTTAGGGGAATTGGAATTTAGGGGGTAACCCCGGAGGAGGGTTCTTCTCTGAGCATTGAAATGTCGCTCCCGGAAGCTTTGTAATTTTGTGCTTATTAAAGTTGTAGAAGTGCAATTCTGACCCGCTCCACACTGTCATACCACACCGGGAGCATCAGTAAACTCTCCCGGAAACAAGTGCCTAAATACAACACTGCAGTTATGCTTGCTAAAATGGAAACTTGTCGGGTTTTTTTTTTTTTTTTTTTTTTTTTTTTTTTTATCGCTTGCTATTTCATTTTTAAAGGTTTTACTGTAAATGAATTTCTTGGAATGCTGTATTATTAGTTTACTATTAATAAAACATAAAAATGCAAGTCTCTCTATTTTTCTGCGGAGATGTGTATGTGTGTGCGTGTGTGTGTGTGGGGGGGGGGGGACCCGTTAGTGGCGCTGTTTGTAGCAATCCTCAACAACATCTCACATTTTTGGGGAAATCCATATTTACAAAAATTAATTTGTGGATAGACGGCGAGATGAAAGAATATCACTTTTCAACTACATTCGGAAGAGCTATAAAACTTATTCTGAATACGTAATATATATTTTTAAATGATCGTAAAAGACTAAAAAAAAAAATGACGAAGTAATTTTGCCCCTCTTGGAAAAACATTTGCCCGACCTGGAGGCATTGTCTAGCTACGGGCCTGCTGCCAGACAATAAATAAATCGTACATAAAATTAGGGAATATTTTTAATTTTTCGATATTAAAAAAAAAAAAAAGTTACAAGAACAAAAATTACGCTTTTCTTTCTAAAAATCGCGGAAAACCTTCCGCTCACGGCGTGCATCTATCTATGTTATACAACTCTGGACCGTCCTTTGTATTAAAATTTTAAACCATTGTAACTGTTATTGTAGCATTTTGGAAATATTTTATTGATACAGTTTGATTTTTTAAAACATAAAGAATAAAATCTGATTCCTTGTTTAGTTCCAGTCCTTGCAAAATACTTGTAAAAATCAAAATATGTTTAACCTCTACAATTATAATCCGTTTTACATTTTGGAAACATGTTATAAAATTTAACATAGTAATTTTATATTATTTTTAAATTTGATAATTTTCATCGATCAAGAGGGAAATATGTTTCCTTGATTAGTTCAACATTGGGTCTAAAACTATAGTTAAGGTACTATTTCACGAACTATTTAACGATGCAAATCAAATTTATTTTTGAATTTCAGAATTTATTCTAGACTCCAATTACCTAATTAATCTGATATATTATGGTTATGAACAAAAGCAAAGTGTACAAACTAATAAAAGGTAAACAATATTTTAACGTGAATTTAAATGATAATTTTCGTATATAAAGTTTTAATTAGGCATATGAATTTGGTAGATTAGACGTTACGTTTGGTCCTTTACTAACATAACAATTAAGAATTTGTATGAAACGAGAATGTAGCCTCTTTAATTTTACCTAACTATAAATAAGGCGGTTTAGATGTTTCAATGACGATTTTGAAGTTTACTAACCAGCAACAGGAGAAGTACAATAGACATAACTAATAAGATATATAAAAGTTTGTCAGCCAATCGATATTCTTAGTATATAGTTTGCTGTTATCAGGGGTAGGGGCTGATTTATGAACATTTATTTGGAACAACAGACTAAACCGTTTGTCGCCCAGTGAAAATTCCTTAAAATATGCTCTGGCTACAGTTATATTTTTCAAAGGCAATAAATACAAAACAAAATATTTCTTACTATGTTAACTCTATAATGCATGATTTTCATTTCTCTCTCCCTCCCCCCCCCCCAAAAAAAAAACAACTGCTATATTGAACAATAAAACTTATTTTAAAAATCACACGTGAACTGATATCCATAATTTAGGAGAAAACGAAAGTGTCAGATGGCTATATTATACTCTGAACAACATATAATATGAAATTTAAAATGTGCCAAATGGCTACCGCTATGCTATGCATTGTAGGATTAAATAAATTGTCATTTTCATTGTTTACTTTATTTTATAGTTAAATAACTATTTTAAAACAATATTTCTTTATAGAGAATAAGCAATTACTAAATATTTTGAAAATTCTTCATTACAGGAGCAGTATTCACTGCGGACCACTGTGCCTTATGTTGAAGTTCAATACATGCTCGTAAAAATATTATTTAAAGTTTTCTTTTAAGCTTATAAACTTTTTAATTAAATAAAGACCAGTGTCTTACCTTTTCAAAAAAGTTGTTTTTTCTTATTTATCCATAACCTTTAATTACTCAATAAAGAAAAGTATGATGATAAAAAATTTTACTTTTAGGAGCTCAAAACCAGTCAGGATAAAAGGGTTCATTCTGAGCTAACGATGTGTTCTAAAGGCTATAAGTAATCAATCCAGTGCTGTTATCAATTAGTCTAAAAGAAAAGCTTTAAAAATAAGTAAAATATAAGGGGTGGTCCACTCGGGATAGTTGCGCTCCGCACGGTATAATTACTTTTTCCTGCATTTTCCTCCCCAAAGGTCAAGATGGGTAGATTAGGAGGAGATTAAAGGAAGATAGTCTGAATAGGTTTGACTGCGGAGTTAGTAAAGCATCCATTTTGACGCAAAACTACATCTTTTTTGTCTCGAATTATACTCTTTATCTAAAATCTTAGAAACTTTTGAAATTTCTCTTAAATTTAAAAATCTATTTTTATCCACTAAAGATTTCACAATCTTCAAACTGCTTACCTAAAGACTTTGCCAAGAACTCTGATAAAAAATTTGCATATTTAAAAATAAAACATAAAATTCAAGTGCGCGGCCTTTGTTTTTCTCTCTTGAGTTTAATAACATTAAATGCTGCATTTAACTGATGAATATTTTTTTAGATAATTTTTATCGACAGAAATAACTGCCTTTTGTAATGCCTGTATTTTATACTTATATTTTGTCCTTTATAGTTCAAAGGACAAAACAACTTTCAAGCTATTAAAAACATGACATATTATTTTTTTCATTCAAAAAATTCCTTATAATAGAAAGGAAAAAAAATTATACAAACATAAGGAATTTCTTGAATGAAAAAAATATGAGTCATTTTTTAATAACTTGAATAATATATGGAAAACATAGGAAAAATTGATTATTGAAAATGTTATTCTTGAATTGAAACTATTAAAGGTATAATTAAAAGATGAATAAAATATTCAAGCTACTTTTTTTTTCTTGAGTCCAAAGTATGGAGTAACTAGCTCAGTGTTGCCTGGATGTAAGCCAAAGAAATTTTTAGTACTTCTCGAGTTATTATAGTTCATGTATAATAAAGTAGGTTTGTTTAAATTATCTTTACAAGAGCTACATTATTATTAACAACGTCACGACAGTTGTTGCGTATAGTACGGGACATTTAGAATGCGTACAATCTTTAAATTTTCTTTCAATAATTTTGAATATTGAAATCCGCAGAATTTATGCATTTAAGATAAGCAAAGATTTATTTCCATTTCAAGTTATTGATGATAAAAGATTAAAAATTGTTCTTTTATAAGGCTTTAAAACGTGGAATAAAAATAAGACTTCGGCTTAGTGACATATTCTATATTTTTGATTAAATAAGAAGTGAATTGCAATCCTGATTTCTTATACAAAAATTGTCTGTCGTGATACAAAAAAAAGGACATAAGCACGCAGTTTATACGATTGACTGTATAATAAAATCATTCTTTTTTTTTTTTTTTTTTTTTGTGAAAACAAAGTTCATTATTGTTTAATCGAATCAGCTGGTAATAAATAATTGTAAGTTAATCGTAATCTGGGAGGATTCTGGCATAAAATAATAAAAAAAAAAACTTTAAATTATTCAAAACATGATAAGAAAACATGTAAAATATTATAGATAAAAAAAAAAAAAAAAAAAGGGAAAACAATCCCTAGAACAAGAATAACAATTTCTTTAAGATTCTCTTGATTTTTGAACCAAATTCTCTCTCTCTGTCTTTTTTTTTTTTTTTTTTTTTTTTTTTTGGGGGGGGGGGGGGGTGTTACTGATGGGTGAAAAAAAAAAGCCAAGCTATTGTTGCATTAACACTTCGCACACCTAGTAGCAGAGATTTTTAAAAAATGGCAAGTTACTCTCCACAAAGAAGAGCAAAAAGTTAAATAAAACTAAAATTTTGTATTGCACTATACTGTTTATTGAAAATATTAGTATAATGAAAATTTCATAAAAGATCAATTAAGATTTGTTTGTTTAAACGATTAAAGAAAAAATGTGAAACTTATATATTTTTTAAGCAATAAAAGTATTTTAAATTATCATTTGGCAATAATTAGTCGTTAGCCCAGTTTAATAAAGAAATATTTATTAAAAATATTAACTTTGATAAAGTAATTAATGTTTTATCTAAATTCGCTGAGTAATGACGGAAAAAATAATAGCTAAAGAATAAGCATTATGAATGCGGAGTATTTTATTATTATTATTATTATTATTATAAAGGAAAATAATCTTGCTATTTAAATTTCACACATTTATAAAGGTAAATTGGCAACATATTTTTGCAGATTTAGATAGCTTATTTTAAACAAAGGTGTGAAACTTACAATGAAATAAGAAAATGTGTTCCCCTTTTTTTACAGGGTTTAAGACTACAAAAGCTGAAAAAAAGAATTTTTTTTTTGTATTAATACCAGCTATTAATTATTCTCTATTTGCTGGGGGGATGGGAGAGAATTAACATCAACGATTCTAATGAATAACAAATACAGTATAATAATCTAAAAATTTTGAAATTATTTTTATATTTTATTTATTAATTTATTTTTTTATTTGGGAGAAGGGTAAGTCATTTATTTATTTAACATTTAACACAACTTAACATTTGAAAGAAACAAGAAAAGAGAAAAATATTTTAAATGTTTTAAGTTTTGTGGGTAAGGAAAATTTTACGCGGATACTTATTGTCATTACTAAGAAGCCAATGGTCAAAAAAGAAAAAAAAATTCATGATTTTAAACTCTGTGCAGGGGAGTGGAGGATTAGATGACATTAAAATTTTTAAAGATACCCCCTCCCACCTTAAAAAATGAAAAGTATTCATATATATATATATATATAATAAATAAAAAGTGGCTTTTATTTTAAATAGAAAACAAATACTGCTGATGGGAATTAAAATCTCAGTTATATACTGCGTTGATTAACTTTGATGTTGAAAAATATTTATGTATAACTGAAAAACAATGATAGATGTTAAAACTTAATAATCTTATTCCTAAATATGTATCGTAAGAAATTCTTAAATTTAAAAATTGTTATTTTATTGGTTAAAAATCATTGATATTATACATTTTGAAACCTTCACGAAGGCTTAAAATTGAAAAAAAAATGTAACTGCATTTTAAGAACGCACAAGCTACGTAAATATTCCACTTATTATTGTTTTATTCGCGTCTTTCCTCTCGCGTGCAGTCATTCTGTATTTATGCTTCCACTTAGGCAACAAAATGGATTCCTGTATGCATCAATAGCATGCCAGTGCAAAGAAGAAAATATTTCCTTCTCATCTGAGCCCCGACAGACCGTTTGGAGGTGGGGAGAATTCTATTGTGTAGTTGACCCGTGCCACATATTGCGAAGCCGGTCCACTCTACCCCGCTCTCCCCTATATCATTAAAATATGTAAAGCTAAAAATGAAAACTGTACTACACTAATGGGCACAGATGTCACATATGCACCACGTTGGCTTGATTTTTTTTCTGACACAATGTCACATATGCACCGGGGTACTTAACTGGCACCAAAGTATCATTATTTTGCTTTGTATGATAACCCAGATGTTGTTGTTTATTTACTTTTATTTTCTTTCTAAAATTACATAAATTGTTTTGCTCTATAGTTATTAATTAAACTTTTTTTATTTATTGTTATTCCCTTTTTAAATATATATATGTAACTGGTATTCGAAAAAGAGGTTTTTGCCAAATTGGCTCAGAAAAAAATCACGCCACTGTGGTGCATATATGACATCTGTGCCGACTAATGATCTTTTAAAAACTTTTTATACTAATTTCATATACTACACAAAAGTGATGACATTCTGAAAATCAATAATGATAAAATGGTACTTCTTAGTTATCCCGTCGACCAATTTCGCCAAATTATACAAATTGACATAATTTTTATTTTAAATAACGAAAGAACAAATAAATTAGTAAATCACTGATAAAAATACAAATAAAACATCAAATTAATGGTTTTATTGGCCCTTATTGGCATTTAATCTTACAATTTGGTGACAGGATAACTAAGAAGTACCGATAAAATACTATTTTCACAATATATATATATATATTTTAAATCACATTGCCTATTTTTAAAACAGATTTTAGTATTGTAATAAAGCTATAACAATTATTCAAAACTTATCTAAATTGAATGTGTTTATTAAACTATACACTCACTCAGTAGATAGCAAAAAGCTTTGTTCAATAAATATTGCTATTAAAATAACAACACGTTAATGAGAAATCTATTTATTATTTGGAAATTGGATATGTTTGAAATTCTTAGGCCATGAGGCTAATGACTCTGTCGCTAATCAGCTATTACCACATCAAAATTGATAACAAAATTAGTTTATTTTGTTAAAAGTATACTTGCACCCCCTCCCCCCCCCCAAACAAACAGGAAAGTTATGCATGACAATTAAATGATTTAAAAAATGTAGTAATGATTAAAATAACCTTCCCCCCCCCTCCCCCCCCCTAAAAAAAAAAACAGGAAAGTTATGCATGACAATTAAATGATTTAAAAAATCTAGTAATGATTAAAATACGTTACTGGATTAATCCAGGGCCATAATAAGTCAGAGGACCTTTAAAATTTTTGCCTGGGGTTAATTAATGTCTTATCCCTTTTTCTACCTCTTTAATAATAAATAAATAATCCATTTGATAATAAACAGATACAGACAGAAATAGAGGGCAAGTGCACCTGCCATAGAACCCTTGATTAAAAGGTATAATAAATAATAAATTTTTAAAAGTAATGGCACTTATTATTAAGTGATTACAAAGTAAAGAGGGTTTCAAGAAGAAATTGATAGCAAAGGTTGATAGTATGCTGTCTAATATTTAATACAATGCCTATTTAAAAGTTCCTTTTAATACAACTGTTTTTTTTTTTTGGTAAATTATTACAAGCATATTCATAACTACCTATAATAGTGTATAATTTAAAAACAAACAGCTTTATTTCATGCCTGCACAGCAAACAAGAATTGCCTTTTCACTCCACCTTCGTTTCGTTTCTTTGATCACAATACAAAAAAAAAAAAAAAAAAAAAAAAAAAAAAAAAATATCTTTAAACCGCTAGCGCATGCGTGTTGCATGATTTAATCACAACCATTTCTAGACCTTAAAAATCAGTATGGTCACGATATGTGAATCAGAAGAACCAATCAAAACAATGCTAACCGCTATGTTTAGGCGCCCGTAACCACGTATGACTAAAATGCATTAGCAGAATCGCCTGAATTGGGCAAAAGAACACATATCCTGGAAGTTAGAATATGAAAGAGTAATATTCCAAATGAAAACAAATTTCAAAGTAATTGCTTAAAAGGCGCAAAGGCCAACATAGTGAAAAAGATTCCAAGCCGGGACTCGAACCCGGGCCATCAGTATAGCGCACTGACATTCTACCGACTAAACCACTTGGAACGATACCAAGCAAGGAAAATTTCCCACTATTATATGTTGGCAAGGCTACAAACGTAGCACAAGATGGAATATTTATCGTGAGCCACAGACCTGGGGCGAACATGAAACATAATTAAATCCAGCATCGATAGAAACTATATTAATACAGGGAAATTTTCCGTGCTGGATATCGTTCCAAGTGGTTTAGTCGGTAGAACATCAGTGCGCTATACTGACGGCCCGGGTTCGAGTCCCGGCTTGGAATCTTTTTCACTATGTTGGCCTTTACGCCTTTTAAGCAATTACTTTGAAATTTGTTTTCATTTGAAATATTGTATCCAAGGCGAATGTTTCTCTCTGGAATAATTTCCATGTATTAATAGAGTAATATTCTCCGATGAAAAAAAAATTTAATTTGGATGGTCCGGACGGTTTTTCCTATTATTGGTGCGCTCTGCACAAGAAAGCAGAAACGTTTTCAAAATGACAGCAAGGTGGAAGTTCACTCATGGTTTGGGCAGCGTTTGGATTTCATGGTAAGATCAACATTTTGTTTCCCTCTGGCAGAATGAGTGCATTAACCTACCAAGACCTACTTGAAGAAAACTTGCTGTCATTTGCTGATGAAATTGGAGGACCTTTCTGGATGTTCCAACAAGACAATGCATCCATACATACGGCAAACAGCGCTTGGGAATGTTTTTTTTAATAATGGTGTACATGTAATTCCATGGCTATCTGTTTCTCCTCATTTAAATCCAACGGAGAATGTATGGAGCCTACTGGTTAAAGCTGCTTACGCAAATGGAAAACAATATGCACAATTTCAGAATTAAAAGCTGCTATCATCTTCCACTGGAATGAAATCGATCAAAATGTATTACAAAGCTTGGTCCGCTGCATGCCTGATCGCATTTTTACATTAATTAAAAGATCTGGTTGATACACTAGCTATTAATCTATATTTTTGGCCCATGTTCATATCATTATGAAACACCTCAAAATGGAAAAATGCAGTTTATTTTATGTATAAATCTTCGCTTCAATTATATTTTGTTATAAAATAAAACAATTTGTTCTATTTCTAACACTGATTAGAGTTCAGTTTGTTTTGTAACATTTTCTTCTTTTTTATGCTTGAAAAACTGGGTGTTCATATCATTATGAAACCCAGTGTAGATGACACGCGTTGCAATTCCTTCAAAACCAGGACTGTAGTCGCTTGCGTTTTCTTCATTGTGCTTTTAGTTTTGTGGTGAGAGTTCAGTGCAAGCTTGTCCTTGAGTAAGCCTCGTGCCTTGTATATAAAACCTTATCTTTCGATGAAAAAATTTCTGTGATTCGTGAGGTAGAAAAGGGTGTAAAGAAGAAATGCATCATCGCAAAAGAGTATGAAATAGCACCTAACACTCTTCCGATCTTTTTGAAAAATAAAGAAAAATTTTTGAAATCTAATCGAAAGCGCAAACGAGCTAGAGAACCTGATAATCCTGATGTGGACAAGTGTGTCTTGAAGTGGTTTAAGCAAGAGCGGTACAAAAACATCCCTCTCAGTGGAGCTCTTGTTCGTGCAAAATCGGAAGAATTTGCTGTCAGCTTAGGAAACAACAACTTCAAAGCAAGCTCCGGATAGTTAGACTGATTTAAGGAAAGAAATGAAATTTCCTTAGAGTCTGTGTGTGGTGAAAGTTCAAGTGGGGACCAAGATGCAGCAAATGAGTGGAAAGAAAAAGTTGTTCAAATCATTGAGCATACACAGGACAGACACATTTTTAATGTCGACGAAACTGGATTTTTTTTTCAAATGTACCCCTGCAAAGACTTTAGATTTCAAAGGCGAAAAATGTAGTGGAGGAAAACGCAGTAAAGACTAATAACCCTACTTGTGGGAGCAAACATGGACGCAATGGCGTAGGAACTTTGTAAATCTAGGGGGAGCCGGGGCATATTGTTGAAAGCTAGTGGCGGGGATCATTTATTCATAATTTTATTCATTTCGGCGGATTCCTTCTTAGTATTGCACTTTTCACAAACCGGAATATAAAATAGAAGCATATCAAAAGATCACCAACTCTTTAATCCAGTTAAACTAATTTTTATTAGATATACTTGATACATAGAAACTTAATTTATGGACGATCCCGAATCTCTTCCAAATCAATTTTAAAGGCCTCCTCTTTATAAAATATAAATATGCAGTAGCATCAAGTAGTTGAGTTTCTGTTGACCCATTGTTGTTCGGAGGTGTGTTTGAAGACGGCGAAGAGCACTGGAAGATCTCTCAGCTGTTGCTACTGATGTCGGAATTGCCAAACTAAATTCTGCCAAGAGGTAAACTTCAGAAAATAATTTCTTCATTCATTCGATGACATAAATTTAATTGCGATCAATTGTGATCGACAACGCATTTCTGTCAGTTCCATCCGGGATTAGTGTTAGTAGAAACGTCAACTGAGCAGAAAGATTTGTCAAGTCAAAATCATCAGCATGTATTCCAAGCTTTTGTTTCAGATCTTCTGAAGTGGTTGAAGCTGTGTCCGTGAATATGGATTCGACGTTTATGAGAGAGTGAAAAGTTTTTTGATCAAATCGTTTTTTTAATTCATTGGTAATAAAGTCCAGTGCTTCTCTGAAATTTACTCGCAATTTTTCTTCTTGTCCAAGTTGTGCTGGAGCGGAGGGATGGCTTGTATACTCATATCTTATTGGAACTATCTTTTGTCTGGAGACGCTCGTCATTTTCATTTCCAAATTTAATGTGGGCGCTTTTCTCTCCTATTTTTTGTTAACAGTTTCGAAATGGCTATCCTTTCTCATACATTGTATGGTTTCTTCTAACGTTGAAATGGCGTTCTTGACGCTTGCGCTAGGAAATCCATTTGTTTGCTGAACTTTCGCCAAGATTTGACAAGGGCCAAAAAGTTCCTTGGCCATGTTCATGCCAACAAATGAATTTTTTCAAGCTTCTTATGAAACATTTAACTTCAGCCTTTTTTTCATGACGTAGTACTGTTGGATCTTTCAATAATGCATCCAAAGTCTCTAACACTCTTGGATAATTTTCCACGAATCTCGATATTGCAGCAAATCGAACTGCCCATCTGGTCGGGCAGAGAGGAAGCAACTGCTTTGGTTTTAAGTTTATGTTGCTTTCTTCTTCATTGTTAGTTGGGCAAAGAACGATGTTCTTGTAGACATCTCTCCGTTTGGACGATTCTCTAATCAGATTCGATATCGTCTTGATCAAACTTAGGGAATTTGCATTTAATCTGTTGGAACGTGCCACCTGTTGCAGTGCAAGGTCCAAGGAATGATTTGCACAATGTACAAAAAAAGACTTCGGTTGCAACTCCTTGAACCTTGTTTGGACACCTTGCATGATGCCACTCATATTACTGGCTCCGTCAAAACAATGTCCACGAAATTTATTGAGATCGATGTTGCAACGTTGTAGTAGAGTCGTGGGGGAAAAAAAGTAAACACCTCCTACTAACTCTTCAACAAATTATCGTAGAAGAAAGTTACTGGTACTGAACAGTTGGAAATAAAGTCTACTTTTAAATGATGTATATAAAATTTGCTTAGGAGACCATCTACAAATTAAAATGAACCCAAACTTCATTTTTTCAATGGCAATATCTAATTTTAACAAGATATTTCAAATCTTTGGTTTAAACTATACTTAGAAACCAAATTTCTAGTCATTTGAATGATAAGTTTTGAATTACAAACATTCAAAATTTAGCGCTTTCGTTTAATTACATTTTCTTATTTTCATTAATGTCACCTGAAATTATACTCCTAATGTGCTAATTTTTTGTGTAGCAATAATACTAAAGTACCCAAACATAAATACGTTGAATTTGCAATTTTTATAATTTGATGATATGAATTATGAAATTAATATTCGAAATAATTATGAATTGCAACCTACAATTTTTTTGATGGATTTAGATTTATTAAGTCCTGCTTTATGGAAATCCAAAATTTCACATTTTTCTTCCAAGTAGTTTTCAAGTTATGCTCAAAAAACGGCAAAATGATGGTTCAAGGGGCCGTCTATGATAGAAGTGACTAGATATTTTGAAATTTCTTCTGCTGTCCTGTAATCTAACCGGCTTCATTGACTGCTTGAGTGGTGCCTTGATCAAGAAGCCGGCTCTCTCGGTTAACAATCGAGTACCAAACTTCAATTTGGATACAGCCCTTAAAACACGTTCGTTTTAAAATAATTAATTTCTCGGAAACTTATGGTACGAATTGCATAAAAATTTGTTTTTAGGCTAATTGAAGGGTGTAGAGTTCTTTTATGCTGTCAGAATTATGTACTGCTATGGACAAAAACAAAGTTATGGTTCGTTTTAATATGTAGATGGCCCCCTAAGCAAATTTTGTATACATCATTTAAAAGTAGACTTTATTTAAAATCGTTCGGTACCAATAACTTTCTTCTACGATAATTTGTGCTAATTTTTGTGTAGCAATAATACTAAAGTACCCAAACATAAATACGTTGAATTTGCAATTTTCATAATTTTCTGATATGAATTATGAACTATTAAATTAATATTTAAAAAAAATTATGAATTGCAACCTACAATTGTTTTGATGGATTTAGATTAAGGTCTGCTTTATGGAAATCCAAAATTTCACATTTTTCTTCCAAGTAGTTTTCAAATTATGCTTATAAAACGGCAAAATGATGGTTTAAAGGGCGGTCTATGATAGAAGTGACTAGATATTTTGAAATTTCTTAAGCTGTCCTGTAATCTAGCAGTCTTCAATGACTGCTCGAAATGCCTTGATCAAGAAGAAGGTTCTCCCGGTCAACAATCGAGTACCGAACTTCAATTTGGATGCAGCCCCTAAAATATGTTCATTTTAAAATAATTAATTTCTCGGAAACTTATTGTACGAATTGCATAAAAAATTGTTTTTAGGCTAATTGAAGGGTGTAGAGTTCATTTATGCTGTCAGAATTGTGTACTGCTATTGAAAAAAGCAAAGTTATGGTCCGTTTTAATATGTAGATTGCCCCCTACGAAAATTTTAAATACATCATTTAAAAGTAGACTTTATTACCAATCATGTGGTACCAGTAACTTTCTTCTACGATAATTTTTTGCAGAGTTAGTAAGGGGTGTTTACTTTTTTTTCACGACTGTACATCCTTTATGAGTTTAGTTAGTGTTTTCTCTGTAGTATCAGGAGCATTGAAAAGTCCTAAAAACATGTCCTCTGTTTTCTCCAAAGGTTTCGTCAAGTATCGTACACATATTGAGAACTACTCTTTCCCGGCGGCATCGGTTGTTTCGTCAGCAATGATGCCAAAAAAAAAAAAAAACTTGCATCCTTCATTTTTTCTAGCAGTGCACGCTGCATTGAGTGTGCCAACATTTCCAAAATTTCATTTTGAATGTCCCGGCTGGTCCATGTATCGCGCTTGGACAACCATGATTCAATTTCCAGGCAAATTGTTCCCAATTCTTGCAGATAGGCGTCTAAATTTATATATTGGGCCAGCAGGCCCGCTTACATTTTTTTATCGGCCCAGCCTGTTTATTTTGTTTATCGGCCCGCACCGTTGAAAAAATTGTCCTAATTCTGCCGCCCAGCCCCGGCCCTGGCCGAGTATGGGCCCGTGCAGACCTCTACCACCCCCCTTTCTCTCTTGTCTTTGTTATTTATTTTTTGAATTTTCCAGAAAAAGTAGACTTTATTTTTTAATGTAAAAATGTATCTTAATGCGAGTGATGCAAGAATTTCTCCCGGGGGAGCTGAGCCCGTCTGAAATATTCCAGGGGGAGCCAGAGCACCCCCAGCTCCTACGCCTATGCATGGACGGCACTGAGAAGTTTCCTTTACTGATGATTGGGAAAATCAAGAAATCCAAGACATTTTTAATAATGTCAAAACAAAGCCTATAGCATACCGTTCTAACATGAAAGCATGGATTACGGCGAATGCTTTTGAAGGATGGCTGCTAGATCTCAATCGCACGTATCAAATAGAGCGGACGGCGGCGACATGAATGACTACGTCATCGAGTTACGGGATGAAATCATGATGCAGGACAAGATTTTTAAGAATAGATTAAGGAATGACTGGTCTTCCTCTACATTTCTTGGTACGATAAGCGCAGCAGCGGGCGCCAACTCGTCATTTTGGCGTCACTATCATGTCATCGAGTTATGGGATGAAACCGGTACCAAATTAAAGGTAAAAAAAGTTGTTTAAGAATATTTTGGTCTGCCTGCGCATATCCTGGTAGAAACCCCCGGCAGACTAAAATCTATAACAAAAAAAAAAGTAATAATGTATACAATTAAAACCCTATAAGCATAATATTTTACATTACATTGCCATATATATTACTTCGAATCGACTTTCAAGATGAATTAAAGGTTTATGAAAAGTTTATTAACAGTACGTGAGAAAATGATTGATTCGGCATAACTTGGTGCAAAGCGCAAAGAACGGGGCGCCAATTTGTTATTTTGACAGTGTTATTACATCATCGAGTTACGGCTTGAAATTTTGGCACATTAAACATACGGATTAGTACAATACGAATGTTTCAGTCTGCCTTGTTATATCTTGGTCGGAGATGAGCAGAGCGGTGCGCCAATTTTTAATTTTGGCGGTATAATCACGTCATCGAGTTATGGGATGAAATGATGATGCAGGACAAGATTTTTAGGAGTACATTAAGGAATGACTGGTCTGCCTCAACATTTCTTAATACGATAAGGTGCAGCAGCGGGCGCCAAGTCATCATTTTGGCGTCACTATCACGTCATCGATTTACGGGATAAAACCGGTGCCAAATTAATGGTAAAATAAAGTCTTTTAAGAATATTTTGGTCTGCCTGCGCATATCCTGGTATATCCTTTAATATGGAAACTACATAATATTAACTATGCAGTTCAAACGAAGACAGCAAAAAAAAAAAAAAAAAAAAAAAGTTACTGCAATTAATACTTTTGGCGCCATTGTTGGTGCAGTGAATATATGCAAGTACCGAAAAAATTAAAATATTGAAATAGCATTTAGAAAAGAATTTTTTTAAAGGGTTAATATTCATAAATCATATTTATCATTAATTTTGTAACTGATTGAAAAGTTAAAAGAAACTGATGAAATATTTTTATATGAATATTTTTAACTTATGAAAGTTAAAAATATGTAGATATAGAATGGTACTTTCAGTTTTTGCATATTGAGAGAAAGCGCATTCAAATAGTTTAGCCGATGCAGAAAAAAGACAATGTTTTAGAAAGAATTTTTTTAAATGTTTAATATTACCCTAAAATCCGACTATAAGCCTCCCTCAAAAGAAAACCCTCTCAAAAATTTTTTTTGCTCACAAAAAGATTTAAAAAAATTTATGGAAGAGAATTTTTTATTTTTTGATAGTTTGGTAAAATTTTACTTTTTTACATAATTTCAATACCCCCCCCCCCCCCTCAGCCACATGAAATGCCCACTTCTCTGACCCACACCTCAGCATAAAAGTTTAAAATTTTGAGAATCTTAAAAAATTCTTCTGTTCTATTTGTTTCTCTCTATTAACAACAAGTAAAAAATGAGTCATCTAAATTACAACCTTCCATCTGCCCAAAATTTATGCTTGCATTCAGTGTTGAATTCAGAAGATGGCCTGGTGGGATAGCCCCCCCTCCCCCCAGGAGCAATGAGATGTCCCCCAGAAAATTTGAGATTTTGTGTTTTCAATGGTCAAAAAGTGCAATTTCCTCACTGGAACTCTATAATGCCCCCCCCCTCCCCCCCGGAGTCACAGAAATTCCTCCTAGAGAAAAGTGTCTGAATTCAACACTGCTTTCATCCCCCCCCCCCCCTTCCTTCATCAGCATACAAAGTTAAAAATCTTTAGAACTCCTTATTTTTTTTTTTTTTTTAAGAATTCTGCTCTAGTAACAATAAATAAATAATCAGTCACTTATATTATCCCCTTTTTAGGTACATGTAAATTGCTTAGCACTACATCAAAACACAGTATATGAAAATATTATTTTCCTTTTTTATCTTAATATAATTGTTATTTTTTTTAAAGGAAGTTTAAATTTTATGATGTACAGAATAAAATTTATACATTCTCAAATAAAACTCTCCTAGCAACATATAAATCTTTAGCAAATAGCAAATTTTCCCACTTGTTGTTTACAGCTTTCTATAGTGTTAATTAGCTAAGTTGCAATAGTTACCTATGATTTTTATCAACTCACCATCTCAGTTCGGTGAAGTGTAATTTAATACAATAGAAATAGGCTCCCTCAAATCCACACATACTGGGACCAGAGGTTGTGCGAATTTTAGAATTTTGCAGCTTTCTGATCATTGCTTCATTTACATTTTTTAAACAGTAATTTGAATGTAATAATGCAATCAAAGTTATAATCTTGCAATATAGTAAAATACTAAAATAAATAAAGTAACTAGAGAACAGGAATTCTGCTTTTTCAGAATTTAGAGTCACCACGACATTTCCATTACTTCAGTTTCTTCTCTTGGATTGATGGTTTCTATTATTATGAAACAGACATTATAAATGAAGCGTTAGGTGAAGATGAAAGAGCAGCCTCAAAAAGTTAGAACTCTGATTTTCTGGTCAGAATGGGAAAAAAAAATAGCCATAACTTTTTTTAGAAAAAAAAAAAATGTGGCCATTTCTTTTTTGCGACTGCTCTTTCATCTTCACCTAACGCTGCATTTATAATGGCTGTTTCATAATAATAGAAACCATCAATCCAAGAGAAGAAAATAACTGGGTTAAGTGGGACTCTACTGTAGCGCAAAACATATTTCAAGACTTAAAACACATGCTTTTATTTTACGTAAAATGACGTCATTTGCATTAATATAAATACTTAAAATTAAATATAGTTTATAATAGCTCCATGTTTTATCATAAATCATTCATTTATATTTTTCTCAAAATAGCATGTATTTTCATTACATTTTTTCAGTTTTTATGGGGAAATGGCAACAAGAAGATGTAATTCCTATTTTTCAACTATTTTTTCTTTACTTTCTACAAAAATAGAGGTACTTGAGTTACCGAAATGAAAAAAATGTCGCTAAAAACTACAAAAAAATTAATATTTAAAAAATAAATGAAGATGCAGTTTTCAAACAAATTGCATTAAAAAGTACTTTTTTTTCCCAATATGACGGTATGAACATTGAAAATGTGCGATGCTTAGAAGTTTTAAAAAATGCTGTAGTGTATTTAATCGCACATTGAAACATCGGCTTTTGTTTTATGGCTGGCTTATACAAGGTAACGCTATTTATTGGAGATTACATAAAATAAGCTGGGAGAAAGAAATAGCATACCGGGGGCTAATAAACTAAAATAATAAAAATTAAGATAATTTTTTAAATAATTAAAATATTAAAAGTAAAATTCAAGTAAGTAATTAATAATGTATAATTAAATATGAAGAATAAAGATGAGTACATTTTTCCTAAGTTATTCAATGAAACTCTCCTCATAGAGGTACCCTACATTAATTTACATCAAAATAAGGAAGTTTTATATCAGGTTTAGTCAGACTTAAGAGGCTACTTCAGTCAAGTGCAAAGACACGCTAGGAAATTAATGCTAATCCTATGGAAGACATTTCCAAAGATACCTCGTTTGCATTTCAGTACTTTGAAATGATTTTTTTTTGCATTAGATAGCTGAGATCGATTAGTACAAAGGCCATTTTTTACTTTTTCGATTTTGTTTACAGGCATTTTTAATGAGGAAAGTTTCATTTTTGAAAGTGAAAGCATCCTCACAAAAAAAAAAAATCTGCAATCAAAATCAAAAAAGGAAAAAAACAGCCATTGTACAGATAAACCTGAGCTATCCAATGCAAAAAAAAAAAAAAAAAAAAAATTCCTGTGTATACATATATATATAATGTACATATATACATATAAATTAACTAATTAAATTTGAAATTTATTTGTGCACCTTTTTAAAGACAATTTTTGACAATTCAAAACAGTAGCAAAAAAAGGAGAATTGACACATAACATGTACAATTATTAACCAATATAAAATTAAAACATTCTTCAACACTCTAATTTATTCCAATACCTAAAATCTGTCTACCAAAAAAAAAAAAAAAAAATGTTTATTGGTTAGTACTGAAACAATTCATTGAATAATGCAAAACATTTCATATTTATTTTGTAACTGTACCTTATTTTCTTTTGATTAAAAATAAAAGAGAGAAAAATACAAAGAGATGTACAAAAAGCTATACAGGATTTCTTAACAGAAGACACATGTAAAATTGACACTCCATTTGCGTGGGGGGTGGGGTGGGGGCGGAAACTTCCGATTATGTGCAACCTTGCAAAAAAATTCTTATGTGCACCTTCAACCACTGTTTATTCTGAGCGTATATTTTCAGAGGTAAGCCAAATTTATAGTAGTAAAAGAAATGCCCTGTCTACTGATAATGTAGAACGTTTGGTGTTTTTGCACCATAATTTGAAAGATAATAAATTTAATTATTTTTTTTATTACATTTATTGTATTTCCAGTTTCTTTATCCAAAATAATAGTCTTTTCTGTTTTCATATATATTTAAAAAGAACTTATTTTTATTTGCATAAATGTGAAACTAAATTTTAATCTGGAATTATTTTATGAGGGTTTTGTTCTTAACTTTTTCTATATTTTGTAGACATATTGTTAAATACAGAGTAAATAGTTATATGAATTATTGCATATATTATACATTAATATTCGAATAACTTTTTACAGATCAGTTTTAAATTCATATGCTTAAAAAATGAAATTCTTACAACTACTCGGTATTGGCCGAGTACTCGGCCAAAATTTCACCGAGTACCGAGTACTCGGCAAATTGGCCGAGTACCGAATATTTACCGAGTACTCGGTACAGCTCTACAATTTATATTTATCATGTAATGAAAATTTTATTTGAAATTAACTAACACTTTTTTTCACCTTTAATTTTCATACCCTGAATGGGTTTTATCTACCCATTTTTACATAAGAGAATAATTTAGGAATCATGTTAAAACGTTTATGCTGTATCAATAAGTACAAAAAGTATCTGTAATAAGCTAATGTAATATGTTAAATTTAAAATTAATCTATTCAAAATTGTCCTAACAAAGCTGTAAAAGCAAATACTAATTTTTTTAAAACATATTGGGGAGTTTAATATTTATCCCTTGTTACTAAAATGAAGGTTAAACTGAAAAAATTTCGCAATCACATACAACAATATAGTACCTATGATACTACATATTTAATATTTTGAAATTTATATCTATTTTGCTTTTCCTTCCTCTGAATCTAAAAACATTCACTATGCACTTCTTAATAGCTGTCTGCTGACATAGCAAAAAATAAAATAAATAATAATAAAAAAATACATTGCTTTATTGTTAATTGTGAGCTTTATAAAGCCTGCACTGATTTCTTTCCACCAATTTAGAAGATATTCCTTTCTATCAGTGGGTTTTCTTAAGATATTAAGATTTTTTATTTTCTTTCATCTGAAAGTTGAAATTTATGTTTTTCAGTACTTTAAAAATTTTGTCATTATTTTAAAATGAAACAACAACATACATAATATCTATTTAAATGTAACTAGACAGTAGCTGATGAGAAACTTTTGCTAAAATTTTTTCCTTTTAGCCGGATTATATTATTGAGGCAATATTTAGGCCGAACATAGCCGAATATTGTTTTAGAATAAAATAATGCTTTAAAAAATTAAAAAATTGCATATAAATTAGAGATGCAACGATTATTCGGCTGTAGCTGACACCGTAGCCCTGGCCCACCACCACCTGGTGACACCAGCGTAACACTGGCCGTAGCTCACAGTATTATTCGGCCTTGGCCGAATAATACTGTGAGAAATGTTTTTATATTTACACAGTAAAACTTTTTAATTTGACAATTTATTATCGTGTAATAATGAAAATTTTATTTGAAATTAACACATTTTCTCCCCCTTTCATACCGTGAATGGGCTTTATCTATCCATTTTTATATAAGACAGTAATTTATAAATCATGTTAAAAATTTTATGCTGTATCAACAAGTACAAAAAGTATCTGTAATTAGCTGACATAATCTATTAAATTTAAAGTTAACTATCCAAACTTTTCCTAATAAAGCAATACAAGGAAATTCTATTTTTTGAAAGCCTAGTGGGAAATTTAATATTTATCCCTTGTTACATAAAAAAAAAATCTTTCTTTTAATGATATCTTTAATTAGACCTATCTAAAGAACAAATATTTAAGTCGTATATGCTGCAATAATTAAGTTTCTCTTTTTTGAGTAAAATGCACTTAAAAGTTAAATATAATGTAAGTAATTTTGTGCTACTAATCCTTATTAAATAATAAAAGAATTGCAAGTACTATTTTTTTTAAAATTGGTGTATGTTTTACATCACTATTTTCTTTTATCTGAAACTTAAAATTTATATTGTCTAGTACTTTTAAAATTTTGTGATTATTTTAAAATGTAACAGCAACAACATATATAATATCAATTATAACAATACAGTACCTAAGATACATAGTCAATATTTTTTTAATTTATTTTCCTTACAGATGTTTCCTTCCTCTAAATCTGAAAACATTCACTAAACACTTCTTAAAAGTGCTTGCTGTCTGCTAGCATAGCGAAAAAAAGTTTTTTGTTAATTGTGAACTTCACAAAGTCTACACTTGTTTCTTTCCACCATTTTAGAGGATATTCCTTTCTATCAGTAATTTTTCTTAAGATATTAAGATTTATTTTTTATTTTCTTTCATCTGAAAGTTGAAATTCATGTTTTCTAGTACTTTTATAAAATTATTATTTTAAAATGTAACAACAACATACATAATATCTACTAAAATTTAACTATAGACAGTAACTTATGAGGAACTGTAGCTAAGATTTTTTTTTTTTTGGGGGGGGGAGGGAAGGGAGGGGGGGGGGTGCAAATTATTCTTCAGATGCAATTTTAGGCTGAACATAGCCAAATACTTTTTCAGAATAAAATAATGCTTTAAATAATTAAATTTACACATAAATAATTTTTTGAAAAGAAAATAATAGATTTCAATTGTGAAATATACAAGAATTGTACATATAGTGCATACTATATTTTTTTAAAGACAAAAATGAGTTCATTATTTGGCGGCCGAACAAGCAGAATATCCGGCCATAACTAGGCCGATTAAATGGTATTCGGTTATTCGGCCAAACCATTATTTGTTGCATGACTAATATAAATAATTTTTTAAAAAGAAAATAATACATTTTAATTGTGAAATATACAAGAATTGTGCAAAATATTTTGGTTTTACACAAAAATGAGTTCATTATTCGGCTATAACTTACCCGATTATTTGGTATTCAGTCAAACCACTATCCATTGCATCACTATAACATATAGCTGCTTTACTCATTGGTTAAATCTTCTGGGTGAAAATATAACTCTACAAACAAGTACAAAACATGTCACTGAAGTACAAAACTACTTTTGCAAACACCATGTTTCACATGCTAGGCTAAAAGAATGCAATAATCATGCTACGCTATAGAACCACAGCCATTACACTGAAATTATTAATGATCATACTAGCAGGAGTGGATAAAGGTTTTTTTTTTTCTTGGGGCCCATTTTGTGAAAAAGTAACATTTCATCTCGAAAGACAAAATATTAGTTTCTCAAATTCAAAACAAACATTTTTTAATAACTTCTTTAAATCCTTCAGATAAATTTTTCCTTTCTGGTGAGCTTATTTGGTTTAATTATTAAACATTTTAATAAAAATAATCAATGAAAAGTATGTTTTTATGGAATAGAATTTTGTAAAGCAGCCTGTTTTAGTGAAAGGAATTTTGCGAAAGGGCTTGTTTTTTGTGAAAGGAATTTTGAGAAGTGTCTTGTTTAAATGGATTTTTGTGAAGGGGTCTTTTATTAAATAGATTTTTGTGAAGGGGTCTGTTTTATTAAATAGATTTTTGTGAAGGGGTCTTTTATTAAATAGATTTTTGTGAAGGGGTCTGTTTTATTAAATAGATTTTTGTGAAGGGGCCTGTTTTATTGATTGGATTTTTGTGAAGGGGCCTGTTTTATTAAATTGATTTTTGTGAAGGGGCCTGTTTTAATAAATAGATTTTTGTGAAGGGGTCTTTTTTATTAAATGGATTTTTGTGAAAGGCTCTAAAATAGATCCCAAATTTTACCTGGATCGACCCCTGACTAGTGAAATTTCTTTGAATATTGTCAATACTGTCAGATCTTCACAGTAATGTTAAAGATATTCTGCTGCAATTAAAACCAGTTGCTAACGCTTTAAATAGCATTCAGAGTGGTAGTTCAACATTAGCAGATGCTTGTCATTAGCAGGGTTAGAAAAAACCCAGCCCACTTGGCCCACTAGTCTAAAACCCAGGTTTTTTTTGAAGAACACTTTAAACTTCTAATTTTCATACAACACATAAATTCTCCATTTATCAGCGAAACCTGGGCATAATTTTGCATTAATTATGAATTATCAAAAAATATATAAAAAGAAGAAAAATCAAATTAATTTAAAAGGTACATCTGCATCTCATGGTACTAGTTTGCTGCATTAAGGATAACCACAACTGGATTTCTTTATATAATTCTTACCTTAAGTTAAACATGCTAAATTTATATAGTTTCTTTCATCCACTTCAAATCAGAAATCAGTTAGACTTTTTTTTTTTTTTAAGAAATGGGATTGAGTAATAATATATTTGAAAATTTTAGCAAAATTTGCTACATATATATTGCAATAGTATTAAATGTTAAATTAGACTGTCATGGAAGTCAGTGTCAGTGATATTTGTAAATTTAGATTGCAAATGGCGATACACTTATTACTAGCTTTGCTGCTTTATCCACTCCTAAATGTTCAGTAACTTGCTCCAAACCAGATTAAATGCAGAAAAGTATTGTTCGATTGAAGCAGAGGTAGCTGGTACTGCATGTAAAGAAAAGAAATACTGACAAAATCCAGGAGGAAACTTATCTGTTTCACTCTTTTTTGCCATAATCTAAACCATTTTTGTGTTGAAAACTCCTATATAACACTTTCAGTGAACATTGAAGAAGGATAATAGTAAATGGGATGATTAATCTTAAAAGCTATAACAATGCAAACAATCAGAATGGCGTTCAAGTGTCATTTTTTTGCATACATTAAGATTTAAAGCATTTGGACACATTACAGGCATGAAAATCTTCACCTGAAAAAACCAGGGCTGGGCCCACTTGGTCAAACCCTAACAGCCACTGACTACTAACCCAATTTTCCAATTTTCACTTATTCTCATACCTTAGATTAAATAATGTTACAGTTGTGAAAACATGAGAAAATTTGGAAAAACCCTCAGTGGATTTTTTTCAAGTGGGTGTGCCCGAAAAAACCTGGGCTGGGCCCACTTGGTCGAACCCTGTCTAACAGCCACTGATTACTAACTCAATTTTTCAGTTATCACCTATTCTCATACCTTAGATTAAATAATGCTACAGTTATGTAAACATGAGAAAATTTGAAAAAACCCACAATGGGTTTTTTCAAGTGGGCGTGCGGGCCCACTTGGGCAAACCCTGGTTATTAGTGGTGTTCTTTAGTACAGAATCTTGTTTTGCTAATCATATTGCCATAGTCAATAAACGTTTCAAACAAGCAGTTCTATCATACTGTTTAGTCGCATATTTATTACACCCAAAATACAGAGGGGAATTATTGAAAAGAAGAAAGCTCAAAAGTGGTTTCTAGAAATAGATCCTGACTATGTACTTCTTGCTGTAAAATTTGGCATGAAAGAATCACGTTTTCCACAAACATACTTTACTGCTAATGTTGTTGAATCAGTTTACAGCTCACAAATGGTGGGAAAGTATTTCATCTGTTTGTGACATATCAAGAAATTTTTGTAAACTAGTTGCTCATTTGCAAATTTGTTGCCCAATTACTGCTACTGTTGAAAGAACATTTTCAAATTTTTCTTTTATTCACTCTGATATCAGAAACAAATTTTCCCTGGAAACTTCCACAAAACTTTTATTTTGCTATGCAATGTTAAAAAAAGGAATGACTAATGCAGGAATTTTGTGCTCTGTTTAACTTTGAAATATGCCTTTCTTTAAATGTTTTACTTTACTTAAATAAAAATGTAAATTTGTAATTTTGTTTTTATGGTTATGTCATTTATTATTAATTGATTAATTATAAATACTTTTTAAGTTAAAAATCTTCAATTTTTTTTTTCAATGATGAAATTGCAAAGTTTAAAAGGTAAAAATTGAAATATATAGTGCCATTCTAATTTTATTTTTTCACTCCTCCTCATTTTTTCCACTTTTTGCTGGCAAAAAGCCAACCCTGCATTAGAGATCTGCACAGGCCTTACTTTTTTCCTGAAGGATCGGGCTGGTCGGGGCCTAACTTTTTTTCTGTACAAAGCCGGGACTGGTCCATTCCTTTCTAGTCTTCACGGCCCAAAATTTTCAGTCCTAGTTTTGATCCAGCCCATATGAAAATCATTGTCTCGGTGTGGCCTGGTCCGTTCAAAGGTCAGTTAAATTAGGCCTGACCCAAAAATTTTTACAAAAAATGCATATGTTTTAAAATTGCTATTATTCTACAATTAAACATTAAAATTTATTCTTTTTGAGAATAGTAGATTTCTGTGCTTATTAAAATGTAGCTAAATTAAAATATAGTAAAACATGTGAAAAAGAACCTGCCAATGACAGAATCCTGTTTTAAACTGAAAAACATGTTGATCCATGGAAAATTAATATACTACTATGTAAGAAAAGAATATAGGATCATATAATACATTTTACACTTTCTAAGAAGGGAACTTGTCTATATAACGCATTTTTTTTTCTTTTCTATGCAATTCCATCTTGAAGGATTTTACTGTATAGCATTTTTCAGATTTTTAACACTTCAATACATGGAATATGGATTAACAATATTAATGATAACTGAAACATACAAGAAATAGAAATCCATTAAAAAAATAAACATCGCAGCCTGGCAGCACTTCTATAAAAATGAAGATTATAAACACGAAAAAAAAGTTAAGATAAATATTTTTGGTCAGAACTTCTCATATGAGACAAATTTTTAACATAATCAATGTTTTGTAGAAATTTATTCGGTCCGAGCATTCAGGCTGAACTTTTAATTTTTTTACCGGGCCGGGCTGAACTTTTAATTTTCATATCAGGCTGGGCTGAATTTTTTTTTCTATGAGTTGGGCAGGGCCCGGGCCTGGAAATTTAGGCCCGTGCAGACTGTACCCTGCATCACAACAAATTTTCAACAATCAATATATCATGAGTCAGTGGCACAAAACAATTAAGCTAACTTTTTTAATCCATGCTACGGTGCTCACATTTCATACAATAATTCCAAGGTTCAAACCCAGCAAAGCCAATTCCTCGAAACCTACACTAGTGACCCAGAAAGAGCAACCTTCAAAACAGATGGGAGCACCACAACGAATACACCACTGAAAGACAAAGCCTCACAGGGTCATTCCACGCCAAATCAACCAGTGACTCAAACTTACCATTTCAGATTTCAATGAAACTGCCAAGAATCATTGTCCCATATGATATAAATGAGAATATATTTCTATAATTTTTTTATCTCATTAAATTTTCATACAATTAATAATTTTAATTTTGAAAAATCATCATTTTCTAGCTTGCATAAATGTTTTCAATTTCTCAAGTTCTATAACCCCCCCATTTTAAAGAGAATTTCATAAGACTAGATTAATTTTAACACAATTGTTATATAATTGGTAAATAAATCATATTAGATGTAAATTTTCAACTAGGCGAAAAATGTCCGGACCAGGATTCGAAACAGGGATCTCCTGGCTAAGGCCACCAGTGTTCTACCATCTGAGCTATCCCAGGCGAATTAGAAAATTAATTAGAATAATTGTGTTAAAATTAATCTAGTGTAATTACGCATCCAGAGATTTCAGGAGTTCCATTACCTGTGATTTATTCTGTTGAGCTGAACCAAGTTTCAGACCAGATGCTATAATCATTAAGGTTAACTGGGTGAAAAAGGACCACCAGATTCGTCCGGGATAGCTCAGATGGTAGAGCACTGGCAGCTTCAGTCAGGAGATCCCTGGTTTGAATCCTGGCCTGGACATTTTTCTCCCAGTTGGAAATTTAGATCTAATAGAATTTCATAAGGTTTAATTTGATATGCAGGTTGACTATGTTTCATAAAAAATAATATTTTTTAATTTGAAATAAAATTTTTTTTTAGATACAGTCAAACCTCGTTAACACGAACACGCTTAACGCGAATTACATTTAGCATGAACTGTTTTTTTCGATTCCCCCGTCCAGTTGTATGTAATGTATTTAAATTCGGATAACACAAACTACTTTTAACATGAATAAAAAAAGATTCCCCTTGAGTGTTTGCGTTAACAAAGTTCGACTGTAGTGTTAAAAAAAAAAAAAAAAAAAAAAAAAAAAAAAATGTGTGTTTTATGTAATATTATAAGCTTAAAATTTTGAAATTTTTAGAGTGGGATCTCCATGGGATCAGGTATTATGAAATAAAAGCTAAAGTTTACCATACAAAAAATAAATAAATAACAAAATAAGTTAGAGTCAGATTATCATTTGTATTGTAATATTTAGCTTTTATTTAATAACTCCTGATCCCATTGAGATCCCACTCTAAAAATTTCAAAATTTTAAGCTTATAATCAGGGGCGTATTTAAGCAGAATTCATTAGGGGGGCGTATATGACGATTTTGCCGACTAACTTAAAAAATAGATATATATATCTTTAAAAGTACGTTTATGTGTCTATATATATGCATCTACCGGTGTCCTAAAATGGACTGACTGATTTTAAAATTCAATAACTTTCAAATGGTGACAGCCATAAAATTAAATTCTTGCGGGAGGGGTATGCAAGATGTCAGGAATTTTTTTTACTGCGATTATCGATTTTAGTTTGAAATAGCGGCCGCTGCTAGCAATAGCAATAGGCGCTAAATCGCGGCCCGATTTTTGGTCTCTCTCTTTTCTCAATACTGATGCGAAAGGAAGTTAAATATATGCAGTGGGCCACTAAGAAGACAATTGCATTGCCGACTGAGAATCACTCCATATATTTAATCTCCTTCTAACGCATCAATACTGAGGGAGAGGAGAAACAAAAAATCAGACCCCGATTTAGCACCTATTGCTAGCAGTGTCATGTATCGCTGCTGTTTTAAACTAAAATCGAGAATCGCTGTAAAAAAAACTCCTAACATCTTACATAACCCTCCTGCAAGATTTTTTTTTAAATAGTTGCCACCATTTACAAGTTATTGAATTTTAAAATTAGACAGTCCATTTTAGTACACCCGGTATGTTCTATATAAAATTCAACATTATTAACCCATCGAGATCAAATTTTTCACTTTAGAACGCGTAATACTTTACATTTTAGAATATTGAGGAGAATATAAGGTAGATTTAAAGATGGACACACCACCACTTCACTTACGTTACATTGTTGTAAATATTCTCGTAAATTATTTTGATATTTTTTGCTGAATGTGCAGATGGAAATCTGCAATTCGGATTAATTAAACAAGTTGCAGTTTTTAGTAAGATGCTATTTGGAAATTATACAGAATCAGCTTATTTATATTTACATTAAAAATAATTAAATCAAAATTTATTTTAATTACATCTTTGTTCATCCATTGCATAACATGCATTTTAACCCACCATTTTTTTTAGACGAGCCCATCTATTCACTACAGGACCCAAATTTTGGTATTTTAAAATATCCTTCTCAAACCTCAAACATAAGCATCATGAGTGTATTCAGACGTGGATCGGTCATTGTTGTTCTTAGATTTTTTTCAGGATTTTTAATTTACATTGTTCTTTTATTCGAGGCAACTGTGACTGGAGAAGTTATAGCCAGACGATTGACATGGTTCGCAAGTGGCAGAATGTATCTCAAAGGTTCTGTTTTCATGTAAATATCGTCCATTCTTTCAGCCTCTGCGCAAAAGTCTGACAAAACTTTCATCTCTGCTTGTAATGCTTCCATATCAGGAATTCACGAAAGACATTTACTGCTTTTTTAACCAGATTTAGTTTTTATTTCTTTCTTGTAATGGGAGGATACATTATTTTATGCAGCGGTGTGATTATGCTGATGAAAGAATTAAGACTTTCAGCTATCACCACTGTAAGGGTATCCAGTACCTTCTGAAACTTCATTCGCTATAGAACATTAGAAATTCGGGATCAAAGAGATTGTTTCCATTACCGCCCAACTTCTTTGGTGTCAATCTTCGTTGATACTGTATAGCAAATTCATTTAACGGATCAACACTTTACTGTGTTTAAAAGAGAGTTGCGCTCTATATTTTCCTATTCATATTTTCATTGTCATTGTTTACTGTTTCTGATGATTTGATACATGTATTCAGTATTTTCGTAGCGTTTGTTTTAAGAGTCTTGACTTCCTTTTTTCAGTAACTAACTTGCACTTGTACTGAACATTCTTGCGAAACATCAGTGAAGTCGAACATTTTCTTTCTTAAACCTCGTGGCTTGATCATTGCTTTGCTAACAGAAGTAGAGGAATCAACTATTTCAAAATTTGTAGGATACATTCATATGAGATCCAAACCACTTTCAATGATTCCGCTCGAGCAGTGCATCTCTCCTTAGAAAGATTCCACAGTAGAAGAGCATTTTCTATTTCTCTGAGCTTGTCCACTGTGGTTTCTTTTGTTTAGTACTTGCTGTGAAAAACACAAACATCTTCCAGCACGTCGAAAACATCACCTATAATTTTGCTGGCATTGCAGAAGCAGATATACGAAACGAAAGTGTTGAGTCTGTGACATTGACAAGGAATATATTGCACAATTCGACACACGATTTCTGAAAACGTCTCCTAGTCCTAAGTGCCGTTGAATTCCCCAGAAATGCTGTTTGTAAAATCGTATGACTGGAAAACCAACTGTTCTATTTCGAGCTCATTCTTCATAAGGATGTGCGATTTCTAGCATGCAAGGTCGACATTGGTCTGCCATAACTCCATAAAATTATGCTTCCTGAATATCTCTGACTATCGTTTTGCGCACTGCTGTAGCAAGAAATTCAATCACCTACTTTTTGGGATGAAGTGGGAAGGTAAGTTATGTGGTGTGGCCTGAAATGCGTGTCCTCAAACATTTCTTCAGTTGTGGGTTATGTCTAGAAATTATTTTCAGAATTTGTCAAAAGTTTCCAATTTCGTCTTTGTCACTTCCACAAACCAGACCTTGTCTACTCCGCGTTCGCGTAATGTCCATCAAAATTGCTACAGTTTCAGTGCTGAATGCAAGATGTTGCTGTTGCTTTTCCAGAATAATCTGTTTGCGCTTGCTCTCGTCTAGTGATTATGCGTCATTATGAACTGACAAAATAGGAAACATCAAATTTGTTGGGTTGGTTGTTCGTTGTGTTTATGACGGCCAATTATCAGCACGAGGGATATAGGTCCTAAGGGGGGAGTCTTTCTAAGGGAACCTAACGCGTATTTACGCTTGGAAAACCAAGGTTCGAAGAAAGTCACTAAAACTCCGAACGATTAGGCCGACGGGCGCGATTGGGATCGAACCCAGCACCCCCGGTTTACCAGCTTCGAGATCAAAACCTCTCGGCCACTGATGGGGCCAAATTTGGTGCGAGTTGGAAGAGAAATGTTGTGTAAACTTTCTGTTCTTTTCTTTTCCTTAAGCTCTTCATTTTGTGTCCTTTGTTTACACCACTCTCAACTGAAGCATTTTGTATTTTTTCTCTCCTAGGTCCTTCATGAAATAGGCAAAAAAAATAGCATTGAGCTCTGTGCTATATTCTATAATCGGATGCTCTTTTGTAACAAGCGGTGTTGAAATGTCGCTGTCTATATTGCGGGATGGAACCATTTATCGGATATACGCTGAGTTTTGGCTGATACGGACTTAAACTGATCAAATATGTCTCTGATTGTCTGACTTCATTTTAGACCTTTTTCCTGGGTCATGTTCAATGATGGAATAGTTCCCACTTTCCGTAATGCTAACCTCTCCACGGTTCTGCTCAATTTCTTTCACAATCTTACTATAAATATTTGACGACGAACAATTTTCTTTTTCCTGTTAATTATATCTGTGGTCTCCTTAAGGAACAAGAAAACGCTTAATTAATCAGATTGGGTCAATTTTTCAATAATCGGATTGCAATCATTTAAACAATCAACTAAATAATTCAATTGTTCAGCACATTTCAATACACCACGATTGATATGAATGCCTTCAGCGAAGTCGTCAGCATCTTCAGTTCTAGTCGATCATCTATAGATATTCAGAACCGTACTAAACCGCTGCGGATTCTCAGAAAGACCCATTTGTACATTGAGAAACTACTCTCTCCTGGTTCTTTCTCAATTTATTTTCAGCGGTCACGCGAAGCCAAAGAAAGGAGGGGCAAACTCGGATTTTCGAAGGAAATTAAGACAAATGCTAAGGTTTGGTGTTTTTTGATGAATTTCTTAAGAAAAAATGTAGAAAATTGGAAAACAAATCGATTGTTTCAGAATTGTATCGATCGATACTGACTACCTAGAATTTGCCGACTGTGATCAAAGTTGCCGACATTGGGGGGGCGAGACGCCCCCCTACGCCCCCCCAGTAGCTTCGCCCCTGCTTATAATATTACATAAAACATACATTTTTTTCAACATTTTTAAAAAGCACCCTACTTAAAAAAGTTTTTAATTTCAAATTTTTAAAAATTATTATTTTTAATGAAGCATAGTCAACTTGCATATCAAATCAAACCTTATGAAATTCTCTTTAAAATGAGGGGTTATAGAACTCTTTACACCTGATAGAACTTGAGAAATTCAAAATTGAAATCATTTATGCAAGCCAAAAAATGATGATTTTTCAAAATGTAAATAATTAATTGTATGAAAATTTAATGAGATAAAAAAACTATAAAATATATTCTCATTTATATCATCAGGGGCAATGATTCCTGGCAGTTTTATTGAAATCTGAAATGGTCAGGTTGAATATAGAAATTTTTTGGTTGATTTGGCATGGAATGACCGCCCTCATGCATGCCAAAAAGACAAAGATTAGAGAAACAGTGTAATTACCCATTAAAATAAAGAAGAAATGCAAAATTTATAACCAAATCCATTTGGTAATTAGGAAAATTTCCGAAATCTCCTTAATAAATTTAAATCAACTTCTATGTTTCATATTTTATATAGTGTTTAATAACTAGGCGCCAGTGGCATATCTAGGGGATGGGCTGATGGGGCTTCAGCCCCCTTCGAAATTTGTAGAAAATATAAAGTTTAATTATGAAAGTTTAGCAAAATGTAATGAAACTTGCTAAGATAAAATTCAAAATGAACCAGAAAAGATATTTCGTTTTAGACAGGCTTCCTTCTTAGAAAGTGTGTTATTTCACAAATGACGTGCGTGCGTGTGTGTGCTCCATAACCGAGTCCGAGAATGTGTTGAGGGAGGTGGGGTAGATTGAGAATGCTCTTATATAATTTTTAATTTGCTGCTTATTTCAGTTTTATTTACTATTTGTTACTTAATTTTCCGTATTCCTTTTTAAAAAATGCTGTATAACGATGTAGATACACTTGTGAAGACAAAAACCTGCTTAAAACGACATTTTGCCCTGTCCCATGCGATTTCATCTTAGCAGATTTGATTGTATAATAGGTGAGTTACCTGCTAATAAGATAAAATCCTGCTTAAAGGGGAATTTTCCCCATTTCTTGCGATTCCTTCTTAAAAACTTTTACTGTATCTCAGCCCCCCTCCGAAACGATAAGTCTAGTTACGCCACTACTAGGCCTAAATACACTAAAGAGGCTATCTATCTCAAAATTTGATACCAAATTATTATAATAAATTAGAGAAATATTTGCATACAATACCTTTATATCGAAAACATTAATAACTTTATGGGAAAGCAATCCTGTTTAAGCACAGAAAATAATATCTAGCCATGGAAGACGGTGGATGATATGCTTTGAGCGATTACGATGAAAAGAAAAATTCGATCAACGACTTAGATTTAATTTCGATTACAATATTCAATTAAAAGGGAAATTCTAAATTCTGTAGCTCATGCTCATGCTGCCATCTATTATTCAATTTGAGTTGAAAAGACGTAGTCATTGTCATTCTGCGAGATGAGCTTCCTACTTCAAGAAAACAAAGAAAAAAAAAAAAGTAGGAAAACAAATACGAAACTAGTAATAGTCCAGGGGAAATGTACACAAAAAGGGGGGGGGGGGGGATTACCTTGCAAAAGGTCGGGTTGAAGATTTTTTTTTTCTGAATTGTTTATAATGATGCCAACATGGAAAAACCAAGTTTTCTAACAAAATTTCTTAAGGCTAAATTTTCTGTGGCCAAAAAACATGAAAATTTTGGGACCTTTTTTGTTTTTTTTTAAATATCTCGAGACCCGTTGCCGTAGTATATTATTTGGCAATTACAATATTAAAGAGAATAAAATTCCCTACAATTTTCATATTTACAACTTTTTTATACACTCAATAGCAAGCGCAGTACGCCATTACAAAAGTAGGACAATTTTTTCAATTTTCTTAAAAACCGTGAAAAACGCAGTTCTGCCCCGATTATTCAAATGTTTCCCACGGATTTAATCGTGTATGTCAACTTCTGTATATTAGTAGCAGTAGATTATGTGTTTCAGGGCTAAAACTAGCCTTTTTTGCACCTGTGGCAAACATGGATTTTGGCGCCCCCTCCCCCCCCCCCTTTTTATAAAAAGAAAATTTACCACGGGAATTTGAATAAATCTCTAATAGCCGGATTTTGAAAATTGCAAGTGTGTAACAGGTTTCCATTTTAGCAGGTATAATTGTTCATATTCTTTCTCTTGAAAAAATATATGCTTTTTCTTTAAGACCTAATTCCTTATATACAGATTTCATTTTCAAAGATTTTACGGTAGTTGTCATATTGAGGCGTTTAAAGTCACAGTTATATGAATTATGGGGGTAAGTAAATAACACGAAGACATTCGCAAGGTAATATTCAACCTATGGCAGCGTTCTTGACAAATATCTCTCTCGCATTTTGTTACTTTTAAATATTTTTTTTTTTTTTTCATGGGATACCTGAGATCAATATCTAATGTTGTGATTTTGTACATTTTCGGGTTTGGTTGCTCTTTTCTTTTTTTTTTTTTTGAATTCGGACACTTTTATTTTTGGAAAACTGTTTGGAACCCATTCTGATATTTAAAGTATTCTGTTTGAACTTAAAGCAATTAATAGATAAAGTTTTACATATTTTTGCATGCTAAAATGATATAATCTCTTGTTATATTTATTGATGTAAGTGGGAAAAAGTTGACAATATGTTTTAAAACTAATCTTTTAAATAATTTTTATAAAACTAGTGATCTCAAATATTTTATTAACAGAATTTATAAATTTTACAAGATATAAATCAAATGCATAACATTAGTTAGTGAAATAATCTGGTGTCATTTTTATTATAGCTATTTTATAAGGTAAAAGTATTTTTTTCATAAAAGATATTTATCTTTTGAGTTCCCCCTTTTATATGGAACTACAATTTAATGTTTGCTATTTTTAAAACAGTAAAACATTAAAACATATGTTATCAATAATTGGTAAATAAAATATACAATTATAGTGGGGAATAAAATATGTTTTTCGCAAATTTTCATACCTTGGTGATTTTCAAAAAAAGTCTCATGTTTTACTGTCTTTTCACATTTGCACAGAAAAATAGTTAAATGTCATAGTTTTAATTATTGAATTTTAACTATCATGTTTTTTAATGATAATTTACAGATATATTATTTATAAAAAATTTAAAAATAAGAAATATATTCTTTTGTAGTCAAAATGTCATTACCGTAGGTTGTCCCAACAAGCAATTTATTAGGTAAAGATTTGAGTTCTATTTAAAACAGATGGTTATAATTTTTTAATATATTTTTATTTATTAAGAGGCTACTAATTGAAAAAATATTTATTTTAATTAATTAAACTTATCTATAATTCTTAATAATTTTTTTAAACCGTGTCCCAAAAAAGAGTGTCATTGCCATGCTTCTGACAAAAAGTTCCTCTGGATTTTTTTTAGAGAACAGCACATGCCTTTTCATAAAGGCAAAAGTACTCCTTAAAAGTCAACTTGTTATCAGGTTTAGGTGAATAGAGTAAATAGTTTTAATAAAACAAGCAAAGACTTTGAATGTTTTGGTGTGTATTCTTTTGTAAGTCATTACCATATGCAATTCTAATTGATAATTAAATGAACTTTTATTCCTTAATCTGCTTTTATTATATGAGAAATAGAAAATCATTGTATGGGCCAGAAGAAATAATGGCTGCCATTTATGCCTGGAGAAAAATAAAAACATTTTGCTTAATTTGTCATTACCGTGCTCACATATGTCATTATACCAAGTGCATTAAAATTTAAAAATTAGTTTTAAAATGTTAAATTAGTAATTTGGTCTCTGCTGATGCTTGTATATTAATGTTTATGAGGTAAGGTAATTATTTACAAGCAATTAAAACTTTCTGATTATTTCTAAAAATTTGATTTTGTTATTCCAAAACATGGACAGATTTTGAAAATGACCTACCTATTCCATTGATACCTGGAAAAATATGTATGCATTATAAAATTTATTAAAATTATAAAATTTATTAAACTTAAGCAAGAAATCTCTTTTAATTGAAACTATCATGCCAATAAGTTACAATATTTTGAAAAATTCTTTTAAGAATGCTTTGAAGTTAACATTGTATACACTTAAAGTTACTGTCTATATATGAAAATTGTCTCATTCATCTACACTCTGCCCTACTTTTAAAATTATATAAATTTATTGCATATAAAATGTCTGTTGAAATAAAAATAAAGACATGAGTGTGTAAATAATAGATAATTTACTGCTACCAATTTTTAGAAGTCGACATACACAATTAAATCCACGGGGAACATTTGAATAATCGCGGCAAAACTACGTTTTTCACAGTTTTTAAGAAAATTGAAAAAATTGTCCCATTTTTGAAATAGCGTACTGCGCTTGCTATTGAGTGTACAAAAAAGTTGTAAATGTGAAAGTTGTAGAGAATTTTATCCTCTTTAATATTGTAACTGACAAATAATATGCTACGGCAACGAGTCTCGAGATATTTCTAAAAAATCAAAAAATGTCCCAAAATTTTGTTGTTTTTCGGCCACAGAAAATTTAGCCTTAAGAAATTTTGATAGAAAACTTGGTTTTTCCTTGTTGACATCATTATAAACAATTTAGAAAAAAAAATCTTCTACCCGACCTTTTGCAAGGTAAAATGTACATTTCCCCTGGACTATAAAACAAACGATGGATTGGTTGAAGGAAGGGAGCGTTTCGTTGCAAACTTTCCCTTTTGCTTATCTACGTTCTACATATATTAATGTTATAAGATGGCTAATAGAAAAAAATGCTCTTAATCTGTCATCATACACGGTTTTAACTTGCCTCAATTAGAGGAAAACAACAATAATGAATTTTTCTTGAAAACAATGTAGTAGTTATAAAAAAAAATTTAATCATTAATTTTAGCATGATGGCATTAGTTTTAAGCAGGAGGGGTGGGAGGCTTGGGGTACAAGAAGCAGATAGGTGAAACTCTCTTTTCTTTGAATATGTTTTTGATCAAAAAGAATTTGGGTCACTTTTGGCTAGGGATGCATCGAATAGTGATTTAGCCGAATATTCGGTATACAGGAAAACCGATTATTCAGCAAGCTGAATAGTAACTGTTAGGCCGAATATTTACCTAATTTGAAATGTAAAAGGTTTTGGAATTTTTTCAAAGCTTAAAGGTATTAAAAAGTTAAAATTTAAAACAATTTTACATGATATTTAACACAGATACTTCCATTTTGATAAACAAGATATTTTTACAAGCAATTACACTAAAAAAAAACCTGCTTTGAGTTATTTAAGAAGAGAATAATTAAAAAACTTTTTTAATTAGTAAAATTTTAAACTTCATGTCTTCTTTTGTGAATTAAAACAAATGAATAAAATTTTCTTATACAAAGAAATGCTATGTTTCAAATTAGCTAAAGTTTCACAATGTTTCAATTTTAACGTTATCTTTAAACCGGCCAATAAATTCAAATTCTCCTCCACTAAATTTCCTGTTCCTGATCTTCGTAAATGGGGAATTTATAATGTTCCTTGTAACGGCTGTGATTTATCTTATATTGGTCAAACTAAAAGAAATCTTGAAATCCGTTTAAAAGAACTCTCTTGTTATGTTATTAATCAAGAAATTTCTAAATCTTCTATTTCCAAACACTCTTGGGATTCTGGCTATAGTTTTAATTTTCAAAATGCTAAAATTATCTTTAATGCTAATAGTATCTCTGAATTAGACTTTCTTGAAAATTTAGCTCTTTATCTTAATCGTGAAGTTATTGTTAATGATAAATCTGATTCCACAATGCTCTCTGCAGCTTGGAAAATCATTTTAGTACTACCATATAATTAATTTTCTGTATTAATTAATATTAGTCTGTTTTTATATGTTATTCATTTATTTATTTTTTAATTTCATGTGTTGCCATATTTCAATATATGGGTGTGTTTTCATTTTATTATTATTTATTTTTAATTTTATTTTCATGTACTTTTTTATTTTCCAATTTGCTTCCTTATTCCCCTTCTACTCTGTGTTCTTTTGTTTTGATTGTACTCTTATGTGATTGGCTGTTGTCTTCTGCTTTCCTATTGGCTGTTTCTAAAGCTTGTTTCCCTTCCCTTGTCTCTCATTTCAGTCTTGCTGCTGCTTTCATAGTAGAAGCACATCTTCTTTGTGCCTGACGAAGAAAGACTCAGATCTTTTGAAAGGCCTAGCGCATTTAAAAGTTCTTCATGGTGTTTTAAGAAGATCTTTTAGTTCTTATTTTCTTATACAGTAGACTCCCTCAAATACGCAACCCTAAAATTCACACATCATCACAGATGTAAACAATGAAACTTTCAGTTCAGATGTAGGAGCAAAATTACAGAATTTTTTAGTTTTATATCATTACGTATGTATTTTAATATGTAATTTTAGATAATATGACTGAACTCGTGGTTTTTCATGAAGGAAGTACTAGAAATTTATTTCTGAAAAAAATCAAGATATTGCTGATATCACTGATAATTGCAATCTTTATACAAAAAATTTTTATGTATTGATCAAGCGTTTTTGTTTATTAAGACTGGCTAAACCTGAAATAAAACTTCGTTACTTTAAGATTTTGATGTGAATTAATAGGGTACCTTTATGAGGAAAGTTTCATTGAATAATTCAAGGAAAATAGTATCTCATCTTTATTATGCATATTTAATTATACATTATTATTTACTTGACCTTTACTTTTAATAATTTAATCATTTTTAAAATTATCTTATTTTTTATGATTTTAGTTTATTACTTTACTTAATTTTAATATTTTACTATATTGCGAGCATTCATTATAATTTTGATTGCATTATTACATTCAAATTACTGTTTAAAAATGTAAACAAAGCAATGACAAAAAATCTGCAAAATTTGAAAATCCACACAACCTCTGGTCCCAAGCTGTGTGGATTTGAGAGTCTACTGTATTTTAAAACAAATGTATTTTAAAAAAAAATAGTGAAAGAATTGGAAGAAGAAAATTTTTATAATCACATATTGTTTATTTTTCAGGAAGAGGCTAAAGTAAATAAATAAATACAATCTTTTCAAATGGCAGCAAATCAGCATGAATAACTTTTCTACTATCTTTGATTTAGCAAGGAATGCACCAAAGATCAGTGTTTGGAGTGGGCAATCCTTTTCAGAAGTTGCAAACATATAGGTTGTTCCTAAAATCTGGGAAGAATTCCATATCCTGTTCTGGTTGGTACGATTGGCGAAGAAATCCAAAATGGCATTAAAAGGCTGTTTCAGCATCTTACCAAAATTTTCAAGATGGCAGAAAAGTATGAATTTTAAATTTTTTAAAAATTTAATTAAAAAATTACAGATTTTTTTTTATTTTATATCATTTCATATGTATTTTATTATGTAATTCTTGATAATATCACTGAACTCGTGGTTTTCAGGAAGGAAGATTAAATTTTTTTGTGAAAAAAATCAAGATATTGCTGATATCTCACTGGTACTAATCAATATTTTTACTAAATATGTTTATGTATTAATCAAGCTTTTTTGGTTATTAAGACTGGCTAAACCTGATATAAAACTTCCTCATTTTATAATTTTGATGTGAATTAATAGGTTATCTTTATGAGGAAAGTTTCACTGAATAATTCAAGGAAAATGTATCTCAGCTTTATTATGCATATTTAATTATATGCTATTAATTATTTACTTGATCTTTACTTTTAATATTTTAATCATTTTAAAAATTATCTTACTTTTTATCCTTTTAGTTTATTACTTTACTTAAATATTTTACTATATTGCAAGCATTCATTATAATTTTAATTGCATTATTACATTCAAATTACTGTTTAAAAATGTAAACACAACAGTGACCAGAAATCCGCAGAACTCTGGTCCCAAGCTGTGCGGATTTGAGGGAGTCTATTATAATTAAAATTCATCTATTCTGAATTCTCTAGTGATAGTACTAGGTCTTCAAATGAAACAACTGAAAATTGTTAACTGCAACCTGAACAAGTTAATCAGTGAAAATTGAAAGAAGAGTAATCTGTGAGGCTGCTAAATGTAGTTAAGGGTTAAGATTACCTTTGCAATATATGTGAAAATTAGCACTCGCCACATGGCCATTACAAAATCTGTCATTGATAGCCACACCTGCGATTATCTATTTTCAAGCGTAAGACAACTTTTTTCATGGAAATATGCATCTCTACTTGGATTACATCTAATTAGAAAAACTGGTTAATTGTTTTTCCTACTGGATGCAAGCAGACTTCAAAGACTTTGCTGTATTTGCATTATTTCTGTATTATAGCTTCTCAGCATGTGTTCTTCAGTTTGATTATTTTTTTGAAAAAATACAGTTTTATTTTGCAAAATATATTCATCAGCTTTGAATCCGCATGCATTCCAAGTAATTTATTCCTTTTTTTACATTGGATGGAAGCAGATTTTAAGGGGACTCTTCATTCACTTGAAAACACCCACTCCGTAATGTTAAACCAATGAGCAGGTTGTATTCGAATTGTTTAAATTTGAATATTTTTAAACGACTTTTTTTGCAAAGGATAGCTGAGCACGATCTTTAATATTACTTTTTTTTTTTACCTTTTTCGATTTTGGTTGCAGGTTTTTTTAAAAGGGTACTTTAAGTTTCAAAACTGATTCCGAAAGTGAAAGTACCTTTATTAAAAAGATCTGCAACAGAAAAAGTAAAAAACAGCCATATTAAAGATCGAGCTCAGCTATCCTATGCAAAAAAAAAAAAATTGTTTAAAAATATTCAAATTTAAACAAGAGATTCGAAAACAACTTGCCCATTGGTTTAACGCTATGGAACAGGCATTTTCAAGTAAGTGAAGAGCCCCCTTAAGGACTTTGTTGTATCTTCAATACTATTTTGACTCCTGCCACATGCTTCTCAGTTGAATTATTACTGTTTAATCCTGCAAAATATACTCACCAGCTTGGACTTCACCTGTATGTACCAATATGTATAGTGTGTTAATAACATATTTACTTATTAAAATCCAATAGATGACAAGAAAGTTTCAGACGTTGTAGTTGGCTACTTTTAAAAGTAGCACTAATGAAATTAAGTCTACCGGCAATCTTGAAATTATAAGAATACTTTAAACACAATTTCACACATTTTGCAATGATTTGTACTGAAATTAAGACATTTATTACAAAATAATAATAATGGCTTCCCTTATTATTACAGTAGATTCCCTCAAATCCACAACCCTAAAATCCACACATCATCCCAGATGTAAACAATGAAACTTTCAGTTCAGATGCAGGGACAAAATTAGAGAAATTTTTAGTTTTATAGCATTCTGTATGTATTTTAATATGTAATTCTCAATAATATGACTGAACTTGTAGTTTTTCATGAAGGAAGTATAAATTTATTTCTGAAAAAAATCAAGATATTGATATTGTAAGCTTTTTATCAAATATATTTATGTATTAATCAAACGTTTTCGGTTATTAAGACTGGCATTAATAGGGTACCTTTATGGGGAAAGTTTCATTGAATAATTCAAGGAAAATTTATCTCATCTTTATTATGCATATTTAATTATACATTATTATTATTTACTTGACTTTTACTTTTAATAATTTAATCATTTTTAAAATTATCTTAATTTTTATGATTTTAGTTTATTACTTTACTTAATTATTTTAATATTTTACTATATTGCAAGCATTCATTATAATTTTGATTGCATTATTGCCCTCAAATTACTGTTTGAAAAATGAAAACAAAGCAATGACCAGAAATCTGCAAAATTCTAAAATCAGTACAACCTCTGGTCCCAAGCTGTGCGGATTTGAGAGAGTCTACTGTACTCCCAGTGTTGAATTCAGACACTTTCTCCGGTAGGGATTTCTGTGGTTTGGGGGGGGGGGGGGGATTGTACTTTTTGACCATTGAAAACACAAAATCTCAAAACATCCAGGGGGAACATCTCATTGCTCTGGAGGGGAATGTCCCCCCCCCCCACCCCGGGCCACACCCTGAAATCAACACTGTGTATTCCCTTTCTTGTTCAAATCACTATTACAAAATTTTGAATCCATTTTTAACTTATCTTTCTTTATGAAAGGATATGTAGAAATACATTAAAAATTTATTTACACTTTATTTGCAAAGGTGAAAAAAAACTTTCATATTTTCAGGAAGATTTCATTCTTTAAAAATCTTTATTATGAAAACAAAATATACTTAAATCTTATTTGTATATGATATCATACTACAGATAGATGTGTCCTTTTTTTCATGTTTTAAATTGTTAGTAATGCAGATATATTCAATATAACTGACAAGTGATTTCAGACTAGAGCCGTACCAAGTACTCGGTAAATACTTGGTACTCGGCCAATTTGCCGAGTACTCGGTACTCGGTGGAATTTTGGCCGAATACTCGGCCAATATCGAGTAGTTGTAAGAATTTCATTTTTTAAGCATATGAATTTAAAACTGATCTGTAAAAAGTTATTTGAATATCAATGTATAATATATGCAATAATTCATAAAACTTATTTACTCGGTATTTAACAATATGTCTACAAAATATAGAAAAAGGTAAGAACAAAAACCCTCATAAAATAATTCCAGATTAAAATTTAGTTTCACATTTATACAAATAAAAATAAGTTCTTTTTAAATATATAGGAAAACAGAAAAGACTTATTTTGAATAAAAAAACTGAAAATACAATAAATGTTATAAAAAATTTAATAATTAAATTTATTATATTTCAAATTATGGTGCAAAAACACCAAACGTTCTACATTATCAGTAGACAGGGTATTTCTTTTACTACTATAAATTTGGCCTGCCTCTGAAAATTTACGTTCAGAATAAACAGTGGTTGAAGGTGCACATAAGAATTTTTTTGCAAGGTTGCATATAATCGGAAAGTTTTTTTTCTCCCCTCCCCCACCATGCAAATGGAGTGTAAGTTTTACGTAAGTCTTCTGTTAAGAAAGCCTGTATGTCTTTTTGTACCTCTCTTTTTATTTTTAATCAAAAGAAAATAATATACAGTTACAAAATAAATATGAAATGTTTTGCATTATTCAATGAATTGTTACAGTAACCAATAAACATTTTTATTTTTGATAGACAGATTTCAGGTATCAGAATAAATCGGAGGGTTGAAGAATGTTTTAATTTTATATTGGTTAATAATTGTACTTGTTATGTGTCAATTCTCCTTTTTTTGCTACTGTTTTGAATTGCAAAAATTGTCTTTAAAAGGTGCACAAATGAATTTCAAATTTAATTAGCTAATTTATATATACTATATATGTATATTATATATATGTACACAGGTATATTTATATATATGTACACACATATGAACCCCTAAGTTCACATTATGTGCACATCAGTGTTTTTTTTCTTATTACACAACTACTCGGTATTCGGCCGAGTAGTCAGTGGCCAAGTACTCGGTACACCACTATTTCAGGCTCTGATAGAAAATTTAAATTTCAATTGTGTTTATACTGCAAGATTACTATCTCATTCATTTTATTACTATGATCTATTTAAACAGTTCAAATGATAGATTTAAACTTTCTTTAATATAAGCAATAACTGAAACCTCTGTCGGAGATTGGTGAGATGAAATTCCTGGAACCAATAAGTGCCACCCCTACCCCCATTAAGCTAAATTAAACAATTTGCTTTGTTTACATTTTAAAACAGTAATTTCAATGTAATAAGGCAATCAAAGTTATAATGAATGGTTACAATATAGTAAAATATTAAAATAATTAAGTAAAGTAATGAACTAAAATCATAAAAATTAAGATTTTCTTTTTATAAAAACGATGAAATTATTAAAAGTAAAGGTCAAATAAATAATTTATTATAATTAAATATGCATAATAAAGGGGATATGCATTTTTCTTGTATTATTGAATTAAACTTGTTTCATAAATGTACCCTACTAATTCACATCAAAATCATAAAATAAGGAAATTTTATTTCAGATTTAGCCAAACTTAATAACCAAAAAAGATTGATTAATACATAAATATATTTGGTAAAAAGATTGAGATTATTAGTGATATAAGCAATATCTTGAATTTTTTCAAAATTCAAGGAACAAGAAACATTACAACAAGTTCTAGAAAAACAAGGTACTCACACAATCGATGATACCGTATGAACTGATAATCACAGTCCAAAATGGGGAGCATCAAATGTATACCGCTGGCAGGTATAATGGAAACTTCTGCCACTTTTTTGTGTGATGTTATCACATTTCATACAAAATAAGGTACATATCCTTACATTTTTATTTTCTGCAAAATTATTACCGACTTCAGTTAGGGTGGAACACCCTGTATTTGTGACTCAATAAGCGGTTTACGACCCCATGTTATACGGTAATTATTACTCATCTGGATGGGTACTATCACCCCTCTTATTTTGTAAAAACAATTTAGAATCACTCTTTATATAAAACTACATTTTTAGATATGAGAAACTAAACTTAATCAAAATGTAAAGTTTTTGTGTTTAACTTTTCTTTTTCTCTTCACATATTTAAATTCTATTCACATGAGTTCACTCGAAAGAACTTTGATTTTCAATATAATACAGTAGACTCCTTCAAATCCACAACCCTAAAATCCGCACATCATCACAGATGTAAACAATAAAACTTTCAGTTTAAATGGAGGGGCAAAATTACAGAATTTTTTAGTTTTATATCATTTCATATGCATTTTGATATGTAATTCTTGATAATATGAGTGAACTTGTGGTTTGTTATGAAATACATTCATTTCTGTAGAAAATAACAATACTGCTGCTATCACTGGTAATCACAAATCTTTTTACTAAACATATTTATGTATTAAACGTTTTTGGTTATCAAGACTGGCTAAACCTGAAATAAAGCTTCCTTACTTTACGATTTTCATGTGAATTAATAGGGTACATTTATGAGAAAAATTTCATTGAATAATTCAAGGAAAATGTATCTCATCTTTAATATGCGTATTCAATTATACATTATTAATTATTTACTTGACCTTTACTTTTAATAATTTTTAAAATTATCTTACTTTTAATTATTTTACTTAATTACTTTAATATTTTACTATATTGCAAGTATTCATTATAATTATGACTGCATTATTACATTCAAATTACTGTTTGAAAAATGTAAACAGAGCAATGACCAGAAATCCGCAAAACTCTAAAATCTGCACAACCTCCGGTCCCAAGCTGTGCGGATTTGAGGGAGTCTACTGTACTACCAAAATGAGGTAACTGAGAATAATTAGAAAGTGGTTTAAATTTTTAAAAAATGCAAAAAAAAAAAAAAAGGAAAGAAAATCATAAGTTACTTCACACATTATCACAAATATAAGATTTTTGTTTTTCATGAAAAACTATTTCAAATTTACAAACTTACCTACAATTTAGAGAATTCACAAAAAGCACCAACATATTTCATGTTTTTCATTCTTTTATTGTTTACAAATCAATGCTGAATTAGAATGCAATAAAAAACATATTTGAATGCAGTTAAAATTTTATGATTAAGTCTTTTATGATGAAAATTTTCGAATTTTTGTCACAGATGATAAGTTTTTAATGGAGTAAGTTCTTAAAATAGCAGTTTATATATGACATGCCTTCCTGCAAAACACATTTAAATGTTCAATTTAAAAAACACCTGCTGCATACACTGTTCTTGAGAAATTAAATCAATCCAAATCTTTTCATCACGTGAAATTTTTTAATCACATCATCATAAAAACTATCTGAAGACTGCAGATCCTTCAGCATCTTTTTTTCTATGCATAAAAAACTTGTCTCCCCAGAAGGTGTACCATTATCTTGTGGAATGTAAGAGAAATTTTCGATTTGTTTCAACTTCGTATTCTTGTAATCGAAATCTTTGGTTGGTGGTAAAACTGGCATTGTCAAAGTTAATACACACAATTTATAAAGTTGAGTAAAAACATCAGAGAGATGAAAGTCCTCGTCTGTGTTTCCCATGATGTCATGTAGTGTTTTACTTTTTAACAGCAGGTCAGGGTTTTCTTTCACGACCGTCATCTCCCTATTTAAGGTGCCGTTGTCAAAATCAGACGGAAATTCAAACAACAGCAGAGAAACTGATAATTTATCAAAATGTAAAGATCCTGTTTTATTACATTCAAGAAGCAAGTTACAAAATCTCATTTTCCGTATATCTTTTTGTCTAAATTCAATTTCTTGAATTATTTGGTTCAAAATTATTTCAAATAAAGCAATATAATTGTTTTTATCTGGACTATTCATTGCACTAACTCTTACAGACTTTGGGGCCTTTTTGCCAATCTTGTCAACAACAGAATCAATCCACACTTCTGTAAATCCATCTGCTTGAAGTTTCTGAACATTAGACTTGAACTTCATTAACTCTGCGTCAAAATTTTCATTAAAAATATTTGATGAAAAACTCATGTTTTTATCAAGATAATTCAAGAATAACTTGCCAAAGATTTTCAGTAAAAAAATAGTTTTCAAATTTTCGAGAAAGGCCTTAAATGCAATCATATTAATACTGTCCTCACCTGACAAATATTTTGAAAAAATTATTTCTTCTTCAAAGTATTCGATGAAACATTTTCGGTACGTATTAAGAAATGTTATGAAAGGGGCTTTCACGTACCACTTGTTTTTCTTCAGCTGGGGAATTTTGGAAAGCAACACAACCTGGAGTTTATAGAAATTATCTTCATTTTCAAAATAAGATTGAATAACACTTAAAGTCTTGAAAAAAAGTCCACAATCTTCTAAATGAGATGCTACACTTTGTATTAAAACACGACCAAATTCATGCAAATAACATGGAACAAAGTATTTGCACTGAAAGCCATTTATATCGAAAAGACGGTACAGTTCTGAACTCTGTAAAACAGCACCATCAACTGATAATGACAAGATCTTACCCTGAACATGGTATTCCTTTTTCACTTGTAAAATGTGCGTTAAAACTTCATTATGTTGCAACGTGGATCCAACTAAATTAGTAAAACCAATAAATCTTTCACAAATTTGATTATTCTTTACGTAACGCAGTATTGTTGACATCTGTGATTTTCCTTTATTAAGTATATGTTCACTCAAAATTACAGACACATAGTTTGTTTCTTTTACCTCCTTTTCTATCACCACTTTCAATGATACTGTAATTGCATCCACTAAGCGATTAATCATTTCTGGAGATTTATTGAGTACATCAATTAGGCTATCAGCATGGGGGATGTTAGGTTTCAGTAATCTAAAAAATCTGACAGCTTCACCCACTTCTAGCCTGTTACATGTAAACTTGTCACTATTTGAATGTGTCACTTGTATTGCATGGCAAATTGACTCAATCAAAAGTCTTAAAACACTGCTATCATCATCCGAAATAGTAAGTGACTCCTCACTTCTTTGTGGATTCAACATGTCACTTGAATTTTCAAATTTATCCTTGATAAATATATTAAGCTTTAAAACAGCCTCTAAATGTTCTGGTTCTTCTTCATGTTGTTTGTTGTTATCAATGACATATTGTAAATCAACTATGCCTGAATTCCATTCGTTTTGCGGTATCATAAGTAAGCAAGGCCAACAAAACATCTTTTGTGTTTTTTCACAGGCAGTCAGCCAAGTAATTTTGTCATAGATTTTTGTGTCAAAATCCATAAGAATACCATTTTCGTTTCTGTATTTTAGATCCAACAATGGTCGAGGTTTTTTTCCGGAAATAATTTTCATTTTTTCTTCATCTGTTCGTTCATTAAATGGCTTTTTCAAAAGTTGATCTATATTAATCGCCATTTTAATGTATTCCAAACAACGAAAAACAAAGTGCTGTATTTTGAAACTTAATTCCTTGAGTGAAGAAAAGTCTATTCAGAAAAGTTCTTGTTGAAAAAATCGTCGGACGATTTCTAGAATTTTTTAAAGTAGTTCCACAATATACTTTTATTGCTATAATCCAAAACAAAGCTGACCAACGCTGTTGTGCAAAAAAGAGCATTCTTGGTGATAGTCGATTCTCGAAAATTCAACTGTCGTTAAATATCGCTATCGTATTAACAGCTATCGAAAAAGATGAAAATCGATTCACAAATTCCATTATCGAATGTTCTATGAATAACCAAAGAAGTTGAACAACAAAACGTTTCAATCAATATTAATCTGGGTAGCAATCATAGACTTCTTATATAACTTCTTATCTTTACTCTGAGGTAGCAATCAATTGGTAGGAAATTTGTTGTTCGTAATGGCTGGTATACATCGATATTTCTTCTACCTCAATGGTTGAGGTTTGACGAAAGTACTCCCAATCGAAAATGTACTTTTAATCAAAATATATTCTACTAGAGATATGATGGATTTTTTGTCTCAGGTCTTTGCTTGTTATTGGCCGTTATCCAGATAGACTTTGCGCTGTTTGCGAAATTGCGAACAGTTCGCAGGGGCCGGGTTCCGCCAAGTTGTATCAAAGAGTGTGTTCAGAAGTGCAGTTTACGCCGCGCGCGCGCTCAGAAGTTTATGCCATGGAGTAGGTCTTATCGAAGAAAGGAATTTTAAAATAATTCAATTATTTCATTATTTTTAATGATTCAAAAAAGGTAAAACCAACGACTATATTTCTTTATCCTTCCAAAACATGGTTTTCGAAACAGAAATACATGCCTATGTACACTCAGATAAAATCTAAAATAGTCGGGAAAACATCACGTGACCTTCTTTATCTACTTTAGCCCATTTAGAATTTAAAATTAGTTAACCAACCGCACAAAAACTCCGTGCAAACCTCAGAGTAAAGATAAGAAGTAGAGAACTTGAGGCACACATGTTTCTGCTTTCATCGCCAAAAGGTTGTCTTTTTTGGCGGTGATCAAATTATTGGCAACGGTCGGATTTGATTTATGCGAGAGAAACGCCCGACGCAAGAAAGTTTCAGCGGGAACCAGGGGAGAAAAACCGGTTTGGTGCGTTTTCTCTGCCCACCATCACGTGACGGTGGGTAGTGATCCCGGCGTCAAGAAAGGGTTGCTATTTCTGAGTCCAGTTATATGAGAAGTCTATGGTGCAAACTCGAGGGGTCTCTCAATGGGAGAAATCGTGTACGAGATTACGGAATCACCTTGATTACAGCTGATTACTATGATTACATGTGATTATACCTGATTACACCTAGATTACATGTGATTATACCTGATTACACCTAGATTACATGTGATTATACCTGATTACACCTAGATTACAGCTGTTTACACTTGATTACAGTTGATTTCACTTGGAAATACGTGATTAAATTGCTAAAATTTATGATTTAACAGTTTTACTCGATTTTATTGCCTTCCAAAAATCTTTTTTTTTTTTTTTTTTTTTAAAGATTTGTCCAAAATAAGAAATAAGTATCAAGCAGGACGGTGATTTGCCTATCACTGTTCTGCTGACAGTGGTGTAGCTAAGGGGGTGGGGTCTGAATCTCACCCCAAATGATGGGCTCGTACACTAAATCATGAATAATAAAAGTAGTAACTTCTGCTAAAACGGCAATTTTTTTTTCTTTTTTTTACATGTTAACTTTTTAGATTTGTCAAAAATAAGAAAATAGTATCAAGCAGGACGGTGATTTGCCTATCACCGTCTGCCGACAGTGGCTTAGCCAAGGGGGTGGGGTCGGAAGGTCCCCTCTAACGATAGGTCCGTACACTAAATCATGAATAACAAAAGTAGTAACTTCTGCTAAAACGGCAATTTTTTTCTTTTTTTTTACATGTTAACTTTTTAGATTTGTCCAAAATAAGAAAATAGTATCAAGCAGGACGGTCATTTGCCTATCACCGTTCTGCCGACAGTGGCGTAGCCAAGGGGGTGGCAGGGCCGGCCCAAGACAATTTTGGCGCCCGTGCGAGCATTCTCATGGGCGCCCCCCCCCCCCCCCCAACATCATACCTGTTCAAATTATTGACTTTTTTCACACAATTTTTAAAATATTCGTAAATTATTCGTTCATAAACTTTTACACATGCTATTATTAATTATTTAAGATATTATTTAAAAAGACTATAAAATAGATAAACATATCCATATTTAATTCTATCTTTGAAATCTGAATTTTATAATGAATATCAATCTCAATATGTAACATTATGATCCAAAAATTAAACGCCATGCATTATACCATGGTATAGGACAACAATAACAATAATTAATTTATTGAAAGAAGAAATTTTATTAGAATAGTTATGTTTATTATTTGGAATATACTCTTAAAAATTGTCTATCTTCTTAGCTTTTAATTTCTCTTTTTCGTGGCTACTAGCCGCGTTTAAACGCTCTTTTTTCTAAGGCGCCCATTGCATTGTAACACGATATATTCTTAGCCTGGATGTAAAGTTGCCAAGCAACTAGGGAATCCATACACCTGCTTTATTGTTCCATTGTTCCACAGAGTAGTACTAATAAGTAGCATGTATTAATTTTATATTTGGTGAGTCGTGAGTTTTAAATTCTTTAAAAAGCAAAACAAAAACCACATAAGAATATTCGAATTATAAACAGATCAATTTGAAATTAAAAATGCAAGACTGTAACGCAGACTCCGATTGATAACTCTGGGTATGTTTCCCCAAAACTGTGTTTTTGCTACTTATATACATTGAAAATAATAATAATAATAGTTTGCAGATAGATCATCATTTCTTTGGAATATAGGTATATTATAAAATGATTATACCTACATACTCTAACAATGTTTGTGTCAGTTAAACGACGCGTTTTCTTTTTTTTTTTTTTCGTTTTTTTTAGTGGTGGTGGGGGGGGGGGGGTGTTAGATTGTGCTTTTTAAAGGTGTATCACATACAGAAAACACGTTCTAATTGCAACAAATAAATTTTACGCCTTTTAAGTAGTCAAAAAAGTAGGTAAAAAATTTACTATAATCATTTTATACATCTGGGGCATTCTCACAATCTTTTGACTTTCGGGAATAAAAATTTGGTGAAATTAAACTTGCTAAAATAACATTTTAATCTGATAGAGGAATGCCTTAATGATTCAAAATAAAGAAAAAATGGTCAGCAGCGAAAAATTTTTTATTTAACTGAGGTTTAAGTTAAACTTGCGAGTTTATTTTTCCTTACCATTTGACCACTAAAGCTTTTTATTTTCTTCTAAATTTTTACTTATTATGAATTTGCATAGTACCCACAGAACATTCAAATAAGAAATAATAACAATGTATTAGTTTTAGTACAAAATTTTGGTATAACATTGTCTTAAAGGGGTGTTAAAGAAGGGACGGTAAGGTAAAAAAAGGGGGACGGTATGGGAAAACAGGGACGAAGTGGGAAAAATAGGACGGTGTGGATGGAACGGTAAGGTAAATTACCACCTATTTTAGGCACATCATGTTAAGACTAAGTGGTAGCCACAATGTTCATTGATTTTTAGAAACAATTATTTACATTGGATTAAATTTTAATAAAAATAATAATTTACCTCGAAAATTGCTGTAATAAACCTTGGGGGCGATAAAACTACCCATAAAGCCACGATGCTTCAAATTGATATTTATATGCTTATTTAAATTCCGCAGTAAATTTCCTGTCAAAGAATTTTAGACCTTCTTTCTCTAGCATACTTCTGCTTGAGAAAAAACTTGAAAATATTCTGTGGCTGCATCCGAAGTGATTTTCTGTATAATTTTACAAGAGGGACGGTAAAGAATCTAAAACCCAGGGACAGAGTTTAAAAAATAATAACAACCCTAAAAATGTGTGCAGGTTCATTTTTTGCTACATATTTATGTGAAAAAAGAGTTGCAGTTTCGGAAAAAAATTACGTCAAATTATTTTTATTGAAACAATATTACACAGACAGCTCCAAACTTAAAAATCAGCATCAGGAACACGGGACGGTATAGAAGTTTTCCTGGTATTTGGACCCACAACATCATCTAAAACTTATTTATCTATTTAATATTGTTATGCAATTATGCAATGGGATGTTCCCCAGTATATGAAATAAAAAAAAACCCGCAAGAATATGTACTAAAATAAAAATTATTATTCAGGGACATAAAAGTCAAAAGATTGTGAGAATGCCCCATATATGTTGAAAATAAATTACCTATCTTTCAATACGTTTTATTTATTTATTTATTTATTTATTTATTTTTTATTTATTTATTTATTTTTTTATTTATTTATTTATTTTTTTACAATGTGTACAAGTAGTAAAAACCCACGCAAAGTTTAAATTCAATTTGAATCTGTGTTAAAGTATGCGTTATCAATTAGCTTCAAATTGGCCCGGTTCTGATTTGAATATTTTCACGCAATCTCTTTTTATAGGTTAAAAAATTAAAAAATATATCGAAAACAAGAAAATCGATTTTTTAAGGTTTAAAAATGATCGTGATCACTACACTAAAATTTTGAATTCTGAAAAGGATTCCCTTATCATAATGAGAATTTTTAGAAAATTCATTAATCTCTATAAAAATTCATTTGAAAAAAAAGAAAAAAAATTCTTGTCTTTAAAATAATTAAGATATGAACACAGAATCTGAAGCACAGTATATAGTATACATTCCGGTTAAGTAGTGATTACAGACACACACACATAAAGGGAAAAAAGGTCTATACAATAGTTGTTTATCTTCAAAATATGCGAGATATTTTCGATTTAAAGCTTCCTTAAACATGGCGTAATCATGTAAAGAACAAAATGAGTTTAGAGAAACTCTTTAGTTCTTCATTTTTCGAATATAATAAAATATTTTACAAATGAATGCATTCACACACCACACACAAGGTGAAAGAAAGATCTACAATTCTTGTTTATCTTCAAAATATGTGAGAAAATTCCGATTTAAAGACTCTCTAAATATGGCGCCTCCCTCTCTCCATTTAATCACTTGGATCCCCTTTTCAGGCAAGTCTTCCCGCTAGAGCCAAACATCATTAATCTCGATATAAATGAGACAGCCACGAAACGCCTCTTCTGCAGTTGAGACTGAAAGAAACTCCTCTTCTTCTGTTTTTCATAAAATCAAAATCAACGCCATTTTGTTCCGTTTTCTTTTTATCAGCGGAAATGCGTCGTTTCAGGATAACCGATTACTTCTTTGGAAAGCACGCAATACGGCCTTCGTTTTTACATTATTTATTAAATGACCAACCCCTTAAGAAAGACTGCCTTGGGAACATGTGGTTTCAAGAAACCAGATGCTTAATCACCTCTGTACTTTTGAGTACTTACTTGGTTTTAGAAAGTTTTAGGAAAAATAAGCGGTTCTGAAACATATTTCTACAATAACGCGAAACTTTCTAGTTTTTGAGTTTAAGATTTAACAGCTGTTTGTAATATTTCAAACACTTCGATGCTAATTAATAAAACAAGACTTTCAAATAGCATAATTTTATCTTTAAACACACATAATTTATACATATTTTAGCTAAAATAGGAACTCATTATAGTAATATTACATCATTATAAAACCATATAAAAATTCTGTTTTTTATTTAAAAAAAAAAAACTTTTATAGAAAATTTTAAGAATTTACATTTTATAATTTTATATAATGTACTCATAGATCAAATAGATTTCCTGTAACTCGGAATGGTATGTTATTTCAATTAAAACATAAAGAATATTCTTTATTTTTACTATCCAGTCATGTTTTTCCAAGGACTTTGTAAGTAAAAATTTCACTCGCAGTGACATGAAATGCAGCGAATGAAAAAACATGAAATGCAGCATATATATTGCGCATTTTATCAATTAATGTTACAATGTTTCTTTAAATACGTCATACAACAGTACAGAAAGGAAAATACTTTAAATTATATAGCGTAATTATCTGCAGTTATTTCAAACTTAAACTAAAAAGGATTTTTATGTAGAATTTAAAAATGAAACAGTGGTAGGAAACTATTTCATATACTGAATTATTATTCTGCAATATTTTGAATCAAATTTATTTAAGGCTGTTTTTGAAAATAATAATAATAATACTACTGCTGAATAGTGTGAAACTTCTTCCCTCATTAACAAAGCCATTTTTATATGTGCATGAAGTTTGTAGACATTGTTGGTAATAGTATTTGAGCTCTTTAGTATTGAATAGCATTAAAAATATATACAGGGTGTCCGGTCTCAACGGTGTCCAATGGCTAATTCCTAAACCGTTAGTGTTAGACATATAGTTCCAATTACAATAATGTTTTAAATCAGGTAAAGAAATATTTTAAAAGCGATTTGGGTCAATAAAAACATTTCTTAAAAAATTACGAAATTTAAATTTTTATACGGTCCCCCGGTCCTATAAGTTATATTTAGTGAAATTTTCCTTTTACACTGACAAGTAATACAAAAAACGTCCCGTTGTTCTACGATTAAAATTGACCGAGTAATAGCTGTTTAAAGTTGGAGCATATTTTTTGCTGCAAATTGGGGTCATTCACAAATTTAGTCGAAATATAATTTCGTCAGATATAAAAAATGTTTGGGAGTAAAATTAACATTGCAATATAAATTTGAAATCTTTAATCATTCTGGCATATTAATGGAAAATATACAATTTGTAATAAACATTTAAGAAGAAAGAAAAAAACAGAACTTTTGTTAAATAAAAATATTCTAAATTAACAGCCTCAATTCTTTACAAAATGATACTTATTTTAAAATATTATTAGATTGCACAAGCCTGCAAAAGTTGAGTTATGTCATGTTTTATAGCTTTTGATAATTGATTATTATATATTCTGTACCGCTGAACCCGAAAATGACCTTCATTTTTAACTAATCAGGAATTATCAGGAATTTTCGCAAATTGCAAATTTCAAAGTTAAGAAGTTCAATGTTAAAATTGAATTTCCTCCCCCATCTCATCGAATCACTCACCTGTTTAGCTGTATGAATCCCAGGATAAGCAAAAATATCGAATACATTTTTTAATAAAATAAAATAAAATAAAATAAAAAACGTTTTACATATGTTTTATAGTATGAGATTTTCGCTATATTTTAACCTACATATTTGCAATTTGCAAAAAAATTCTAACGTGATGGTTAAAAATGAAGGCCATTTTCAGATTCAGTGCTAAAAAGTGCGTAAAAATCAATTATCAAAAGTTAAAACACAACCATCTCCTCTATTTTGTAGTATTCGATTTTTGTTATTCTTAAATTTGAAAATTTATGATTTGCGAAATATCCTGACATGATGGTTAAAAATTAAGGTAATTTTCGGATTCAGTGCTAAAAACTACATAAAAGTTGAAAAACCCAACAATCGCAGTCTTGTATTATCTAATCTAAAACTTTTCTTAAACTCCTTGGCAGAAATCTATCCGAAATTTTTTGTGTTATCCTGTAAAATAAGTATAAATGGTAACCACCGAAAATCTTAATAATATTAGATTGTTATCGGATTTACGCCAGTATGTAAAATGCGATCTCGATCGGATATTTAAAAGTGGGTTAAAGTTCGAGTGCAAATTTTGAACTCGAAAAACATACATACAATTGTTGAAGTAACATAAAAACTTATAAAAAACTTAATTTTTGTTAAAAAAATCATAAGAGAAACAGTCTTAAATCGTGACAAAATAAAACATATGTTATTTTAGCCAATTTGAGACTTAATCATAATACTTGTAGGATTTTTTTTCAAAGCGCAGATACACATGAAGTAAGATCTTCGAATACTTTAAACGCTTGGTATATGATCCCTTAAAGCCAAGCCGAACTCATTTGTTTTCAGTGTAGAAACGTGGCATAGGTCATGCATTTTCAAAGTTTCATAACTCGCTCAATTTTAGCGTTATATGAATGGGACTTTTTTTGTCTTACTTGTCAGTGCAATAGGAAAAAATTACTAAATATAACTTATAGGACCTGGGGACCGCATAAAAATTTAAATTTCGTAATTTTTTAAGAAATGTTTTTATTGACCAAAATCGCTTTTGAAATGTTTCTTTACCTGATTTAAAACATTTTTGTAATTGGAACTATATGTCTATGACTAACGGTTTAGGAATTAGCCATTGGACACCGTTGAGACCGGACACCCTGTATATAAACGTATTTTAAGAGCATATTTCGAAAAATGTAAGGAGCTACTAGCTTCCACTAGCATGTGAACAAAATCCCATCACTCTTCTGTAGAATTGTTTCATTTTGACCAAATTTCTTTTACAGAAAGGAAGTTCAGTTATAAAAAAAATAATAATTTTGGCTTCAATTAGTATTAATATTTACAGATAATATAGGTTTCAATACAGGAATTAATAAAGGTTTTTATTTTAAAAAAAATACCCTATAAAAAATCTGTTTTTTATTTTAAAAAAATAACTTTTATAGAAAATTTTAAGAATTTATATTTTATACTTTTATATAATGTACTCAGATAGATCGAGTCGATTTCCTGTAACTCGGAATGGTATGTTATTTCAATTAAAACATAAAGAATATTCTTTATTTTTACTATCCAGTCATATTTTTCCAAGGACTTTGTAAGAGGAAATTTCACTCGCAGTTTAAAACAGGAAATGCAGTATTTATATATTGCGCATTTTATCAGTAAACGTGAATTATGAAATCATGAAAATTTTATCTTCTAAAGCATTTTTCGTGAATTGTTTAAACTGCATTAGAAGATTGATATAATCATTTAGTAAATTTTAGAATTATTTTAGAAGGATTGAAGGATTTAGAAGAATTAATTAAACTTGAATTTATAAGGATTTTTTGCAGTATATCTATAACCCCACTCAAATCTGTTATTTTAAATCTTTTTCTTAGTATTTTGTAGAATTAGGAAATGTACAAATATAACGTTCTTACAATAGAAATATTTCCGGATTGAAAAATCACGCCCCCCCCCACCCCCTCCAACCCCATCGCCAAGAAAGCTGAAAAGATGCAAATGCAAAACAAATCATCCTTTAAAAAATATTTTTGTTTTGTGTAACCCATAATGCTTTTAGAACAAGATAAAATAATGTATCTATAATTTATTCCAAACTGCATTACAACTAATCGATGTATTAAATGAATTTTATAACAAGTTATTTTAATGATATTTATATGCATCGTCAGTAGATAAAGTGTTAAAAACAAAAATGAACTAAAATAACAAAAAATCCTTGCCGGCTCGGCCTACAGGCGCAGGTAGATTTCGAAGTTAAGTACTAATTTCACCAACAAAAACTAAATCATGATCAGAGATAAATCTTCTTTAAAAATTTTATCTTGCCGCTTTTGACGAGTTTTTAATTTCATTTTTATATAAGAGCTAGTTTTATCAGAATCATGTTAAGGCAGTTTTCAAAAAATATTTTTCCATGCTCAACAACTCGAAATTTTCTGACACATTTTCAGATTCATTTTTAAAAGAAAAAATATGACACTTGCTGACGTGATTTTTGAAGAGATTTATAAGCGGCTTGTATTTTTATCTTTTGTTCAATTAATCAGAACTTGATTTATAAACAATTATTTTCTCAGAAGGACCATATTTTTCGTTTCCAACCCAATCGCTTCGGGAAATTCGGTTCAAAATGCCCACTTTGACATCATTTTTTGAAATATATTTTGCCCCTATTAAAAAATCGACCATTATGGCACATTATATAGTTTCTGATTAAGAGAATCTACCAACTGGATGCGTTTGATAGCAAAAATGAATTCAAAAATGAGTTAGAAAATAAGCAGTTTGGATTTGAGTACATCCTTAATACGATATTTTTTTCTTCAACCTGTATGTATTTATAATTTGTTTTTGCTGTAAGGATGGGTCCCCTCAAAAACTTGTCTATATAAAAGTTATAGATAGTATTAAGAATATATATAATAAATTCCATGCGCCATAAATTCCATCCATAAATTCCTTGTGAATTGACGAAGTTATGGATTTTTTTCTTCTTCAACTCCCCCCATTTTTTTTTTTTCTGTAAGAATTGGTCCTATTCCTATCAAAAACTTGTCAGTATAAAAGTTGTAGATAATATTAAGAAGATTTATAATTAATTTAATTGGATTTGATATCTTAAGAATTGACGAAGTTATGAATTTTTTTCTTCCCAAAACCCAATTTTTTTCGCCCCTTTAGCCCATTTTTAATTTTATCAAAAACTTGTCATCCCTAAATTTTTGGCTTTGTTTTTAAAAGTACTAATAACTTTAAACCGACTCAATACGTATTACAATAAAGAAGTTATGGGGTTTTTTCGTTTTTCCCAAAACCCCTTCCTATTTCCACCACCTTGGTCCGATTTTGCCCATTAACGAACTTGACCGAGATTTTCTGCCCCTTGATTTTATGTATCAGTTTGGAAGAGGCTTATGCAGAATTATGGAAATTATCGTGTCCATAAAAAAGTTATGCATATACAGGGTGAATCTAAACACTTGGCCAAAACTATAAGAGGTGATAGTACACATTAAGACAAACAATATTAAATAGGAAACTAAGGGTTCGTCTTCCGAAAACATCTTCCGAAGGAGATGGGCGAGATTACAGTTTACGGCTCAAAATTTCAAAAGATTAGAAAAAACGGAAAAATTGGTGGATTCGTTTGAGGTTTTTGCTAAAACTGTTCTTTATGTCAGTATTTTCTTGAAAATAAATTTTAAAGATAAAGTTCAAAAAATGCCGATAGAGGGCGCTTTAGACTTTGGAGTAACGAACGACTATTTTTAACTGTTATTTTTTGTATCTCATTAAGGCTGTTCTCAACTGCTCTGCTCAAGAAGCGCAAAACGTTTTGACACATTTACACATTCATTTTTTAACGGAAAGATATAAAATTGGAAAGCCTGACCGCGGAAGCGATTTGGAATCGAACTGTTTTTTCCATTTTTTTAATCAATAAATTAGCTATTGAGTTATAAGCGATTTTAATCACGTGACACGGTATTTTTCTCCCCTTATTGACTGGATTTTCTTCTTTCGTTCGGAAGTTCGGTTTAAAATGCCAACTTTGACAGTATTTTCTAAAAAATCTATTGCGTTTAAAAGAAAACGGAAAAAAACAGTTCGAAACCTTTTAGTTTCGTGCATTTCCGGACAAAAATGAATTAAAACTTATGTCAGAAAGTTGACCCTTTGGATTTGAGAACAGCCTTAAGTGAAAGTTATTCATTTGTAGATGAGCCTGCGCTACATGTTTTTGAAAATATTTCAATTTTTACATTTTACTTTTTTAAGTGTTTTTAAGAAAACATCTTCAAAATGGTGGCAATCCATACGTCTACAGAGAAAAAAGAAATGTGATAGTCAGACAAGTGACTTCTTAAATTTCTGTAAAAATATTTAAAGACGTGTACTTTATAAGCCAATAAAAATTAATTTTCGATTAATGAGATACTCAGACACGTGACTTGTTAAATTTCTGTAAATATATTTAAAGACGTGGATTTTATAAGCCAATAAAAATTAATTTTTTATTTACCGTGACGACACCAGAATGTAATTACAGTCCTCCCCACTTAACCAAGTCATGGATAATCGAATACCCCGCTTATTCGAATGGAATCCTCCGGAACCGAATTTATTCCTATTGGTTCTATGTTATTTTTCACCGCTTAAACCAAATACCTTTTACGAACGTCTCCGCTTAATCAAATAACAACTGTGTGACCGATGTTTGAAAATAGTCGCGGAAAGCACGTTTCAACTGGAATTTCCTTCCATCATTTGTCATTTTCGGTTCCTTTACGCTGAAAACAAATTTTCACTTCTTCCTGCAATAATTTCGGCCGGCTGGTGTATAATGGGCAGGTCAAATGATTTCCCCACCTCGATCCCCCCCCCCCACCATCACTTCTTGCTGTTAACTTGGCAATGTACCATCACTTCGAGACTCGAGATGGTAGTTGTGATATTTTGCATTCATTCGAAAAATAATTCTATATTTACTCCTTTAAAATTCCACTTAAACAAACCCCTTTAAACGATTTTTTAAGGCAGTATAAATAACGTAAGTTAGAAGTAGGAAAGTTTTTTACCAAATTCAAACGAGCTGCATTAAGTGTGATGTAAGCCATATAATTGTATGTACTGACATATTAAATTAATATGTATATTTACTTTATATTAGCATTTGTATTTATGTTAGTTTATGTTATGTTATTCTATTAACGATTTATTGTGCTGTTAATTAAATATGCCGTAGAGGGTTATTTTGCCTTTTTACTACGCATTAAATATTACAGTTTTGATTCCCCGTTTAATCAAATACCCCGCTTAATTGAATATTGTTTGTGGAACCGTCAATATTCGTTTAAACGGGGACTTTTATAATTTTGCCACGTTACCACAATTAGAAATTGTAATATAGTTCTTATATGTAAAAAAATTAATAATATTCTCAATTGTATTTAAAAATTTTGCCAAGTCTATCGAAAATTGAATGCGTATTATAGCTTTTATTAAAGTTTTAAACAAATTTGCCAATTAAGTTTGTAAATTTTTTAAGTGTAACAGCATTCGGAAACGTTTGGGGGAGGGGGGGTTCGTGAGCGAATTCCCTGACAATATGTATAGAATTTAGTCATAATTTCTTATATATTTAGTTCTTAAGTTGCCATTTGTTTTTTGAAAATCTATCTAAACTTTAACTTTTGATTTTAAATACAATAAATTATGTCTAAGGCGGATCGATCGAGACCGAAAAAATTTTCCGTAGTAGACAATATTCCGCCTTAGGCAATTTTTACTCTATGCCTATAGATTCGCGGGAGTTTGAAAATCTTTTCGAGTTAGACAGATTTCCGTCTTACACAGAATTTCCCTTACATAGAGTTTACTGTATTTGCATTTGCAATTTCTAAAAACACAAGTGATTTATTTTTTTTCTTTTTAATATGGAATTTTCACTTCAAAAATTTATTAATAATTCCAATTAATTGCAATGTTAAGAAAACCAGGCAATGAATAAAATGATTTTTGAAAAACGGGATTTTGAGGTCAGTAGACAAATATATAAGTTATACAAACAAACCATTTTCAATTGTCTATTTTTCATCTAATGCATTATTATTACACCCTTAATTTTTTTCTCCGGATTTATATATCGCCTAACATTTAGAAGATTTCTCCGATTTTCATAAAATTCAAATATATTATTTGTGAGATATTGATGTCTGTTGTTGACAAATGAAAATTGCAATGAATATAACTTTTTGCTTTCTGTTGTGAAGTGTAATTGTGTTAGCTCAGCTCATCGAATAGTAAATATTACTACTACTACCAGTAATAATAATAATAATATATATATTTTTTAAATCTAAAAATGTAATTTTTAGTAGTGTTTTGATTATTGCGTGAGCTGGAAGCATTGTAAATTTAAAGTTCACTAATTAAATGCATTTACATTACATAACACTTGCTCATACTACATAAGAAAATAAATATTTTTACATGTTTCAAAGTTATGCTAGCGGGCGTAGCGACTCATTGTATGGCATGAGATCTTTCTTGTTTTTAAATGTGTAGAAAGTAGTTCAATTCTACATTTAGAAAAGCTATAAAATATTAATTTTATTAAATTCTTATTATAAACATGTAATCATATTAAGAATTTACAATATAAATTAACTGAAAAATACACATTGCAAGTTACGTGATTTTGGAGCAATTATAGTAAAATGAAGACATGCAGGCATCATTGATCTACATGATTTTCGATAAAAATTTCGAGAGCTTGGCATTATTATCAAACTAATGTTTGTTTATTTGCCTAACTCGTTTAAGGCTTTTCTCAAATGCAAACTGGCTATTTTCTGACAAAGTTTTAAATTCATTTTTGTTCGCAAGCATATCAAATGGGCAGATGACCTTATTTAGAAACGATGCAATCGAACTGTTTTTTTTTTCTTTTTTTGGAAACAAACATACAGTCAAATTTGGCGTTTTGAACCTAATTTCTAGAGACGAAAGCGCAGGAAAGGGGAAAAAATCATCATCCTGAGAAAATAATTGCTTATAACCCCAGATGTTAGTCACTTATCGGAAAAAAGAAGAAAACTGTTCGATTACAAAAAAGTTCAATAGTTGTGCCTGCAAGTAACATGCTTTTATATTTAAAAGTGAACCAGAAGATGTCTTTTATTTTACAATTGCGCATAGTTGAGCGAAGAAAAATATTTTTTGAAATCGATCATATGAGTATCGTCATGTTCTATAGGGGGCTGATCTACTGTTGATTAAAAACTAGGTACTATTGTTCAAAAACTTCTCTGTACGTATGTTCAATCCATGCTTAAAATTTCAAGTTATTTACATTTCATGATATTCACAGTTCTACATTTACTTACATTTTAAACAAATTCGGAAAATGTTATTTCATACGGATTAATAATATGAAAATATATCCGCTTTTTGATAAAGTTTTTTGTAAATGTAGAATTAAATCACATCATGCTGGCATTACATTTTTTTCGGAAAGCGTAAACTAAAAACCGTAAAATCGACATATTTCAACAAAACAAAAATGATATTTATTCAGAATTTCGGATAGTATTTAGGTATTTACATTTCTTTCCTTTTTCCTTCGTAGAATTTAAGGTATTTTAGTTGTATTTTTCAGAATTTCAGTTAAAAATTACAATTACAAAATAAAATTAATATATCGGACACTAATTAAAAATTTAAAGTTCTGGGATTCATTAAGACATCCCCGGATTCATCTGAATAACAGATGTTAATTTCACCGTGTTGCCTTTCCTATACTATGTCGGAAACACAGGCAGATTTTTGTATAATAGATATAAAAATTAGTTTTAAAAAGTACTTCTATAAATGCTGAAACACTAAATTAAATTCATCGTAACTCATAATCATCATTAACAAAAAAAAAAAAAAAAAAAAAAAAAAAAAAAAAAAATTGCTTTAGTATTGTTGTAATTTTTGTGCTTTTTAAAATTACTTTGATTCAGCTCCCCAATAATAAGAGAAATAATACTATTCAGAAATTATCTTTCATCTATCTTAAGAGGGCTAATATATTGTTTACTTGTTTTAGTATTGTTTAAATTTTTATGCTTTTAATTATTTTGATTCAGCTCTCCAATAATAAGAGAAATAATACTATTTAGAAATTCTCTTTCATCTATCTTAAAATAGCTAATATATTGTTTACTAAATATTAATTTTACAGAAAAATAATCGTGTTTCCTTGCTTACTATTATTCTACACATCTGTGTATGCAGCACGTGTTGCATACACTTTTTCATCTATCTTAAAATAGCTAATATATTGTTTACTAAATATTAATTTTACAGAAAAATAATTGTGTTTCATTGCTTACTATTATTCTACACATCTGTGAATACAACACGATGATACACTGAAAAAGACTCCTGTATTTATCCCTAGAACTAGAACTGACTAAACAATCTTTAAAACAAGATAAGAAAGGTATTCGC
>CAWVRF010000406.1:0-116677 GCA_963932465.1 Maratus speciosus
TTGCAGTATACAGTGCTAAAAAATAATGATAAATAATATAATAAACTTCCCCCATAAAATTTCTGCTTCTTTTCCTTTATACCCCCTTCCCAGCTCACAAATTTTAAAATATTCAGGCTTCTTTAATTTTTTTAACTTTCTCTTCTGTGTTTATTACTTTATTATAACAATAACAATAATTAATCATTTAAAATCCTCCCTCTCCAAAACTGCCCCCCCCCCTCATTGTCTATGTCTTCCTTGCCATAAAAGAATTAGTCCTTGAAACTTTAGATTTGTTTGTTTTGATATCTTAATTGTAAAGTTTTAATAATGAAAATTATCTAAGCAATCCCTTTTGCCCCACTATCATCCTACTTGATTTTACACTTTTATACACAGTATTATTATAATATTTTATGCTATGATTCTTTAGACAATCATAACTTTAGAGTTTTTACAGTTTTAAGTATTTTCTTTGTCTTTTAATTATATTTTAGTTTTATTAAACTTTTAAAACTTTGCTGGTTGCCAGATTCCTGTTACATTCATTTGAGTGTCAATTTGTAATACCTTTGTCCTTTAACTAGGACCTTTTTACTTTTTTAAATGTTTTTAAGAATGCATATCATTATTGAATCCATTTATACATATCATTACTGAAATCATTTAATCACAGTTTTTTCATATTAGTCATTTCTTTTTTAAATTTTTGTTCTCATTTTGACTTTGTTTTGGTGCAGCATGTCCCTGAAGGGACTTTGCGCCATAAAACCCTAATCAACCAACCAACCAACCATTTTGTCCCACCTCTGCAAAAACACCTGTAGTCTCCCCCCCCCTCCACCACCACACATGCACACCCAGCTAACAAAGTTTTAAAAAAATGTAACTTTTGCTGTTTGTTTGATTTTTATTGTAATAATATGTTAAAATAATATTTCTCTAAAATCCCTCACCAAAGAAATTTCAAGTCTCCTGCACCCAAGCACACCAAATTTAGAACCTGTAAAACTCCATTTTAAACATTATATTTAGCATATTGTTTTCTTTCTAGCAAAAATACATAAATAATGAGTCATCTAAATACCTGTCTGGACATTCCCACTTCTTCTCCCAGAAAAAAAAGGAGAATGAGGTTAAAATAAAAAATTTCTTTCTTCCTTTCTCCTTTTTTTTTCTTTTTGCAATTTTGTTGCTTTCTTCCCTGCTTCTAATGCTTTTCTGTTATTGGTTCTAGGTATCACTTTAAAATCACATAGTTCCTAAAATTTTAATTCCTTTCTCTTATTCCTAAAATTCACTAACAATTCTTAAGTTTTTTAACTTTTAATGCAACAGTGTTAGTAACATCACATGTTGTCTCCCATTTTTGTATTGAAACTGCCTTTTTTTCAAAACTTTCTCTCTTGCACCCAAAAATATTATTTGCCTTTAAAAAATATACATTGCAAATTCTTTTATAAAAAAGACATAAATTTCACTAAGATTTCTTTAAAAAATTTTTTATTAATCGAAATGTTCTGCTGCAATATATAATCAGATGTAAATTTGGATTTCTAAAGCATGAATTCAGTTTATAATGAGTATGGTAGTCATCTTCATGTAGGATGTGAACGATTTTATTTAGAAGATTAAATCACAAGTTTAGTTAAAGGATTATTAAATCATTGATTGAGAAAAAATTAATTAAAAGTCTAAAATGAACATAATTCATAATGTTTTGTCTGAAGATATTTATCCGATTAAATAAGAGAAACATTAGATACATTAGAAGAAACATTGAATATTACTCTCAGAGGAGATGACTTACATTTCACTGTTTCCCGTTATACTTCAACATGTGGTATGCACATTTTTCACTAATATAAGGCTACGGACCAGTTCGACGGACAATAAAACAAACTCTTTTTACAATAAAAACCCAATTCAAAGCACTATTTGGTTTTATTCACAATAACAGGGAAGCGCATCGGTACCGCATCAAAAACCAATCCATCTACAGTTGTAAGATACAACACAGATGAGAAAATACATAGAATATAGATGAACAAATAGAAACTATTCAAACAGAAATCTTAAAATAATTTGGATTATCTTAATGAAAAATTCTATATTAATAAATTGATTTTTTAATTTTTTTAAAAAGTAGTTTTCATTAGACGGGAAAGTAACAAAGCGCATGCGATGCACTAGTATCAAGATATTTTTTTAACCATGGAATAAATCATTAGAACAGCAAAAAAAAAAAATCTTCCCAGAAAATGAATCTATCATTTTTTGGCTGTTTGAAAAATAAATTAGAGCCCCAAAAATTTTCTTGCACCAGGGATCATTAGATAAATATGAAATTAGACGCCATAAAGTCAAACAAAAAATATATTTGGTATAATTTGGATTATTGTAAATTTGGAATGCAATTTTATTTTTCTGTTAAACATAAATTTAATGCAAAAGGAATCGTAGAGTAGTTGAGATAAAATGCTAAACAAATCTATATTATTACAGGGTTGATATGGGTCAGGGAATTTCCAGACCAGGAAATTATTCGGCGCCAGTACTTTCTTACAGGGAATCTCTTATTAAATAAGGCGAAATTTCGTGCGTTTAATCCAGATATATTTTCTATTAAAAAAATACTCATATTTTGACTGGAATATTTCCTGAAACGTGGCAACTCTGTATTAGCTTTTCAATTTGATTTTCACTTTCTATGCGTATGTTTCTTTTATTGTGAGAAAGGAAACAGAAATTTTGCAAAAAAAAGCGATCATCGTCAAAAAAGTTGCCCTTTCATGAAATCGTGTTGAATTTGAATTTGTGTTGAAATCTCTCCACTTCTGAACCATTAAATTCATCCTCTGCATAACAACAGGGATGCTGCATGCTACTATTTTTTAACTCTACCTGGCCGCACTATGGAAATATACTAAATTTTTTTTTTAATAATGGTGCGAATAGAATATAACACTAGTCACCCGTGGCAGCCCTGTAACAATTTTTCCCCAATCGTTTGAAAGAAGATACAATTTGGTATGCGAATTTTACGTTTTTTCCCTTTTTTATTTATTGTTTGCTGTAAACTGTAACTAAGACATTTATTGTCATATGTATTTTAAAAATTAAATTTTAATATACATTATGCTAATGACATTGTGTTTATTACAAACACTATTTAATTGCTAAAAAGAGAAAAATTTAAATCGGTGCACTTTATCATAATACAATTGAACGGTTAGCAGTTTTATTTTTTTTTAAAAGGAGGGGAGAAATATAGCAATAAATCTTGTAACGCTAATTTTTAAATGTAAGTCACAATTGTTTTCTATAATGTTACTTTAGAAAATATATCCTATTAAGGATTTATGTAGATTCATGGAAATAGAGATATTTATGCAAATATTTACAAACTGCTGTCAATCATTTCAGTACTTCTGATTTCAAATATGTCCCTGTAGAGAGGTTTATATTGTCTTAAAAAAGCAAAAAATATTTTGTAGAAATATAAATTGGAAGGAAAATCTTTCTGTGGCAATTATTTCCTTCGAGAAATATTGTTTTATTAATGCTAATAAAATTATATTATTGCATGATGTCATAATCAACGTTTGTATATATTTGTATATATTGAATTAATAAGATTCCATATTCATTTGAGATTTTATATTAATTTAATAAGATATTTATCATACGTGTATTTTTATTAATATAGTTTTCTTATAGGTTGCACATCTGTAAATATTTATTTATTATTATTTTGTTTACATACTTTAAAGATTAATTTCCGTAATATTAGAGCAAGATTGAATATCAAACACAGAAATACTTTCCACGCTATTTTTTTTTGCAGCTACCTTTCAATTCTTAGAACGGTCACAAAGGTTTAAAATTGCGAAAAAAATTGTAATTCGTTATTATTTTTATAATGTTGGAATCTTTAAGAATGTCAAACGGTTGATCCAATAGGGAAATTCATAAAGTTACATTGAGCCGAGAACAAGTAATATATGCAAAAGCAAAACATTAATATAAACATAATAACAACATTTTATTTCAGTTGTTTTCGTCAATCCTTTGTTTCTTTAAGGTCTACAGATTTTGCCTCCCCACAAATTGTTTTGAAAGATGTGTGGATCCCGGTACGTTTCCACCATCCGCTAAAAGCCTTAAAACCACTGAATCCAAGTTTATTAGCGATTTCTAAAGCCTTTTTCCTGAATCAAAAACCCAATGGTGGGAATATTTTTTTAATAAATAAGTACAGAACTATAGAATCAGTTCAATATAATCAGTTTTCCAATAAGCTTGTTATTATATGCTAGAGAGTTTAGAGTGCTTTAGAGTTATTGTTTTGCCTTTTGCTATTTTATACTTTCTTTAATGTATCATTATCAGAAGAAAGTATTCAAATCATAAAAATCATTTCCATTTTTTGATAGATTTACCTTTATAAAGATACTCAATTAACATATTTTATGGGAAAAATTTTAAAAGGTCGCATGGATATTTAAAAAAAAACGTGCATTATTTTTAAACATTTTTTTAGTCATCCCTTTAATAGAAATGGTTCCCTAAAGTCAACTTTTAAAATAAAAATGGTTCCCCTTTTGAGGAACTAAGATGTGTTGAGAACCTTGCTCTTGCAATTCATTTTAAAATAATATTAGACGATGCAAGTTGGGATATCACAGTTGATATCCCAAACAGTGTTGAATTGAGACATTTCACTCCGGGAAGTATTTCTGCAGTTCCAGGAGGTATATTACCGATTTCAAAGATGGAGAAATTTGTACTAGACACAAATACGCAGAAAATCAAAAATCATCTACGGAGGGACACTCTGATGTACCTATAGGGGGGGGAGGCAGGTGAACTTGATTCCGCTAAATTTATCTTCGAGCACAAATATCTGAAAATAAGTTGAAACTGCTGTGAATCAATAAGAACTTAAAGATCTTCTTAAAACACCATCAAAAACTTTTAGAAGTTTTTGATAGTGCTTTAAGAAGATCTTTTAGTTCACAAAATACCTCTATGCATAAATTTGTAATGTATTGCTTGATGGATTTATAATTTTTTATAGTTCTTTTCTCGATAAAATGTCATATTTCGCCATTTATCGCAAGAAATACAATCTACTATTCAAAGATAACACATACAGATATTTAGTTTTTGGAAGTGGGGATGAAAAAGTGTCTAATAGAAATGTTCGCTATTTCAGAATGCCCATTATGTTGATTTTACTGCATTACTAATCATCCATAAAAATAACTATAATGTTTTAATTATTTTAAAACAAAGTGTTGGGAACATAATGTATTAGAAATATTTTTGTTAGAAAAAATAGCATCAGAATGAATATAAGTGCAATAATTTTAATTTCATATAAATTGATTGAAGTCTAAATAGGATCATTTAATTTTGAAATGGAAGCTTTGCATGCGAAATAAAATTTTATGTCCTTTTGATGTGGATGTTTTCCTGCTGAATTGTATCTCACTATTCTTTATCTCAGTTTACTCTAAATATTGGCCGCAATCTGGCTCGGATCTTGAAAACAATAGACCAGAGACACAATAAAAGCTCAAAATGGCGTTACTTAAGTACTCCTCTTCATCTTAAAAGCTATAAAATTTTAAATGCCTTTTGTCACAACTAAAAAGTGTAAAATGGATTTTCTTACACTGTTAAATGTAGAAACTAATTGAAAATCGAGCCGGGATCCATTAGAACAGCAGAGTCTATTGCATCGTAATCTTCTTTGAGATTATTTGCTTATATAATTTTCATAATTTTTTAATTAAGTGCAGTTTTTAATCAAACAGCGTGTTTTAAGAAAGAGCGAATGTACTGTGTCGAGAGCCTGCTTAAAAAATTTGTATCATATCTCATAAATAGTTTTGCATTTTTTATGTGTATAGAAAAAGAATGTTGACATCAGAGATAATACTTCGTTTTTTTGCAAACTTGACTAATCTATATTTTAATTAGAAAAACACGCTGGTGATTAATGCTGATGTCCTATCAAAAACGGCAATGATTTAAATAATCCTGTTTCTTTTCTTCGCAAATGCAATTACTTCTGAACATCACATAAATTTAATATTTTCACCGTGAAATTAAAAGAAAAGTACTTTCAAATGGAATATTTTGGGAAAACTGTATCTCAGTTTACTGATAGTCTATGTTTTTAAAAATAATTTTCAAGCATGCAATGTTTAAGAATATATCTATATGGCATGTGACTCGATTAGGTATGATCAACCCATTTGCACTTAAGACAATATAAATATTTCAATATTTCTTTCTGGCTGACGACGTATACATAACGTTTTCATAACGAAATTAACTCTTCATGAAGTAAGAAATAAATAAAATGATATAAATAACCAACAAAATTAAGAGAAATGTAATCGAATCTGATGCAGGCTTACACAGCAAAATTATCAGGATCAATGAAGTTATATTTACGATTTTAAAAAAAACTTCGGGGGTTTCTTAGGCTGTTAGTCCCTGAAACTATTATGAAATTATCGCTTTTAATAAATTTCAAAACTGTATTTGAACACATAATTGATATGTTTAATATAAAAATGCTTTTATGTATTATTAGGAGATGCTTTTAAAAAGATATTACATGTAAAATATCTATTGCAATTTTCGTGAAAAAAAGGGTTTTTGTCTATTTTCTGTATGTTCTGCAGCCCGGCATGACCGGGCTGGAAACCCTCGTATTACCAACAAGAAACAATATGGACATTACATTAATTGGTTTATATCATTCTTTTTATATTTTTGTTAGAATAAATGTTCTTTTTATTAAAATATTTCATAATATGTAGCCTTTTATATTGATTTTACTTTCTTAATGTGTTTCAGTTACATATAGATATTATTGCTTTTAAAAGTATTAAGGGGAATAATACATTTTACTGAGCAATGAATATAGTGTATGACTGTGAACCAAGAAAAAAAGTAAGAACAAAGTTTGAGCAAGGGTACACAGTTTTATTTTTACATTGTAATCATAATTTACTTTTATTTTCGTTTCTTTGTTGTTATTTTTGTCAATATTTCATCTAGTTATACTTTCTTTTTCATTTTCTGCCTTTTTGGTGTTATTTAAATACAGCTGACTCCCTCAAATCCACACAACTTGGGACCAGAGGTTGTACGTATTTTAGAATTTTCTGGATTTCTCGCCATTGCTTTGTTTATATTTTTTAAACAGTAATTTGAATGTAATAATGCAAGCGAGATTACAATGAGCACTTACAATATAGTAAAATGTAAAGTAATTAACTAATACAGTCGAACCTCGTTAACGCGAACACTCAATGGGAAACTTTTTTCGTTCGTGTTAAAAGCAGTTCGTGTTATCCGAACTTAAATACATTACGTACAACCGGACGAGGCAATAGTAAGCAGTTCGTGCTAAAAGTAGTTCGCGTTAAGCGTGTTCGTGTTAACGAGGTTTGAGTGTAAACAAAAATAATAAAAATTTAGATAATTTTGAAAATGATTAAATTATTAAAAGTGAAGGTTAAGTAAATAATAATGTGTAATTGATATGCATATTAAGATGAGATACATTTTTCTAAATTATTCAAAACCCGCCTTATAAAGGTACTCTAATAATTCTAATCAAAAATATAAAATAAGGAAGTTTTATTTCAGGTTTAGCCAGACCTAATAATCAGAAAAGCCTGATTAATACATAAATATATTTGATAAAAAGATTATGGTTACCAGTGATATCAGCAATAAGACTTCCTCAAATCCACACAGCTTGGGACCAGAGGTTGTGCGGATTTTAGAATTTTTTGGGTTTCTGGTTATTGCTTTGTTTAAATTTTTTAAACCACAATTATCGTGTAAATATGGAATCAAAACTATAATGAATTCTTGCAATATAGTAAAATATTAAAATAATTAAGTAAAGTAACAAACTAAAATGATGAAAAGTAAGAAAATTTAAGAAAAAAAAGGAATAAATTATTAAAAGTAAAGGTCAAGTAAACAATTAATAATGTATAGTTAAATATGAATAATAAAAATGAGATATATTTTCTTTTAATTATTGAATGAAACTTTTCTCATAAAGGTACCCTATTAATTTACATCGAAATCATAAAATAAGGAAGTTTTATTTCAAGTTTTAGCCAGTCTTAATAACTGAAAAAGTTTGATTAATATATAAATATATTTAGTAAACAGATTGTAATCACCAATGATATCAGCATATCTCTATTTTTTTTAAATTAATGTATACTTCCTTCGTGAAAAACCATGAGTTCCGTTATATTATCGAGAGTTACATATTAAAATACATGCAGAATGATATAAAACTAAAAAATTCTGTAATTTTACCCCTACATCTAAAATAAAAGTTTCACTTTTTACATCTGCGATTATGTGCAGATTTTAGGTGTTTTCGGATTTTAGGGTTGCGGGTTTGAGGGAGTATACTGTATCTTTAATGTTTTTCAGAACATTATATGCCCTTCCTCAAAAAGCATGCGTTCAGTAAGATTAATGAGAATTACATAAGTACGGAATTAATATTAAAATGAAAAAGGCTAATTGTATCCCTACATCTGAACTGAAAGCTTCACTGCTTACATCTGTGATATAGTGCGGATTTTAGGCTTTTGCGGATTTGAGGGAGTCTACTGTATTCCATTTTTTACACTTGTCATGTTTTAATTTTCTGATTCTTTACTTTAGATAACTTCCAGTTTCCGCCTTAACTGTTCTTTTTAATCCATATCCTTTTATTGCTGTTTTTCTTTTTTGTTTCCGACCTGTGGATCCATGTGCAGAGCTGCCACAGGCGATTGTTTTTATTTTCTATTCACCCTGCTATTTTAAGAAAATAAATTTTGTAGTATATTTCTCTTGCAGATGTTGTCAGAGTGTATGTGCAAAAATTTTGTTTAAAAAAATGGGGCGAGATAGAATTAAAAAATAGTTATCTGCGGCAGCCCTTCATGTGAGGCTTTTGCACTGACATCTTTGAGATAATTTGCTCATGCATTTTTTCATTCATATTTAATTAACTGTAGTTTTTAAGCAGAAAAATGTGTTTTAACTATGTGTGAGTAAATAAAATACTTTTTAAAAACGTCTCCAATGATACCTAGTTAATCATTGTATGTCTTGAATGTAAATAGAAAAAGGGATGTTAATATCAGAAATATATATGATCCAAGGTTTAAATTTGAGGAGGGCTTACACTCTGTTAGTCCTAATTTTACGACAACATTTCACTTTTTGTTAGTATTTATGGTTAAATTTTTTATTGAATTATTACACTCACGTTGTATTTACTGCTATCATCACAATGCTGTCGAATATAATTTGCTTTATTAAATCATATTGCATACTGTACGTTCTTTAAAATATCTGGAGGTAAACACTTGCAGATTTCTGAATTTTACGAGTTTTAAATTACTATTAGTCTTTATTTGCATTTTAAAACCTATTATGAATACAGTAAAATCTCTTTTAACCTGGATCCAATCAACAGGCAATATCAACATAATGGTACTCGAATGTGTAAATTTAAATATGAAATATAAACTTATGAGTTAAAAATATTAAAAGGCTTCTTGTTTTAAAATTGTGCCCAGTGTCCGTGTTCAACACCTTGGATTTAGATTCACCGCAGAGAAAGACAGAAAATCTTTAATGACAATGTTTGATGGCAGAAAATCATTAATGAAAATTTTTGATGGCAGAAAATCATTAATGAAAATTTTCTATAGAACAAAAAAATTACAAATTTAGTAAACGATTGAGGATATACGAAAATTTTCCGCTCCTGTTTGGCAAAATTTTAGACATTTTTGCATAAATGTTTGGCGAAAGTTGCGATATTTTGCAGGATCATTTGACAAAAATCGTAATTTTTTCCTCAACTGATTCAGTGAATTCGCTTTCTTTTTTCGTAGCCGTTTATTGAAAATCAAGGTCTTTTTCTTGGCCGATTAACGTAGTTTGCGATTTTTTTCTAATACCTATTAATAAATTAATATTTCAGAACTCAGCAAAAAGTAAATAATTCTATCACATAACTGAGAAATCACTGAAAGTGGAAAAGTCCTGCATGCTATTTGAAACTTTCTGATCAATCTATTTTCCTCTTTTGTGGTGCATCATATCCATCTGTCTAAAGAAAAGGGTTAACATTTCCCAAACTTATAACTTTTAACATCATTATATATTTATGAATTTATCATTGTATTGTGTATTACAGTAGTAATTTAATCATTTTATTAATTCTGTCTTGTTGAATAAAAAATATTTTCCCCTGTAATTTACTTATATTTAAAGAAATGAATTTTTGATGATAATTTTTTTAGTGTCAATTACTGATAAATTGCTCAAATTGATGATAATAAAAATCTAATAAATCATTGTTATTAATTATGTGTCATTAAAATATAAAACTATTTACATTAATGTATTTTCTTTCATTTCGTGTATGTCAGGTAAGTCATTTTGAGTGCAAAAGTAGGCAGATGATGATACACTGAAAATGGCATCAAAAGAAAAGTTCTGAATAGGACAAACGTGAAAAACAAACATCAAAATTGTTCTAATGGTCGACCCACCCACAAACAACAACACTTGCAATTTATCTACTATTTCTCATTCAGTTGAAGCCTTTACTTACTTCTTCTGTTTCTTCTTTAGCTACAGTGAACAACAATAATAAGTGCTTGTATTTCCTCTCAGACAAACCAAAGTTCTTCCATGTATGCGAAGTTCGTTATTTCACATTGGCATACACCTAATTATGAGAAATATCATTAACGTTTTTCTCATGAAAAGTGGTAAAGGACCAAAGATGCTTCCATATGAAAGAAAATCCTTGTAATTGTGAAAAATGTAACAACAATAAATTTCAAAGACAATTTGAATTAACAACTTCATAACAAGTATTCTTTTATGTGTATAGAAAGTTGTAAAGTTTTGTAAGTGTAACTTAAATCATCAATTTTTTACACTTGACAAAAAAAGTGTTTTTGAAACACACAACGAAAAATTTCCAGATATGAGTAACTTCAGTTCACACATTCTTGCGCAAACGAGTGAGAAACCTTTTGTTTGCCAGTTTTGCAACAAAAGATTTTCTTATAAGAGTACTCATAGGATACACCTTCGTGTGCATACAAATGAACGACCTTTCAGTTGTGAGATATGCAACAAAAAATTTAAACTGAAATGTAACTTAGATAGTCACCTTTACATACACACGAACAAGAAACCTTTCTGCTGCGGAATGTGCAACAAAACGTTTTCTAGTAAAACTCACTTGAATAAACACATTCCCGTACATACAAATGAGAAACCTTTCAGCTGTGAGATCTGCAACAAAACATTTTCGGACGAGAGTTACTTAAAACAGCACCTTCGCATACATACAAATGACAAGGGTTTCAGTTGTGAAATATGCAACAAAACTTTTTCTCAGAAGTATAATCTGAATAAACACTTTCTCATGCATACAAATAAAAAAGCTTTCAGTTGTGAAATATGCAACAAAATTTTTTCTCAGAAATATAGCCTGAAAACACACCTTCTCGTGCATACAAATGAGAAACCTTTCAGTTGTGAAATATGCAACAAAACATTTTCTCAGAAAAGTAGCCTGAATGTACACTTTCACAAGCATACAAATGAGAAACGTTTCAGTTGTGAAATATGCAACAAAACATTTTCTGCGAAAAGTAGTTTGAAAGTACATTGCCGCACGCATATAAATGAGAAACCTTTCAGTTGTGATATATGCAACAAAAAATTTTCTCAGAAAGGCGGCCTGATTACACACCTTCGCATGCATAGAAATGAAAAACCTTTCAGTTGTGAAATATGCAACAAAACATTTTCTCAGAAAAGTGTCCTAAATACACACTTTCTCGTGCATACAAAGGAGAAACCTTTCAGTTGTGAAATTTGCAACAAAAAATTTTCTCAGAAAAGGTACATGAATACACACCTTCTCATGCATACAAATGAGAAATCTTTCAATTGTGAGATATGCAATAAAAAATTTTCTTGGAAAAGTTACTTGAAAGAACATCGACGTACGCATACAAATGAGAAACCTTTCAGTTGTGAGATATGCAACAAAAAATTTTCTTGGAAAAACAATATGAAGAAGCACTTTCTCATGCATACAAATCAGTAAGTTTTCAATTGTGACATATTGAACAACAAATTTTCTCTCAAATATAACTTAAATGCACTGCACACCGTATACATTGATATGAGAAATCTTGCATTTGTAAGAAATTAAAAAAAAATATTCTGACTAAGATGTCAACATACGAATGAGAAACTTTTCAGTTGTTAGGTAGGCAGAATTTTTTTTTTCATATGTAACTTGAAAACACGGCTTTATTTGCATAAACATTTGAAACATTTCATTTGTGAGATATGCAGCCAAATAATGTTTGACAATCGTAAGATTAATGTACACCTTCCCACGCATGCTAATGAGAAACCTTTCATTTGTGAAGTAATCGACAACAGATTTTCTGTGAAAAATTACTTCATTAGGCTTGATCTCTTTGATATGAATGAGTGTAAATTTCTGTGTACAACAACATTAAATTTGCATCCCACATCTATTTTACCCTGCATCTATGAGTGAAAACCCTTGCAACGCTTCAATTTCTATAAAAGCAGGTTTATCTCAACATTCTCAAACGTGTTTTATGAATTGTAAAAAAAACTACCGATGTTCGTAAAATTATTTTGCTTCTTCTCTAAATTCTCCTAAACATTTTATTGTAGGTGCAGGGGCTCTGAAATGAGATACTAGAACAGGGATAGCTAAACTTTTTAATTATCACCTTTTCAAGATTTTTTTCAACTGTTTATTGATGTCCACTGCTTTGCCATTCACTAATTATCAGTTTTTGACCAAAACATTATTATAAGACTGAAATCGAAACTAAATTGTGGTAATCGTCCTTCTTTCAGCCGAAAACGAAACTGTCTAAAACATTTAAAGTAATTATTACATATAAAAAATATATTATTGTTAATTAATTACAAGTATATAGAAACACATTTCTAACAAACAAACATACATATTATTATATATACAGCATATTATATATATACAATATGTGTGTATAAGTTTCAAACAAAACATAAATAATATTACAACTTCTATATTTTGTTACTTTATGACAACGAATAAAGGCTTTCTTAAGTAATTAATTAACAATGCAGTTGTGGCAGTTTCTCTCTCAAAATATATGGTAAGAAAGCAACAGTCGTTATAGGTCAGATTTAAAAAAATGCACAAAATTAACTTGTTAAATTAGATTAAAAAGTAACATTAGCATTAAGACAACACTTTAAGCCTAGAAAGTATCAAATTTTATTTTCCATTTCAACGTTCTTTAAGTGAGACAAATTTTAAAATATTGAGTGCTTTAGCTAATTTCAAAAATACATGTAAGAATAAAATGTATCATTTATTTCTCAGTTATGCACAACAAGATTAAAATAAATATTTGGTCACTCCCCCTCAAAAATGTTAGTCACTAATTGCCTCCTAAGAAAATGTTGAAATGACGCCTTCTTTGAAAATTTTATCTTCGGTATACTAAGTTGGCTTTGTGTGCCTTTCACATAAACTTTTTATTTTCATATAAAATAAAATGTAATTAATTCATTAATAGCACAGAATGATTTTCTAATTATACGAATTTCATCTAATTAAAAATTCTTTTGGTATACATACTTCAAGATATCTTTCTTAAATGATTTTAGTATAAGATCTTTATCTGTTTTTATTCGCCTTTCTTAGAGAACATTCGAAACACTTCTGCAGTTTCAAACTAAAACTTTTCTATTCATGTTAAGTCTCCAGCTTTTAATGAGAACGTCGAAATTGTTTCAAAGTTTAATAACATATGTACTGCTTGCTTTACAATATGCACTAACGACTTGATTGAGTGGTGACTGATTGATCGATATTCATAAACAATGAAGTTCATAGCAGAAAATAAAGAGTGTCCCATTTGAGTCGATACAGCTCAAATAAATGGAAAAAGTTGAAAATTTGTAAAGGAAGAAACGAGATTTTTAGAATATAGATAGTTTCGGGCCCGCCGAATTTTCGGCAAATTCGTCAAAAATCAATGTTTGGCGAAGCTCAAATTTTGAGCCGAAAACGATAATATATATTTGGTTGTTCCCTACTAATTATCATAAATCAATAAAAAAAATACTAGCGCTATTTTGAATATATATATTAGGGTGGAACCTAAGTATAGGGTAAAAAAAAACTTTTTTATTTTAATGTGTAATAGTGAAAACTTTTTTCCTTTTTGGATGTCTAAACTTTTGGCTGAAAAGGGTTTTTTTAAATTAAGTTGTTTTCCGGTTCCTCAAGGAGGCCAAAGTTTTGAAATTTCAGTATAAAGTAACTGAAAGTAAACAACATAGTTGTTAGCTCATATCTACTTTTATTTAGCAAATACTATCCAGAAGTCACCACGAGGAGGTGGTTAAATATGGACTTCCATCCTCCTTACCTCCCTTTGTTATGAATTAATTAAATTGGATATTCAACCTACTGTCCTTTTAGGCAAACTTTGTCATTACATTGTGGGAATTCAACTTTCCCAAGATTAAGCCGTCTTTTGCTTAATATTTAAAGACGGTTGACGCAGCTCGCGAGACAATTTTGACACACGTTTCCACTGTTTGAGTATGACAAGGAAAATCTAAAATTCAGGTGCATCCCCTGTTTGTACTTTTTTAAAGTTCTTCATCCGATCAGATCGTCAAGATAGGATCAATGTTTTTATAGTCTATAATTTCAATATGTTCGCATTTTTTCAAGTCGCTTTCCTATTGGTCCAGAAAATCCATTTGTACCCGTAGTTTTTCAGCAAGATGTTGAAATAAGTATCTAAGAAAAAAGTTCATTTGCATGTAATAATCGAATTATCCATTATAAAGTTTTTAGGGTATTGCTTCCGATGTTTTAACAACTCCGAATTTGCATCCTGCATTAAAGGCGTTTCTGTTTCACATAATAACTCTCAAACTTGAAATGTCTGTGTTATTATTTTGAAAATACACCAAAATTGCAGTGGCTATATTAATATAAGAAGAAGATGTCAATGAAATATGACCAATATATTTTTATCCTGGTTTTTGAACTGAGACCAGATGTTCGTCTTTAATGATTCTTTATACTTTTTTCCCTCTGCTTCAGTTATCATAGCGTTATCCTTTCTGCCATAAAAATACTAACCTTCTAAAATTAACTCATTTCGTCTTTTCTGTTCTTTCAAATTCTTCAAACTTTTCTTTTCTCTTTGTCGTCTTCAAGTCCTTCTTTCAGTTACCTTTTCTTTATTAACATCAGAAATACCCATATCTTCTAAGGTGCCATTTGCAATAATATTTGCAGTTCTGTCTAATACTCCGGTTCTTTCACTGTGTTGATTATCAAATTCAGGTTTAGAAAAACAACCGATTGAACTATTTCCTTCCGAACTGTTTTTACACCTGACGATCGTTCAATCAAAACATCATTTTTTTGTTTTAAAATAACTTTTTTCCTTGATATTTCCATTTCGAGTCTTGCTACACATTTTTTGTAGTTTTTATATCTATTGATCCTATTGTCATCACCCCATCTCTCTTTGGTCTTTGAGAAAGTGACGTACTTGTTCTGATACACGATAATATTTAGTGCTTTTACACAAAGAAATGTTTTTTACAGGATTACCTAACATTTTGAAATTTTATATTGGATGTGGGATTATCCTTTCTAATCTTAATATTTTTCTTCAAATTTTGACATTTCTCGCACTAGTCACTAATCATTTTTTATGATTTGTGTATCAAAAACCGTTGGAATTGAAGGTCTCAGCAATACACTTTTAATTGTATCATCAACAGATTTAGATATTTTAGAAATAGTGTGTACCAGATTCCAGCTGTCAGATTTTAAGTTAAATTGAACCCAAAAATAATGTTTCATAACTTTTTCATATGTTCGTCAAAGATGACAGTCTAATGTTAATTGTTTTGGTTCACGAAATACAGGACACTTCAACAATTATCTAGATTTAGGTACGTTAACAGACTTTGTCACTTTTGACACCGAATGTTTATCGAAAACTAATTAAAGAAACTGTTAACACCCGTTAAATCGGACTAACTTGTTATGTGTCGCAGCCAAATAAATCAGAGACAATGAAAGCTGACGCCAACGACGCTGGCTTCTACAAAAGTCAAATAAAGTGGGGCTAACTTTTCTAAGGCACTCAAACTGAATTATTCTCTTTCTTACAGGACATTAACACTTAATTAATTTAATTTTGCAAAATATAAATTTAACAATCAGCTTAAAAAACTTTTCATGCAATTATTGGCTTTTTTTCGTTTTTTATGGAAAATCGGGCGCTTTGAGGAACCGGAAAATATCATTTTAAAATTAAAAGAAAAATATTTTCTTTTTATGGAGTTAAAAAGGAAAAAAATTAGAAGATATTAGAATATAAAATTCGAAACTTCGTTTTTTAGTTCCACCCTAATACACATGCAACATATTGTTCACTTTTAAATGTTTGTGGTTTGTCGGTTTCACTAAATCTCACAGTAGCAATAAAATTTGTTGAGGAGCCTGATACCCTGGAAACCAGTATTTGGCCTTTATTTATTGGCACAAAGCTGTGATTAACCCTTGTTCCTACGATTGTATCTGCCTTTGCATACCTATCTGCTAACTGATTATTGGCAATTTCAATTTCAGATTTTGTTATAAAAAACTTTTAATTCCTTTAACATATTCTTTTGCAAATGTATACAGATCAAATGCATTTAAGATACCATCTTTGAATGGACGCTGAAGACTTGCTTTGGTGGCCATGCGTTTTATGGTGCCGCCTATTCCATCACAAGCTTCTTTTCCGTGGCAAGAGGCAAAAAAATGCCATTCAGCTTTCACACCATGGTCTTCTTCATGATGGCAGAGATTAATAAAATTTTTATAATTTTTGTATTGGGCTGATGATCCATCACTAAAATATTTTATGTATTTAATCTGTGGAATTTGTGAAATTAAATAATTGACAATTACTTTTTGAAAAGCCCAAAATGTAGTAGTGTCATGAACTAAATGCTCGCTTATTGCAAACATAGGAATAGATTTCACAGTATCAGTGATACTGTCCCTTATATAAGCAAGAAAGGGGTGAACTGTAACCTGTTCTTTTTGCCAATGGATATTTTGAATAGCATCTTGCACAATGCAAGTATAGTTTTCAGAAAAATCAGCTGAAATAATAGCAGTTTCTGTATTCAATTCATCCTTTGTTTTCTTGAAATATAAACTTTGTGATTTTGCAAAAAAGGGGATAAAGCAAGGAGTTTTGTAATTAAATCATCAACAAATTCATCAACAGGCATAATCACTTTTTTTAATTCTGCTCCATCAGTCTTTACCCACTGTTTATAAATAATATCATTACTCATTTCCAATTCATCTAAACCCATTAAATCTTTCTTTAAAATTTCAGGAGATGGACATTTATCACACCTGTGCAACATGCATTCTTCAGATTCAATGCAACAAACAAGTTTTTTTAGCAGTGATATGTAGTCATTGATATGAATAGCCTGAAGCATAAGTTTAATATTTTGATGGTATACACACACACAGACAGAATGAATACCTTTGCTTCCAACAGTAACACATTCTCTTGGACGTAGTGAGCAAAACTTACACAATCCAATTTTTAAGTCATGTTGTTCTTTAAATGCAATATATAAGTCCTTTAAATTGTGCAAAATCAATCTCTTTTGTTTTAATATTCTGCCGTTTTCAGTTGGAACAGATATGAAATCTTTTTTTTCAGGACACATGCGGCTGTTATTATCATCATAATAAAAATTAATAACTTTTTCTATAACGTCTGGACTCAGTTTAACACTTTTTATTCCACTAGGCATCGATAACATCCCTTCTGTTGTTTTAAACTTCCTTGCCTTTTTTACAAGATACCGTGTAGTATTAAAATAAGTCATTGTTTGCTGCATTGTCCATGAATCTGGAACTAGTGTTAGAATTTGAACTTTTTCTTTAAAACATGTGTTTGTAAACTTCTCCAATAATTTATCCATCATAGATGTGCAGTCAGGACAAGTTGTGTCTTTACTATTTTGAGGCTTATTTATGGTTTCAACACCTAATACTGTAGCTGCTTTAGTTGCAACACACTTAGTTATTTTTGAAACTTTCTTTTGCATGTAATTAAGTTTTCTCTTTGAGGTACGCTTACTTACCTTTATTGGCGACAACTCTAACAATTCACAACTTTTGTTTAATTGTTCTATTACTACTGTGGGTTCATTAAAATCTGAATCAGAGGGGCTTTCTGTTCCTGAGGTGGTTATCCTGTCAACAATAGACATTTTTTTCATATTTACTGATGAATAACAGGAAACACACAATTTTTTTCCTGGAATGAGGATATCTGGATTTGTTTTAGACATATCTAATGATATTGTTTTTAGTGATTTCGCTCTGATGCTATTTGGTTGTTTATTAAATGGATCACAACGCTGTCTCTGTCTTAAAATATACCATTTTAGATATTTATCCTTGTGAACCTTGCATATACTATTTCCATGGACAAAGCATTTTTCATCTGGGATTACATAATGCAATCTTTTTTTTAATAACTGCAAATCACGTGAAGACAATTGAAGAACAGGAATCTGATCAGTACTCAATGAAACACCAAGTTTCTTGCATACAAAACACTCCATGTCCACTGTAGAATCTTAAGCACAAAATAACTATTCTATGCCAGTGCATACTACACTGAAAACATCAACAGAAATGATGTTTAAAAGGGATAGTCAATTTTTTTTGTACATTATGATTTAATATTTCATCATACTTTAATTACAACCAATTAGAAAACAGATGACGATACAGCAGCAATCTTTTCCCAAAATTGCATCAGCATACAACATGATGCAATAATTCATAAATTATGTCAAATATTTTTTTTATTTAAAATTTTATATATAATGCAGTTTATAATAAGCTTACCCACAAAAGGTTTCAAAAATTTTCAACAAAAGATTTGTTGGATACATTATGATAAAATTACATAAACATATAACATGATGCAATATTACATCAGGATAGAAGATGATGCATTATTACATCATGTTTTGAATTCAAATAATAAGGAAAATAGATTATGCAAGATTAGCATTCATTTCATGAATTCTGTCATTCTTGGTATGAAAATTTATTGAAATAGAAAATACATAAACAGACATATTTATATCTGAATATTTAATGCAACTTGAATGATGTAAATACATGCATACAGCAGAATTTTTCTATAAAGTCACATACAAATGTAAAACTTTTTAAGTGAGCAATTTTTAAAGTAAGAAATAGAAATTTAGGTATAAAAATTGAATTTCTTGCATGGAAAACGTTTTGAATAGATTCCACATATACACATGCAGTAAAATCTCATTTATATATATTGCATTTAAAGGTTTTTCACAATTATACATTATATTCTTTATTTATTTTCTTATTTTCTTCAGTGTTAAATTTTTTCAATTATACATTTTTAGCAATGACTTCTTTTTTTTTTTGGGGGGGGGGGGGAGCAATTGGAGGGTGGTCCTACAAAAAACTTATGAGATTATATTTCATTATAGTTTTACATTAATTCAGGGATTAAAAAATATTTAGTTTTGGCCATTATTTCTTAAATCAGGGATATTTACATGTTTTAAGATAGTCACTGCTTAGTAAGTGACATCCTATGTGTAAAAAGCTATTTTTTTTAAACGAAAAATTTTACCTCTCCAATTTTTTTTTCTATTTAAAGTACACATATGGAGCAATGTTTTTAGCTAGTTTGAAAAAAAATTATGATGGGTCATTTTTTTTATAGCCCATTACAGTAAGTCATTTTTTGAGGGTGATATTTTCAGTTTGAATGTAATAAACAGTATTAAAATAAACAATTACTATTGTTTTAATATCATATATGCATTCTTTATACAAATAGCTTTAAATTGGTACCAGAAATATAAAATTTGAGTCATTAGTTGTCAAGTTATGGACATTTATAGACATAAGGATAGCATCCAAGATGGCCGCCATTTGGTAAAAATGATCAATTTTCAAAAGGCTATATCTCAGTCAATATTGCACAAATTATCTTAAAATTTTAGATTTAATGGTTTCACTACTACATCTGTCTGTAATAAAAATTAAAAAAAAAATCTGTGACTATGGTGCAACAACTTTTCTTTAAATTGGCTGATTTCACATGGAATGACCCATCTATTTTTCGATTAAATTCACCTAGATTTATACTATGTATATCTGAAAGTGTTTTCTTATTTCAGGCTGAAATTTATTTGTAAGAACTGACATATCCAACACAAATTTAAATCTTCCATAATACATTTATCATTTATTAAGTACTTTAAAACCAGGGTTCGGTGATGTATATTTTTTACTATATATCAGGTTCAGGGTTCTTGCTGAATTTCAGCAAACGTTAGCAATTTGGCTAATCAGAATTGATAAACAGTAGCCAAATGAGAAAAATGTTAGCAAAATAGATTCTTCGTGAAACCCAGAAAAATCTATCTTTAACACCTTAATATATATTCCCCACCCCCTCCAAAAAAAAAAATGTTCTAAAATAACCTAATATCTTAAAACTGTTTTTAGATTAGTTATTCATCTAAAGTAAACTATGTGATACGGAATTAAGTACATTCTAAATGTCTTGCACTATCGAGAAAAAATACGATATTCAATTTAACTCATTAAAATATTAAGAAATAAAATTTTGTTGGCAAAGGTAACTCAGGAATATGATATTACATTCATTTAATTCTGAAAAATTCAAAATTTAAATAACAAAATGCATGTAATATAAAAATAAACTTTAGTTTCCATGAATTCTTCGGCTTTTTATTGCCCCACACTTCAAAATTGTACTGTTGCTTATTGGGCTCATTAACATATATTGAAAGGCATTATTCACATTTCTTGTATACATTTGATTTCTCAATTTAATTTTCGTTGTGTTCCTGTTCATTATGCTAAAGCCTCTTTCACAGTGCACTGAATATTTTGGAAAGATTGCAGCAAAGTGTAGCATATTGTATGTTATAGGATAAGGCTGCTGCAGGTCGTTTCTTCGATTGGAATCTATGGTATCGCCCAAAGTCTTTGTTCTTCAACGAGAACTCAAGTAATTGGAATAAGAATCTCGCTTGTACTGAAGCACACATACACCCCCAAAAAAGATAAAATAAATTCATCACTCGCAATTTGGCGAATTTATTTGGCCATTTACTCGCCAAATGCAGCATTTTGTAGCAATTTCGCGCAATGGCGAGTGACAGCGAGAACCCTGATCATGATATATATCATATATTTGTTTTCAAAATATCATAAAGTTTTATATTTTCATATACTATTTAATATTTATTTTCAAAATATTGTGCAGGATATTTTTGATATTTTCCGTCAATACAAGTGTAAATATGAATTTTTGGCTGAATCCTAGAACAAGCGATACACTTGGTTACAATGCATTTGGTGAGGCAATAAATCACTTCTTGGTACATAACTTTGTTACGTACATAATGGCTATGCCTACCAGGACTTGAATTTCAGGGCGGGATTCGCGTCCAAAATTCTGAAATCCCGCCCAAAATGATATCGTGGGCGGGAGACTCCCGTCCAAAAAATTTCACCATTTTCCTGAAAATTTTGCATTTTGAAATTACGATTAAGGCTGTATTCGAAAAAATGCTTTTCCGCCCTCAACAGCTCGAAATTTTCTGAGAAATTTTCAGACTCATTTTTAAAAGTAAAAACATGAAACTTGCTGGGGGTGATTTTTGAAGACATGTTTAAAATGCTGTGTGATTTCATTTTCAGCTCAATTAATTATAATTTGATTTTTAAACAATTATTTTCTCAGTATGACCATTTTTTTCATTCCCAGATCCCCCGCTTCGATAAATTCGGTTCAAAACACCAACTTTGACAGCGTTTAATACAGTATTTTCTGCATTTATCAAAAAATCGAGAAGCACGGCACATTATGTAGTTTTAGAGAATTTCCCAGTTTGATACGTTCGAAAGCAAAAATAAATTTTAAAATGAATCAGAAAATAAGCAGTTTGGATCGGAATACACTCATAACTCCCGCAAACGCCTTGCAAATTTCCTGATATTTTCATGCGACTAATTGACACATTTTGTGTTTTTTTTTTATTTTATTGCGAAAGATTGTTGAAACTCACGAATTTTCGATGCGACCGATAGACAAATTTAATTATTTTTTTCTCGAGATCAGTTGGCAAATGTCCGCGACCGATTGGCGAATTCAGGGGAATTCTTTTACGAATTTTCCGAAAATTGTGAAAAATCGGTCATCAGTTCAACAGAAAAATATCGTGAATTTCGACAAATGATCGCCGAAAAAATCCATTTTGTCAATCGTTCGAGGAAAAAATCGCCGATTTCGTCGTAAAGGATTGCGAATAAAACAAATTTTGTCAAAAGATCGCGGAAAATCTTGAATTTCGTCAGATTGCGGGAAAAAAAACTTGAAATTCATCAAAGGATCGAAAAAAAAACGCAAAATATATCTAAGGATAGCAAAAAAATCATAAATTTCGGCAAAGGAACGCGGAAAAAATGCGGATTTCGTCAAAGGATTGCGAAAAAATGCGGATTTCGTCAAAGGATTGCGAAAAAAAAGAATTTCGTCAAAGGATCGCGGAAAAAACTAATTTCGTTAAGGGATCGCGGAAAAAACTAATTTCGTCAAAGGATCGCAGAAAAAACTAATTTCCTCAAAGGATCGCGGGAAAAAAGCTAATTTCGTCAAAGGATCGCGGAATAAACACGAATTTAGTGTTTAGTCAAACGGCCGCTGAGAAAAAACAGCAAATTTCATCAAAGAATCGCGAAAAAAAACGCGAATCTCATCAAAGAATCGCAAAAAAACACGAATTTTGTCAAAGGATCGCGAAAAAACACGAATTTTGTCAAAGGATCGCGAAAAAACGCGCAATCCGTCAAAAGATTGCGAGAAAATGCGAATTTCGACAAAGCATCGTGAAAAAAACGCGCATTTCGGTAAAGGATCGCGAAAAAAACAAGCATTTCGTCAAAAAATCGCGCAAAAAACTCGAATTTCTTCAAAGGATCGCGGAAAAACGGCAAATTTCGTCTAAAGATCGCGGAAAAACGGCAAATTTCGTCAAAAGATAGCAGAAAAACGGCAAATCTCGTCAAAAGATCGCGGAAAAACGGCAAATTTTGTCAAAAGATCGCGAAATAACGGCAAATTTCGTCAAAAGATTTCAAAAAACGGAAATTTCGTCAAAGGGACACGAAAAAACTCATAGCTAGTGCTGGGAGTGATCCCCCCCCCCCTTCTTTGCCTCTGTTGTAACCTTTCAGAAAATTTGCTGTCAGTTTCAGAAATTTTTTTAAAACTCAGAATCACCCCTGCTTTCTTACTTTTTTAAATAAAAAAACATGTTGCATCATTATTCTGAGTTGTTGATTTAAATTGCTTCAATGGTATTCTGTCATGCCTGTATTGATACAGACATGACAAAATAATTAATGCAAATCTTTAAAAAGCACGTAAAATAACAATGGGTTTCATATTTTTTTTCTCCCTCCCAAATAGCCCAACTCCCCTCCATTTATAAATGTTGGTAGGGAGACTCCCCTCCTATGAAAAATTGAATTTCAAGCCCTGCCTACTTTAATTTAGTCTCTTTTTTTCTGATCGTTGGGTTTCCTAAAATGGATGTTTTGTTGAATTGGTTTTTTCTATTAAAAAAGGCTGCTGTTTATAGTGAAAACTGAGGCTGTTAACACCTAGTGCATGCAGCTATTATAAAGTTATCGCTTTTAATAAATAAATAAAAAATATTTTAATACATAATTGATATTTTTCATATAAATACGCTTTTTGTGTTGTTAAGGGAAGGTTTTAAAATAAGATATTGTATGTAAAAATCTAATAAAATTTTCCATAAAAAATTATTTTCTCCTATGTTTTGTTCATTTACCAGGCAGTATGCCCTGGCCCGGACCCAATGCCTGCATTGGGTCAGTGTGTCACACATCTTATTGATTGGTTTGCATCATTCTTTTTTTATTTCTGCAAGACTAAATTTTAATAAAAATTAAAATATTTGAACTTTATATGTGTGTTTTTTTAATTGATTTTATTTTATCAGTAGATTTAAATTACTTATACAATAGATGTTATTGTCTTTAAAAGTGGTGAGAAGGGTAATACTCTTTATTTTGCAATGGTGAGGGGATATAATTGCGAACCAAGCTACAAGAAAAAAGTTTGAGAAAGGCTACTTTAGTTTATTCCACCATTGCAATCAGATACTTTTAACTTTTATCTTCATTTCTTTATTATTATTATTGTTAAATATTTCATCTAGTTTTAATTTCCTCTTCAATTTCTGTCTCTTTTGGTATCATTAAAATATTCTACTTTTTATGTCTATATTTTATGACTGCTTATTTTAGGTAATTTCCAAATTTCCTCCAGACTGTTTTTTTCTAATCCATACCTTTTTATTGTTGTTTTTCTTTTTTAATTCCTATCTGTGTACCCATCTGTCATAAAGCAATGATTTGCTGTGGCTTTCGTACTGACATCTTTGAGATAATTTGCTGATACATTTTTTCACTCATATTTAAGTCACTATAGTTTTTAAGAAAAAAAAACGTTAACAAAATGTCAGAAATTAAAACAACGTTTAAAATTTTTTCGAATGCAACCTCGTTAATCATTGTGTATTTTGTATGCTTATAGAAAAGGGATGCTGATATCAGAAATATATATTATCCAAGGTTTGAATTTCAGGAGGGCTTACATTCAATTAGTCTGGATTTTATGGCAATTTTTAAATTTTGTGGATATTTATGATTCAACTTGTTTATGTTGCACTAATACTGTCACTGTGTTTACTGCCATCATGACATTGTTGTCAAATATCATTTGCTTTATCAATTTATATTATGTACACTCTCAAGAATCTGAACCATGGGTGTTGCAGATTTCTGAATTGTACGGATGCTAAACCATTGTTTCACAGTGAAACCCCGATCTATGGTTCCCGCATCGTTTTCCCACATTGATCGTTTTATTTCTATGCTCCCTGCACAAGTTATATTTAAATAATGTTAATGAAACCCGCATGCATCGTTCTTCGAATAATCTTTTTCCCGCATTCATCGTTGTAAAATTTTTCTCCTCACCGAAATGAATTTAAAGATGAAGAGGATCCATATGACATGCAAACTGAAATTACTCCTTTTATCCTAAAATTACTCATTTGTGCTGTTTTTTTGGGGGGGGGAGGGGACACAGGGATTAGCGCTGATATTGTGACATGTATGTAAGTGAAAATAACTGATCGTGGAACAGGTGTTCTTGTTTGGAGAAATGGGCTATTCTATTCTGTGTAAAGGGTCACTGCGGTCAGCTGCCACTTTCTTTCACATTGCTAGCTAATCTGTTTTGTGTGCAGTGCACGTGTTTAATTTCAAGAGTGTGAGCTTTCAGTTTAATGCATTAAATTTTATGCGTTTTGGGGAGTTTAAGAATGACAAAACAAATCCGAACCTTAGAAGAAAGACTTCACATCATAAATGAGGTGTAAAAGAATCCTTTTGAGGAAAAAATTAACATCGCTAAACGTTTAGGTATACCGCCATCAGCCCTGAATTCAATAATTTCGTAATAGAAAGATATTAGAAAGCAGGCTGATAAGTATGGAACTTCTGCAAAAAAGAGAAAATTTAGCAAGATGTCTACTTACAGGGAGTTGGAAAGACTTCTCTTCGCTTGGTACGAGCAGGCTCGTGCGTCAAATATTCTTGTGGATGGGAATATTCTTCAAGAGAAGGCACTTGAAATAGTACCTCATACGACATGGATACTTTTTCTACATCAAATGGGTGGACTGCACCTTTTAAAATTCGCCATGGATTGGTATATAGGGAATTATGCGGCTAAAGTGCCGCAGTAGTAATTACTGATGCCATAGAAATGTGGTTCGATAAACTTCCGAAGTTACTAGAAGCATACAAGGATTGCGGCATCTGTATAATGCAGACGAAACAGGCCTGTTTTAAAATGCTTGCCAGAGAGAATGCTAGCGTTCAAAGGAAGTCTCGTCATGGTGCTAAACATCCCAAAGAAAGACTTACAGTGCTACGATGCGCAAATAAGGACGGTTCTGATCAACGAGCATCACTCGTTATTGATAAATATGCTAGACCTCAATCTTTCAAGAATATAAAGAAACTGTCAGTAGTCTACCCTTCGAATGCCAAATCATGGATGAAAAATGATATTTTTATAAAAAAAATTTCATGACTTTGATAGATCAATCGGCGGTCAAAAAAGGAAATCATTCCATTTATTGACGATTGTTCAGCTCATTCACCAGATATGTCGTCTTATGAGAGTCAGTTTTTTTCCAGCTAATTGTACATCTGTCGTACAACCTCTTGATGCCGGGATAATCAACTGTTTTAAGCAATTTTACAGAATAAAGCTAATGAAAAGATCTTTATGTTTCATGGAACAAGCAAATTAACAGCATGGCATGAAGTATCCTCTTCAGCCATCCAGAATTGTTTCGTGAAATGCGGTTTTGTGCGAAAAATTGATAAAGAATTCGCAACAGAAGGGAGAGAAAATAATGATGATGGTGACGATAATGCAGATGAAGAGTGGCTGCGTGTAGCAGAGGATGTATCTGGTGTGAAAGTTAGCGATTATATTTCCATTTATCAAGATGTTGCTACATGTAATGTCCTAAGCGTAGAAGAAATGTGTGATGTTGCAAGAAATGAAAATAATAGCAAAGAAGCAAAGGATAATGTTCATGCCGATGAAGCTGAACCTACACCAGTGCCAAGTCTGTCTGATGCAATTAATGCATTTAAAACTGTATGAACTTTTGTATATGTACATTGAATTACAGAAAAATGTTGTACATCTTGAAAATTTGTTGTTTAATTTTAAAAATGGAAGTCCAACATAAAATTACTAATTCTTTTAAATAAATATCAATTTTCTGCAACTTTGATTTATTTCTTTTACAGCTTGGTAAGTAACAAATTAGTATTTATTAGTGTATATACATTGCATGTATTAGTAATGCATAAACATTATTTTTTTTCGTGTTTTGACGTTAACCCACATTCATCGTTTTCCCGCATTCATCATTTTTATTCACGCACCCCTTGAAAAACGATGGATCGAGGTTCTACTGTATTTGCATTTAAAAATCTCATCTGAATAAGATAAAATCTCATGTAAGCTGGACCCAAATAATGAACAATATCACCATAATGGCAATTGAAAGCCTAAATTTAAATCTGAAATTTTAGACGTATGATATAAAAAATATATGTACTCTTGTTTATGAATAATGGCAACACCTTGAAGGAACGACGGGATTGAGGTGAACTTTTCAACAAATGCAAAGTATGGTGTGTTATGCAAATGATTCAAATTTAAGAGTCACCATGCAAACGTTGGCTGAGCAGTGCTCTCTGGACTGCTACTGAAAGCATATAAATAGAGGGCTGTAGCGGGACCAGGCCCAGACTGGCCAGGTCGACGATTACCGAGGGCCCTGGAGGGACCTCCAATGTAGTAGATGATTCAACAGTAGCGTTGCTCTCCAAGCAGAACACTTATTTATTCTAAGTTCATCTCAAAAAAGTATGGCCGTATGGGAGAGGGAAACAAAATAAAAATATGTTGCACTTGAAAAACCCAAAGGTGCCAGTCCGTGCATTGTAAATAGTCTATGGTTATCTGCTGCGTTCGATAATTATTGTCCCGAGTGTGTATAAAATACTTGTACTGCGATGGTTGATGTGGAATATTAAAGCCTAATGTCTTACAGGCCTATTTTGCTCAATTTCAGAACCTTAGCTGCTATATTAACATATTTGTTTTCGTTTTAGGTGTAAGAGGTGGCACCTAGCTTGAAAGAGGGGTGGTTGGGAAAGAAAGGCGGGTTTGGAGCTTATGGGACTAGATCTTATTGGGACAGTGGACGAGACGTGGCTATATTACTATGATCTCGAGTCCAAATGACAGTAACCAGGTCTCATCCACTGTTATAAATCTATTACATAACTGCTTCAGGTCTGGTCCCGTAAGCTCCAAACCAGCTTTTCCCTGTCAACCCCCCTCCCCTTTCAACTTAGCTTCCACCTATTACACCTAAGACGAAACAAAATATGTTAATATAGCAGCTACAGATCTGAAATTGAGCATATAGGCATATAAGACATTGGACTTCAATATTTTACACCATCTCAGTAAAAATATTTTATACACACTCGGGACAGTAATTATTGAACCACCCTCGTAGTTGTAAACCTTAGGTGAGACGTACCCTCTTCGACGAATGACGGCGACATTTCAACAACTGTCGGAGTTTGAATTGAGCAGAGCCACCAACCTACGTGAAGGAGGACTTTCCTATCGCGCAGTAGCAGCTCATGTGCAGCGTAACAACAGCACAGTGATGGGAGTTTAGAAGCAGTGGACAGACAAAACTTGGACAACACAGAAATCTGGGAGTGGACCCCAAAATGTGACGTCAACGTGCGATGATAGACACCAGGTACGCATGACTCTGACGGACCGTACAGCTTCATCTAGAGAATTGGCAGCACATTAGTCAACCGCTACAGATGTTTCACTGATTGCTTTGTCAATTCGTCAACATCTGATGCACCGTGAACTGTGTGAAATAACTTTTATACAGGTTTCCCCTCGCCTAAAACCATCGACGCCTCCTGCAGCTGCAATGGGCTCATGAACATAGAGACTGGCGTGCAGACTGGAAAAAAGTATTTTTTTTTACGATTCCCGTTTTAATTTGTAATACCATGATGGGCGCATTCGTGTTACACACTATGCAGATAAACACTATCTTCTAGAGTATATTATCGAACGTCATCTTGGACGAACACCCGCACCCGGAGTTATGGTCTGGAGTGCGATTGCGTATCATGGACGATCGCAGCTGCTTCAAAGTGTGGCCTATCTGAACAGCAATAGGTGCATTAGTGAAGTGCTAGAAACCAAAATCGTTCCTTTTCTTCAAGACATTCCTGGAGCTATCTTTTAACAGGATAATGCCTGCCCACATGCTGCAAATAATGTTCAAGACTTCTTGTCACCAGAACAGATGGAGCTTCTTCCATGGTCTGCATGTTTGCCGGATATGTCGCCTATTGAACATGAGTGGAATTTCTTTGGGCAGCGCCTCGCTCATGGTCCTCATACTACAGCTTATACGGATGCACTTTAGATACGCTAGCAAACAATATGGAATGGTCTTCCTTGGACAAATATTCAAAATCTGTTTGACTTCGTGCCACTTCGTATTAGCAGCACTTATTGCAGCATGTGGCATCTACACCAAATACTGATTTCGAAAACTTAATACTCTTCTTTTTCATTAAAAATGTCATGGATTATTTGTACGAATGCCAGTCGTTTTTGTATTAAATTATGTTTAATTCTGATTATTCCTTTATGGTACTGCAGTTTTTACAAACACGAATTTATACATTAAAAGGCTTCTTGTTTTAAAATTATGCCCAGTGTCCATGCTCAGCATCTTGGAATTAGTTATACCGAAGAGGAAGACAGAAAACCATTAATGAAAATTTTTGTTGGTAGAAAATCATTAACAAAAAATTTCATATTCCTACAACAAAAAATTTGCAAATTTCATAAACCATTGGGGAGATTTCTGGCTGATTGAATTTTATGAAAATATTCCGCTATTTATTGGAAAAAATCGAGACATTTTTGCATGATTGTTTGACAAAAGTTATGATATTTTGCGCAACCATTTGACAAAACTGTGATTTGTTTTTTCAACCGATTGATGGAATTAGGTTTCTTTTTTGCAGCCGTTTATTTAAAATCAAAGTCTTTTTCCTTAGTCGATTGATAAAGTTCAAGATTTTTTTCGCCACCTATTAGCAAATTAATTGTTCAGAACTCTGCAATAAGTAAATAATCCTTGAAATAATCACATACCTGGGAAAGAATTTAAAGTGGAAAAGTTCTGCATGCTGTTTGAAACTCTAGGATCAATCTATTTTCCACTTTCATAATGCATCATATCTATCTCTGTAAAGAAAAGGGTTAACATTATCCAAACGTATAACATTTTAACATCATTATCTATACTAATATTAAAAAGAAGTAAAGTTTGTTTCTTTGTTCGGGATAATCGCTGGACTTATCGTACCGATTTTAAAAGTAATGGTATCAAAATGATGGTGTTAGTCTCTGTTCCAACATAGGCTATGTCTTATGTCCATGCCACTAACCCAAAGGGAGTGCAGGTGAAAAAAAAACGTTCTAAAACTGCGATTTTGGTGTTACTGAAGAGTCTAAAAATATGAAATTTTGGAATGGTGGTTATAAGATATAAATGATTTCTAAGAACATTTCTTAACTTTTAAAATTCTTTCTTAAATTTAAAAGAGGTGAAAATGCGCAAAAAACGATCTAAATGGCGATTTCTACGCAATCTCAGGAAGTACCGAACAGATTTCAAAAATAATGGTGTCAAAATGATGGTGATAACTCTTGCTCCAACATAGGCTATATTTTATGTCGGTGTCACTAAGCGTTCAAAATTGTGATTTTTGTGTTACTGAAGGGCCCAGAAACATTAAATTTGGCATGGTAGTTACTTATAGAGATGCAACGATTATTCGGCCGTAGCCAAATAACCGACCCATTCGGCCTATCTGCCGAATATTCGACTTCGACCGAATATCAAGTCCATTATTCGGCCTTGCCGAATAATACTGTAAAAAATGTTTTTATATTTGCACAGTAAAACTTTTTAATTTGACAGTTTATATTCATCATGTATAATGGAACTTTTATTTAAATTAACAAACACTTTTTTTTCACTTATCTTTCATACCCTGAATGTGTTTTATCTGCCCATTTTTATATAAGAAGATAATTTAGGAATCATGTTAAAAGTTTTATGCTGTATCTATAAATACAAAAAATATCTGTAATAAGCTAATATAATCTGTTAAATTTAAATTTCATCTATACAAAGGTTTCCTAGTAGAACCGTACAAGTAAATTCTATTTTTTAAAAGCATAAAGGGAAGTTTAATATTTATCCCTTCTTACAGTCGTGGAAAAAAAAAGTGGTTACCCCTACTAACTAACTCCCCAACAAATTATCGTAGAAGAAAGTTACTGGTACCGAACAATTGGAAATAAAGTCTACTTTTAAATGATGTATGTAAAATTTGCTTAGGGTGCCTTCTGCATATTAAAACGAACCATAACTTTGTTTTTTTTCAATAACAGTACACAATTCTGACTGCATAAACGAACTCTACACCCTTCAATTAGCCTAAAAACAAATTTTTATGCAATCCATACGATAAGTTTACGAGAAATTAATTATTTTGAAACGAGCTTATTTTAGGGGCTGTATCCAAATTGAAGTTTGGTACTCGATTCTTCATCGAGAGAACCTCCTTCTTGATCAAAGCATCTTAAGCACTACTCAAGCAGTCATTGAAGACTGCTAGATTACAGGATAGCAGAAGAAATTTCAAAATATCTAGTCCCTTCTATCATAGATGGCTCCTTAATCTGTCATTTTGCCGTTTTTTATGAATAATTTGAAAACTGCTTGGAAGAAATATGTGAAATTTTGGATTTCCATAAAGCAGGACTTCATAAATCTAAATCCATCAAAAAAATTGTAGGTTGCAATTCATAATTTTTTCGAATATTAATTTCATAATTCATATCATAAAATTATAAAAATTGCAAATTCAACATATTTATGTTTGGGTATATTAGTATTATTCTTACACAAGAAATTAGCACATTAGGAGTATAATTTCAGGAGATATAAGTAAAAATATGAAAATGTAATTTAACATTAGAAGCACTAAATTTTGAATGTTTATAATTCAAAAACATATCATTCAAATGACTTGAAATATGGTGTCTAGGCATAGTTTCAACCGAAGATTTGAAATATCTTGTTAAAATTGGGTATTGCTATTGAAATAAATGAAGTTTGGGTTCGTTTTAATATGTAGATGACCCCCTAAGCAAATTTTATATACATCATTTAAAAGTAGACTTTATCTCCAATTGTTCGGTATGAGTAACTTTCTTCTACGATAATTTCTTGAAGAGTTAGTAGGGGTTGTTTTCTTTTTTTCCCCACGACTGTACATTTTAAAAATATTTCTTTCAATGATATTTTTACTTAGACATATCAAGAACATAAATATATACAATAGATTAGATATAGATGTATGTATACTATAAATATTTAAGTCGTATATGCTGCAATACTTAATTTTTTTTAGTAAAATGCACTTAAAAGTTAAATATAATTTAAATAATTTCTTTAAGTGTGTTACTATTTCTTATTAAATAATGAAAAAATGTAAGTACTAAACTCTTTTAATTAGTATGTATGCATGTTTTACGTCACTATTTAATTTAATTTTTCCTTCATCTGAAACTTGAAATTTATGTTGCGTACTACTTTTAAAATTTTGTGATTATTTTAAACTGTAACAGCAACAACATACATAATATCTATTAAATTGTAGTAATACAGTACCTAAGGTACTGCTTAGCCAATATTTTGAAATTTATTTTACTTACGGATATTTTCTTCCTCGAAATATGAAAACATTCATTATACACGTCTTAATAGTGTTGTCTGCTGACTTAGCAAAATAAAAAAAGGCTTTTTCGTTAATTGTGAGCTTTATAAAGTCTACAGTGATATATTTCCGCCATTTTAGAGGATATTCCTTTCAATCAGTGATTTTTCTGAAGATATTAAGATTTATTATTTTTCATTTTGTTTTATCTGAAAGTTAAAATTTATATTTTCTTGTACATTTAAAATTTTGTCATTATTTTAAAATGTAACGACAACATTCATAATATCTAAAAATGTAACTAGGCAGTACTTGAGGAGGAACTTTTGCTAAGATTTCTTTTTATTTGGAGGGGGGGGGGGGCGAATTATATTATTGAGTCTATTTTTAAGCCGAACATAGCTGAATATTTTTTCAGAATAAAATAATGCTTTAAAAAATTAAATTCGCATATAAATAATTTTTTAAAAAGGAAATAATACATTTTAATTGTGAAATATACAAGAATTGTGCGATTAGTGCATACTATATTTTGATTTTAGACAAAATTTTGTTCCTTATTCGGCCAAAACTGGGTCGAATATTTGGTATTCGGTTATTCGGCATAACCATTAATTGTTACATCACTAATTACTTATTACATAAAAAGGAGATCTCTAAAAATATTTTCTAAAAAATTTGAAATTTCAAAGGAGTGAAAATGGGTGAAAAGCGTTCTAAAAACGTTCTAAATTGAGATTTCTAAAAAATCTCAGGAAGTACCAAACAAATTTCAAAAGTACGCCACTAAAAACAATCTTAAGATTATCTGAAGAAATCTCTGCTTCCTCCAGACATTCTACAGAAATCTGTAGAAATTTTTAAGATTTAGCTTTACCTTAATCTGCAGAATTTTTTAAGATATTCTTAACAATATCTGCAGAAATGGGCCAATTACCCATAGATTTTTGGGCCATTTGCCTGCAGATTTTCTACAGATTTTTTTAGTGGTGTAATGACTGTAAATTGATGGTGACAGCCCTTGCTCCAAGATAGGTCATATTTTATGTCGGTGCAACTACCTCGAAGGGGTGCAGTAACGAAAATTGTTCTAAAAATGCGATTTTTGTGTTACTGAGAGAACTAGATACATGAAATTTGGCATGGTAGTTACTTATTAGATATAAGTGATCTCTAATAACATTTCTTAAAAAATTAGAAATTTAAAAGGGGGTATAATGCGCCGAAAAGCTTTCTAAAAAACATTCGAAATGGCGATTTCTACGCAATCTCAGGAAGTATCAAATCGATTTCAAAAGAAACGGTTGGAAATTGATGATGACAGCCCTTGCTCTAACATAGGCTCTATTTTATGTCAGTATCACTACCACCTAGCTGTTACAGGAACATAAAACGTTCTAAATTTCGATTTTTGATGTTACTCGAGGGCCCAAAAACATGAAATTTGGCGTGGTAGTTATTTATTAGATATAAATGATCTTTAAGAACATTTCCTAAAAAAATCGAAGTTTAAAAGGGGTGAAAATGCGAGAAAAGCGTATTAAAAACGTTCTAAATTGCGATTTCTATGAAATATCAGGAAGTATGGAGCTGGTTTTAAAAATAATGGTGTGAAAATGATGGTGACAGCCCTTGCTCCAAGATCGGCTATATTTTATGTCGTGCCACTTCCACAAATGGGCTGCAAGAACGAAAAACGTTCTAAAAATGCGATTTTTGTGTTACTGAAAGGCCTAGATATTTGAAATTTTGCATGATAGTTACTTATTATATATAAATGATCTCTAAGATCATTTCTTTAAAAATTCGAAATTTTAAAAGGGTGAAAAGCGCTCTAAAAATGTCCTAGATGGCGATTTCTGCGCAATCTTCGGGAAGTGTCAAACCGATTCCAAAAGCAATAGTTGGAAATCGATGGTGACAGCCCTTTCTCTAACATAGGCTAAGAAGCTCGAAACGTCCTAAATCGCGATTTTTGTGTTACTCCAGGGGCTAGCACTTTGAAATTAGGCATGGTACTTTCTTATAAGCTATAAATGATCACTAAGAACATTTGCTAAAAAAATGGAAGTTTAAAAGAGGTGAAAATTGGTCAAAAGCGTTCTAAAAACATTCTAAATTGCGATTTCTACTCAGTCTCAGGAAATATGAAACCGATTTCAAAAGTAAAGGTTGCAAATTGGTGGTGAAAAGTCCATGCTCCAGTATAGGCTATACTTTTTGTTGTTGTCACTACCACCTGAGGGTTTTAGTGCCAAAAAATGTTCTAAATTGCGTTTTTTGTGATACTGGGGGGTCTTTCATTTTGAAATTTGGCACTTAAAAGGTGCAAATGCTTTCTAAGAACCGTCGAAAGAAAATTCTAAATTGAACAGGATGAAGTGAACAAAAAGCTTTATATTATAGGAGCAAAAAACGCTCTAAATTGCGATTTCTGTGACACTGAAGACGCTAGAAACCCTAAATATGGCATGATACTTACTTATAAAATATAAATGCCCTCTAAGAACAGTGGAAAACAAATTCGAAATTTAAACAGGGTGAAGCAAAGGGAAAGAGTGAAAAGCGTACTAAAAGTCCCAAGTTACGATTTCTATGCAATCTCAGGAAATAATGAACCGATTCCAAAAGTAATGGTAGTGAATCAAGAGTGACAGTCTCTGATCCTACAGAGGCTATATTTTATGCCGGTGTCACTACCATTTTGAGTTTGGCAGGAACAACGAAGAACAAAGTTCTAAAAAAGTTTACAAACATTCTAAATTACGTTTTCTATGGAATGTTAGGAAATATTAAACAGATTTCAAAATTAATGTTGGCAAATTAATGGTGACAGTCCCTGTGTCAACATAGACATTTTATGTTTGTGCCCCTACCACCTCTGTTGTGGTAGACCCTTAGACAAGAAGCTTGGTATTTGACATGATGGTTAATTTTAAAATGTAAATGATAATAAGATGGTTTCTAAAAAATTCTAAAGTTCAAATGAATACTGAAATAAGCGGATGAAATGAGCATAAAAGCTTAGAATTAGTTTTAGTTTTTATTAATTCAGGTCTCTTTTCTGCCTAATGCGTTGTAATAATGAAATATAGCCAAACTGTGGCTTAATTAGTAATTTTTGAATTATTTCTAAAAGTATAATTTCTTCTAACAAAAATTAGACATACAAATATCACTTGGCATATTTCAACTATTATGCGAGCAAAGCTGTGGGGTTTGCTAGTATATTTATGAATTTTTTATCATTGTATTGTGTATTACAATGTATTTTAATCATTTGATTGGTCGTATTCAAATATCGTTTTATCGTGGAATTAAAAAATATATATAATTTCCTTGTAATTTACTAATATTTTAAAAAATGTCTTTTCGATATTGATTTTTTGTTTCAATTATTGTTAATTTTTCCAAATGGATAATCACAATAATCTAATAAATCATTATTATTAATTAGGTGTCATTAAATTTTTAAACTGTTTGCATTCATACATTTTCTTTCATTTCAGGTAAGTCATTTTCTGAGAAAAAGTAGGCAGGTGATGATGAATGCACTAAAATGGCATTAGAAGAAGAATTCTGAATAGGACAAAAGAGAAAAACAAGCATTAAAATTTATCTATAAGTATGATATATAATGAAATGATCTATAATTGATCTATATCTGTATATGCACAAGCAACAACACCTGCTTTTTACTTATTATTTTTCACTCACTTGAATCTTTTATTTTCTTCAGTTTTTTCTTTAGCTACTGTCCACCGCAGTAGTAAGTGTATATCTTTCATCTCTTTTCAATGTGAGGTATTATGAAGTTAGTATTTTCACATTGGCAGAGAACTGAGGAATATCCTTAAGGATTTTCTCATGAGAGTTGGTAAGGGACCAACGGTGCATTCATGTCAAAGAGATTTTTTGTCATAGTGAAAAATGTAACAAAAATAAATTTCAAAGATAATTTGAATCAACGTCTTCATAATAAGTATTCTTTTATCTCTATAGAGAGCTGTAAAGTTGTATAAGTGTGGCTTACTTAACCAACATATTATGCATGACTAAAAAGACTATTTTTGAGGTATACAACAAAAGATTTCCAGAATGAGTAACTTCAGTTCACACATTGTTGCGCAAATAAGTGAAAAACCTTTTGTTTGCGAGTTTTGCAACAAAAGATTTCCTGAGAAGAGTAGCCATAGGAAACACCATCGCGTGCATACAAATGAAAAACCTTTCAGTTGTGACATATGCAACAAAACTTTTTCGCATAAAAGTAGCTTGAATACTCACCTTTTCATCCATTCAAATGAGAAACCTTTCAGTTGTGATATATGCAACAAAATATTTTCTCTGAAAAGTACCTTGAATGATCACCTTCGCGTGCATATTAATGAGAAACCGATCAGTTGTGAAATATGCAAAAAAAAACTTTTCCCGAAAAAGTAGCTTAAAAACTCATTTTCTCATGCATACAAATGAGAGACGTTTCAGTTGCGAAATTTGCAACAAAAAATTTCCTACAAAAGGTAACTTGAATGATCACCTTCGTGTGCACAATAACGAGAAACCTTTCAGTTGTGAAATATGCAAGAAAAACTTTTCTCAAAAAAGTGGCTTAAAAATTCACCTTCTCATGCATACAAATGAGAGACCTTTCAGTTGCGAAATTTGCAACAAAAAATTTCCTACAAAACGTAACTTGAATGATCACCTTAGTGTGCACACTAATGAGAAACCTTTCAGTTGTGAGACATGCAACAAAACATTTTCTTATAAAACAAGCTTGAATGATCATTTTCGCGTGCATACTAATGAGAAACCTTTCAGTTGTGAGGTATGCAAAAAAAATTTTTCTCATAGAAATTACTTAAACAGACACCTTCTCGTGCATTCAAATGAGAACCCTTTCAGTTGTGATATTTGCAACAAAAACTTTTCTTTTAAAAATTACTTAAATGTTCACCTTCTCGTGCATTCAAATGAGAACCCTTTCAGTTGTGATATTTGCAACAAAAACTTTTCTTTTAAAAATTACTTAAATGTTCACCTTCGCGTGCATACTAATGAGAAACCTTTCAGTTGTGAAATATGCAAGAAGAACTTTTCTGAGAAAAGTAGCTTAAGAACTCACCTTCGCATGCTTAGAAATGAGAGATCTTTCAGATGCGAAATTTGCAACAAAAAATTTCATAGAAAAGATACCTTGAATGTTCATCCTCGTGTGCACACTAATGAGAAACCTTTCAGTTGTGAGACATGCAACAAAAAATTTTCTGACAAGAGTAGCTTGAAAAAACACCTTCTCGTACATACTAATGAGAAACATTTCAGTTGTGAGATATGCAACAAAAAATTTTCTCATAAAAAAAACTTTAATGATCACCTTCGCGTGCATACTAATGAGAAACTTTTGAGTTGAGAGGTATGCAACAAAAAAATTTTACATAAAAATAGCTTAAACATTTTTGTATTTTTATGAATGAGAAATTTTTTAATCATGAGGTAGGTATGCAGCAAAATATATTCCTAGAAAAGTAACTTGAATAGGGAATTTCATATTCATACAAATAAGAAACCTTTTAATTGCAGGGTATGAAACAAAACATTATTTCAAAAAAGTATCTTATTAGACCGGGAGGCGGTAGCACAAACAATCACCTCATCGAGTTCTCGGATGAGTTTCTAATATTATTTAAATCTCGATTCGCATGTTATAACACAATCGATCTGCCAAGTCATATCTCGATCGAAAACATCTGAAAACAAGATTTTAGCGGTTGACTCGCAGGTTTGCCATTGTGTTTTCCTGTTCCCAGTCCTTCATGTTTTCATATCTTTGGGTACAGAAAAACACAATGGTAAACCTACGAGTCAATCACTAAAATCGGGTTTTCAGGTGTTTTCCACCAACATATTACTTGGCAGAACGATTGCGTTTTAATATGCTAATTGGATTTTAACTAATTCTGAAATTTCAGTCGCGAACTCGATGAGGTGTTGTCTGTGCTGCTGCCTCCCGCTGTACATGGTTACATATGAGAAATTTTTCAGTTGTGTGATAAACATTGTTTCCAGAATACAAATGAGAAACTTTTCAGTCATGAGATGGGCAAAAATATTTTTTCCAAATTTAATTTGAAAACACAGCTTCGTTTGCATACAAATTTTAAATTTCACTTCTAAGATATCCACAAAGAATTTTTTGACAAGTGCAAGTTGAATGTATATCTTTATACGTATGCCAATGAGAAACCTTTCATTTGTGAAGTGTTCAACAAAGACTTTTCTGTGAAAAAATGCTTAAATAAATTTGATTTTAGTTATATAAGTGAGTGTAACATAACTTGTACAACAACACAAGTAAAAAGAAATTAAATGTCCATCCCACATCTATTTTACTCTGTATCCAGATGTGTAACCCCTTGCAACACTCAAATCTCTATAAATATCAGGTTACATTTAATCGTTCTCAAACTTGTTTTATAAATTGCAGAACAACTGTGCATGTTGATAAAATTTCTATGATTCCTCTGAAATAACTATAGACTTTTCATTGTAGATGCAGGGGCTCTGAAATGAAATGCTAGAGTAGGGAGGACGAAACTTTTCCGATTATCACCTCTTTAAAATTTTTTTCATCTGTTCATTGATGCCTACTATTTTACCACTTACTAATTGTTTTAAATCAATAAAAAATTGCTTGTGCTTTTTATATTTTTAATATGTATGTTTATTTTAATTATATGTAATTATTATTATTATAATGAAACTTTTATTATATTTTAAAAATTGATTAACATCGTCAATATAATTAATGGAACTTGCAATTCTTTATACAGGGTTCAAAATTCATAAGTTTGAAATTTAAAACCTTGAGAAATTCAATATCTAAATTATTTCTTCTTTGTCTTTTGCAAGAATGAAACTAATATGGGTACTTTTCCGTTAGCCGGGCGCCAGTGTTATATATAGATATTGATACACATACATATAAGTAAATATGCATATATTGCATATATATACAGTAGAATTCCGTTACAACGAACCCCACAGTACCGCTAAAATATTTCGTTTTTACAATTTTTTCGTTGTAACGGAATAACTTCTATTTATCTAATGAATTACTTAAACACGTAAACTAATTATGTAAGATAAATTTATCCTTCATTATAAAAGATTTTAATGAAAGACTAGTTAAATTAACATAGAAAAAGTTAGTAAAATAAAATTCAGTATTAAAATTACAAAATTGCGAATTAACTTTTATTTAGTAGTACATTATTGCAGAAAACCTGTGATTTTAGTTTGTACAAAAGCAGGGTTGGCAAGGTTTTGGACACAACGGTAAAAACCACGGTAAAATCCATGGTTTAAACCGTACTGTCCAAAACCCTTCTGTCTAAAACTGTCTTAAACTGTCCAAAACTATATTTTGTAGTAAAATTGTATTTATCAGAACAATGCTAAAAGTTTAAAAAATTGGCAAAAAGATTACAATACAAAAATACCAATTTAGTATTAACAACCTAATTACCCTACGTTATACTACCTAACAATTTAGTAGTAACAACCTAATTGCCCTACGTAACAAAGTAATTACATTAAAAAGATATTAAATTTAATTACGTATCATAATTTTAATGTTATTCATTTAAATAATAGTACTAGTAATAGAAGTACTAACAATTTTTATGAAGAATACATTCTGATTCTGTTACTGAAAGTCCCGAGAGTTGTTACTGGAAATAATTGATAAATGGAGTTCAGGTTCAGCATACTGATTAAACAAGCTTACTGCTGGCAACTTTGTATATGTGTATATTAAGAAATAATATAAAAATTATTGATTTTGTTTGATTATGAAACATTTAGATATTGACTATTATTATAACACTATATTATATGATTATTATTATAACAACACTATTTAACTTTTAAGAAATAGAATGTTCACCAGAATTAGATTAAATTCATAATGAAAATACATATTTTGAAAAATAACTTTTAGATTTTAAATTAAATATTTGTGTTTTCTTTCATTATCCTATAATCTAGAAAAGATAATTTACAATGAAGCATTATTTAAAAGAAATTTCTTTGTAACATTTTCTTGCACAAAAATTGAAACAAAAGCGCTAGTGTTAAGCAAATCTCCCCTCCCTATACTACATGTGTGGTATTATAAAGAATTTCTTATTATTATAACTCAATTTTAACAGAAACAGAACTTTTTATGTGACACAGATATTAGAAAAATTTGTTTTTCATTTACCAAAGAATTAAATGGAATGTTAGTAAAATATATTGTGAGATATTTATATTTATTCATATGTTTAATAAGTGTGCAGTGGTTACATGTGGAATGTTGCTTTTTTAAGGTTTTGGACACTTTAGTACAGTTTTGGACACTTTAGTACAGTTTTGGACGCTTTAGTACAGTTTTGGACAGTAAAACCTACATGTCCTGTCCAAAACTAGTTTTGGGCGTCCAAAACCCCAACCCTGTACAAAAGTATATGTAGTTGATGATAACAAAAACGTGTGCAACGAATGAATGTGAGAAATCACTTCCTCTGGAGCATTCTTTTAATGAGAAACAAAAGCACGCATTTTTTCCACGCATGAGAGAGCTTCCGAAGCGGTAATGACGCCAAATGGATTGATGTATTTTATGCAGACCTTACATAAATACCTCAATTTGTTTAACTGTGCGGCTTTCTTGTCAGCAAATTTATACAATGAGACCAAAAAACGATTGCCAGCATGAATAACTGAACAGCATCTGCCACAGGAGCTTTAAAAATCTCATTGGTATTAGTTACTGCAGGGTTTTTCTTGATAGTCTGAAGAGACCTCATGTTTCCCACTTTGAACAAGGCTGAAGTAGTATCACAGCCTCCCACGGCATGCAAAAATAATATGTTGTTAGCAATCGATTGGCCAAGTTTGGTCAAAAACTGAGTTGTGAAACTATCCCTTTTCCTGATTTTAGAAAGTATGCATTTGAATGTATATCCTTACAGTGACAAATCACGATAACTAAGCAAATCGATGTCTTTTCCCACCATAACGCCAGAGTTATGTCGTTGTGCAAGATCCACACTAGGGTGGGTCGAAAAAAGCGAAATTTTTCAGATCAACTTCTAATAGAGCAAAAAAGTTGCATTTTGTAATTAGAAGAATAACGCAAAAAATATTTTAGAAATCGGTTATTATCTTTAGGTCGCGCATTGCACTTGAATTTTTGAAAATATGATGAAAAGTGACGATTTTTGAAATTAATGATGAAAATTAAAAAATATTCAGAGCTACTTCTAATAGTACGTAAATGTCACCTTTTGGTATTAGAATAATAATACAAAAAATTATTTAAAATCGGTTAATATCTTTAGGTCGCACATTGCACTTGTATTTTGGAAAATATGACCAAAATTGACAATATTTGAAATTACATGATGAAAATAAAAATATATATATATTCAGACGTAGAAAAATATGCAGACCGAAAGAGAGAGAACTGTGCGAGGTTTTGTGATACCAAGTTAAATTTTAGTGCTCACGATTACTCATAACTTAATGACTGGTCTACCTGCAAGGTACCTTCACTTCATATATTGCACAGAACAAGCTCAGATTTCATTTTGTCTCGCATTGATTCAAAAACTCTCTCAGATAGTCACAGATTGCATTGCTTTCCCAATCCGTCTGAATCCTAATTTCATTTGTGATTCTCTTTCAGAATGTGATCATTGACAATCACAGGTTTTTGGGATGAGCAAAGACTCCGTTACGCTCAGTATCAGAGTGTTTTCCTCCAATTATTTTTGGTAATTGGCGCGATATTGTTATTGGTTTGAACAGATGCCTTTCTCCTAGAATAATAGAATGAGTCCTATTAATGTCAAACAATACAGACGCACATGTCTACATGGCGTATAAAACTGTTTCAATTCCTTGATAGTGTTTTCAATGGATACATACAGTCTGAGAGTTCTGTTTGCGGTCATTAGTGAGAAATCAGCCCTCGATTACGGACAGCAAGATTTCCAGGACAGAAGCCTATCGCACAGGGTTGAATATTTACAGAAGATACATATTTTAAATCTTAATTGAAGTCAATTGGCTTATTAACAGTCATTGTTGGGATATTGCAATTGATTAAATGAAATTTGACAACAAATAGTGTTACAAAAGCAGGTATTTGCTTACACTGTTAAATATCGGCAGCAAACTGTTCAATAAATTGACCTTTTTTGTAAATAACGGTTACTTGATCATATTGTTAACGTATTATGACCATATTATGGTCACGATCGTAAAAAATACGGTTAATAACTGTTATCTGTAAAAACGGTCGAATGACTGGGCTGTTTACTGCAATTTCTTAACTGTGTACTTATAGGACCAGAAAATAATGCCGGCCCTGTGCTTTTTCCGTCAATATGTTGAAACAAGTGCCTAAAAGGTAATTCAATGAAAGGCGAATAACCAATGAAAGGGCCTACCTATCGGCATTTCTAAATTTCAAATAGCCCCTTATTTTCTGTCCCGTATTGATAGAAGTGCCGTCACATCCAACTACAACGACTTCATCTAAGGAGAAGTTCTTTTCAGATAGATATAAAACAACACTTCTAAATGCATCTCTACCGGTTCCAGCTGTAGTAGCTGTATGGCTAACGTATTTTGAACTCGGTCCTGTATTGCGGAAATTTGCTATTTTTGACAATGTTTTCCAAACTTCAAGTGCGATGAAGCGACCTAAAGATAATAATCGACTTTAAATAGTTTTATGTTATTCTTCTAATTTCAAAATGTGATTTTTACCCACTATTAGAAGTAGGTCCGGATATGTTTTTAAATTTTCATCATGTAATTTCAAAAATTATCAATTTTGGCCATATTTTCCAAAATACAAGGGCAATGCACGACCTAACGATATAAACCAATTTTAAATATTTTTTTTGTGTTTTTCGTCTAATACCAAAAGGTGACATTTACGCACTATTAGAAGTAGCTCTGAATATTTTGTAATTTTCATCATTAATTTGAAAAATCGTCATTTTTTATCATATTTTCAAAAATTCAAGTGCAATGCGCGATCTAAAGATATTAACCGATTTCAAAAATATTTTTTCGTTATTCTTCTAATTACAAAAGACAACTTTTGTGCGCTATTAGAAATTGATCTGAAAATTTTCGCTTTTTTCGACCCACCCTAATCCACACCCTCTCGTGCCTGTTTTTCACTGAAACAATAAGAACTCAGAGGAAATCTATACATATTAATACACAGTACATCCTCGAAAATCTGGAATTACCGGGACTGAGACTAAGCCGGATTTTTAAAAATTACAAATTTCTGAAAAATTATTAAAAGTACTTACAATTTTCCTGATAGTGACATTAATTCGTAATTTAATTCATACTCAAATGATATTGATGTGAGAAAATTGAATGTTTAAAAAACTTACTTTATTTGATATTTTCTAAGTTCGAAAATAAAGTCTGATAAGCAGTCTAGTTATTCCTTCTCATGTAATTTCTCAAGCATCAATGTCAAGTAACTATCTTCTTTCTTGGATTTTATACAAATGACGATTATCCATTTTGGAAATATAGTCTTGTTTCTCAAAAGATTACATTAATTTTCCACTCAAATTTATGCATTTTTTCGGTGAGACCTTATCTTCTGCCAGATTTTCGTCCTCGTTCCTCTGAGCTTCTACCAGTGTTATCGAGAGTTCTATTTAGCACAGCGTCAGCGATCTCGCTGTCCGCTCATGCATCTTTTTTGTCTCAGTTTTTAATTCGTAAACAGTTGTTATTTTCAATTCTCCCGTAAGTTGGAAGTGAAAAAAAAATTGAGGGTGGAGATGACTTTGATGCCGGGTCTGTGAATGGCAGATTTTCGAGGTCACATTGTATACCTACACTGGTGTTCAAAAATTAAGGACGTAACTTTTTTAAACGTCGTACAAAAATTCTGAAAATCGATACAAATTAAACCATAATATCATAGATTTATAAGAATATGGAAAAAGTGAACAGAATTTCCAAAAATGATGCAAATCCGTTCTGCCTTTTCGTGCCTCTACTATGTTAATTTCTTCATTTCATCCTTAATTTTTGCACCCCAGTGTATATCATAATAATATCTAACCTAATAATACGTGAGTATGTTAGAATATGTTTACAGTGAAATGCTTACTTTCAGGGGCGGACCGGCCCACCCCGCGATCGCGGTGTGGTCCAAACGGGTGTAGTGGGTAAAAAAATACTTTTTTTATTTTTCTTTCTTTTCAATAAAACTAAAAAAATAATAATTAGGAAACTCAATTCTTCCTGGTAGCGGGGTAGGCCAAACGGGTGTAGTGGGCCAAAAAATACATTTTTGTAGTTTTTTTCTTTTTAATAAAACAACAACAAATTATGAAACTCAATTTTTCTTTTCCTCTTTTTCGTGAAGCATTTTTTTTCTTTTTTTGATCGGGTAAGTCGTAATTTCTACCTTCCCTCTTTCAAGCAATCTTTGTCAGATCTGTGCAAATTACTCATTTTGTATAAAAGACGAGAAATAGGGGATAAAGTAAAAAGCACATATCGCCAGTGAAGGGTGGGAATTTGTTCAGTGGGATGGGTCTGCCTGCGGACACTTGCGTAGTAACAAAAGATAGACAAGGATTACCTTACATATCTAGAAATAATCTAGAGTCTACAGATCAAGGATCTTGGGAGGCAAGGATTAATTATAGAGAAAAACGAAAGGAAGAAGTGGCAGACTTTAATAATAGAGACGTTAAACAATGGACTTTACCCACGAATGGCAACAGCCACACCACAGCCGCTCTACGGGAATTTTCCCTCCGAAAAAGACTGTTTATTGGACGAAGGGAAAGCTGTATTAAAATGTTCCTCACGTCTATTGGTGTTTTTCTGCTGTTTACCCGCGGCTGACATCACATGGGTAAAGTCCTTTTTTTTTATAAATGGTAATGTTGCTATGTAAATATGATAAAATCTTGCACGGTTACGTAGCACAAGATATAGAGAGAAGTCAAGAAAGAAGATCTTCAGAAAGTATGATGAAGGCTAGAATAGAGCAGAAAGAACAAAAAAAAAATCCTAAACGGCATGAAAGAGGTTCGTTGATTACATTCCTGTCCAAGTAATTTATAAATCAGTTAATTGTTTATCTCTCCATTCAGATCAAAATGAATATTGCCGATGATGCAAAACAGCCAGGTCCAGTCAGTATTGAAGTAAATTTACAAAAGAAATATCGGTAATGACACTTTGAGTTCGTTATGTGCAGCGTGGTAAAGTGAAGGTTATTTTTTAAAATTGAATGCAGCTTGGTTGATGCTCCTAAAACAACAGGGAAAGCCTTCTACCTCCAAGTAAAAGAAGAACTTAAAAAGTTTAAACTCCCTTCTTCACAAATAGTTGGCACTTCTTTTGATGGTGCACCAAATATGAGTGGGAGATATAAAATTGTGCAGGCACAACTGAAAAGGACAAACCAAACATACAGCATGTTCATTGATATGCACATGTGCTTAGTTTGTTCCTGACAGATTCAACAGAATATTGCAAATTGACAACGGACTTCTTGGTCTTAATGTAAGCTACAATCGTGTTTACCTCAGAGGGATCTCAGACAGCATTAACATTAGCAGCAAAGTTTGATTTTTTCTGATATTACCTTGCCGTGACAAATTTTAATTCAGAAATTCGCAGCAAATCTCCCGCAAGGTATACCATCACCCACTTGCATGAGTAGTTTGTTGTGAAACTGATGGTGAGACTGTCTTTAATTCACGAAAGTGACGAAAGTAAAAAATCCCTCTGATGAGAGAATAGACAATCAGCAGATACGCAAAAATTGCAGACATTTAATTCGGTTGGCACCGCTTTTTTTAAACGCTATACTTCTCAGATACCAAAAAAGGCTCAAATTGAAAAGCACAAATATTACTCTAACTTGTTTATGGTAGTAAAAACAATGCATGCACCTTAACGGTCCGTATGCATCGATAGACCTGATCAGGTCTATGGACCACTTCAAAGGGGTTAAACTTATAGTGCAAGAGTTGTAAACAGTTAATGTGGTATGGAAAATAATATTTCCAGTAAAAAGAATAACTTTGCAGTAAGTTTTCAGTATTTTTGATTACTTGTTTGCCATTAATTTGCAATAAATGTGATACAGCATGAATTTAACTTGCAGGACAAGTTAGCTGCAAGTTCAAAGTCTGTCGATTTAGGCGTTTGCGTTATCTTGCTGCAGTTGTGTTATGAACTTTCCGTCTTGTCATGCCGAGCTTGCTGCAACTTTGCAGGTTTTCAAAGCAAGAATTCTGCAAATTTTATGCAAACTAAAAATGCTATGTGGGATATGAGCGAATGAAAGCATGGACTTCAGTAAATGAGTCTGTAGCAGGAAATAAACTTCCTCGCCGATTACAAAAAGTAAGCGCTACTAAGTTGGTGGATTAAGGATCGAGCAATTAATAGCCTGTTTGGCTAGACTTCGAAATCTTTTAAAGATAAACATAAGTTTTTAACATTGCTTAACTCGTTGGCGGCTAAGCCGTATGAGGTGAAATCATTCCTCGTGGCTGAAAGTTTTTTTTTTGTTGAAATTTAATCTTAATACAATGCTATAAATTTTCCATAAAAAATTTTGCCGATTTTTATATATTTGCCTGGAAAAAATCCGGTGGCGGGTAGCACAGGTATCAAGCAAAACTCTTTAAGAAGGCTAGGGAAAAATTTAAAGATGTTAACAGTTGGCTAGACAGATACAGAATGAATTGAAACAGCATTAACAGGTGTCGAAAGGTCGTCGACGGCCGCCATTTGGAGAGTGGCGCTAGTGTCGGACACCCTTCGACACCCGCGCCAACGTATTAAACAAGGTATCACCGAAATGGGCGATTTCCCGTCACATGTATCTTTTTCGACAAGATCACCGATTGATAATTGGTGCAAGTTTAAGAATATATTAATAGCAACCTATTCAATATATCTACGCCCACAACGAAGTTTCTGCATAGATAAGCGACCTGGGCTACTTAACTGCTGCTAACAAAATCCAAACCCTGAAATTCAATCTGCTACACAAAAGAAATAATTTTGATATGGTTATGAAAAATACTTCTGAATTTCGGGTATTATATTAGGTATTATATTTGCAGAGATCTCGTCGAAAATGTAGTGCAAAAATATGTTCCCCCCATCTATTTCCGAATCTACTGAAACTAAAATTATGAAGAAATTAGAGGGAGTAGGCAGTAACTTAAACCTTGCAGGAAAATTATAGCGATTACCCTAGCTCACATAGTTTTTCAGAAAAACGTATTTTACCGTTACGCACAAATTTCAATTTACGGGCATTCAGCGAACGTGTTGAGGAGCGCTGGTATAAAATAATTGTTGATAATGATATTTGAGAAAAATCGTTGAAAATTAGCCGAAATGTTAACCCTTAATGTTACGGACAGTTTGGACATACATAATGACAGGGGCGGTGTACTCTATGTACCATCAGCTTTAAAAGCCTAGATAACAACTTTTAATTATATATTTGAGTAATGCAATGCCCAGTAGCAGTATAAAAGCAATAAACGTCAAATTGTTAAAAACAGACTAATTTAATTAGAATTAATCGCATAAATACTATGGGATTCGCGACTTCTTTCCATTGAGTGGATCTCTCAATACGCTCCTGTGTCTTTAAAAGTTAATTAAAATCCTATCTGGCAAAACGCGGCAAGGACCAATGCGGCGTTGCAACTTTGCGAACTCCTTTCGAAGCGCGCTTAGCATAATGCCAAGTTTAAACTTTGAACAACAGTTTTGTTTTAGTTAAACTATAAAAAAAAAGATTATTACCACGCTAAATTTAGTTTTATGAAGTGCCAAATGAAGTTTAAATATGCACTTCTTTTATTGTTAATACCGAATTAAGTTCATAAAAAAAGATTAGGATTAAATTAAAACAAGAGTTATACAAAATAGTAATATTTGATATAACTTAGGCTTCAAATCTCTTTGAACTTTTATGGTATACCCATTCTTACTTTGGGGGCTATTATATATATAACTTTATGAACATTTTGCTAATTTTGGATCCACTCTCCCCTTTACGATATCATACGTTCTCATTCGTCATCCCCCCCCCCCCCCCCCCCCCATCCGATGATATCGTTATCAATATCTAAAAATTATTCTATTTTTAGATTCTTTTTCTTTCTTTTTATACGATTACAGTGATATACACATATGATTATACATTTATTACTTACTGATACCGTTAATGATGTCTAAAAATTACTTTTTTTTAGATTCTTTATCTTTCTTTTTATAGGCTTACAGTGATATACACATATGATTATACATTTATGAGTTGCATACTTTACAGATTCAAGAAGTCAATAAACTATCAATAAATGGTCAAGTGCGAGTATTACTCGCGCACAAAGGCTTCCGTAGAATAAATATATGAATTTGTAATTGTATTACAAAAAAAAAAAAAAAACCGTTGCTAAAAGAACACTAAGACTTTGTAAAAAGCTATACAACGTCGGGTTGGGTATAACTGTATATATTAGAAAAGTGTAAATGGATATACCATGAAAGTTCAAAGAGATATGGAACCTAAATAATATCAAATATAGCTATTCGTATAACTCTTTTTTTAATATTATCCTAATCTGTTTATGATGAACTTAATTCGGTACTGACAATAAAAGCAGTGCATATTTAAACATCGTTTGGCATTTCATAAAACTAAATTCAGCGTATAGTCCAGGCAATGGGGAATTTTACCTAGCAAAATTAATGGTACTACTGAAAATCAGCTTTCTAGATGTTTTTTGGGTCGCTAAATCCGAATTTGTAACTTCTCATCAAAATTTCCCCTGGCAACCTCCCCAAATTGTGGTAAAAAGCCACCCAAAAAAGGTTTTTATTAAGAAAATCAATTTTGTTATTGTTTTAGGGAAAAAGTATCTACAAATTCCGAAAGTAAACAAAATTTCCAACAAATTAGATACATGACGTTATGACTTAGGATGAAGGGGAAGGGGGGATCTGCCTCGGAACATGCGTGCGGTGCTGCGTAAACTAAGTTGCGCAATTCCACTTAACCACTCACACGTTTACATTCGCCCTCCCATCTCCCCTCCGAACTTTCTCTATAAGGTTTACTTTAAGATTTTTGGGTCGCTGAATCCGAATTTTTAACTTCCCCCGAAAATCCCCCCCCCCGAAACCCCCCAAAATAGTTGTTTTTAACTTAAATTTCTTATTGTTTTAGGGGAAAAGCATTACGAAATTCAGAAACTAGACAAAATTTGCAACAAATAGGATATATGACAGTATGAATTAGGATGAACGGGAGGGTGAAGGCTGCCTCTGAACATGCACTGCGGCGCTACGTGCACTAAATTATGAAGTCCAGGCAATAGGGGATTTTATCTGGCAAAATTAATACTAGTTCTGGATTTCGACTCACTTTATGTTTTTTGGGTCGCTGAATCCGAATTTGCAACTTCCCACCAAAATTTCACCCGGCAACCCCCCCCCCCCCAAAAAAAAAAAATTGATTTGTTGAAAAAATTTGGTTTTTGAGAAAAGCGCGCGGGGAATGTTCCGAGGCAGCCCCCTCTCTCCCCGTTTATCCTACGTCATAATGTCATATATCCTATTTGTTGCAAATTTTGTCTAGTTTCTGAATTTCGTAATGCTTTTCCCCTAAAACAATAAGAAATTTAAGTTAAAAACAACTATTTGGGGCGTTTCGGGGGGTGGGGGGGAGAAATTTTGGGGGTAAGTTAAAAATTCGGATTCAGCGACCCAAAAAACTTAAAGTAAACTTTATAGAGGAAGTTCGGAGGGAAGATGGGAGGGCTAATGTAACCGTCTGAGTGGTTAAGTGGAATTCCGCAACTTAGTCCACGCAGCACTGCGGCGCATGTTCCGAGGCAGATCCCCCCTTACCCTTCATCCTAAGTCACAACGTCATATATCTAATTTGTTGCAAATTTTGTCTACTTTATGAATTTCGTAATGCTTTTCCCCTAAAACAATAAGAAATTTAAGTTAAAAACAACTATTTGGGGGGGGGGGGGGGGAATTTTGGGGGTAAGTTAAAAATTCGGATTCAGCGACCCAAAAAACTTAAAGTAAACCTTATAGAAGAAGTTCGGAAGGAAGATGGGAGGGCTAATGTAACCGTCTGAGTGGTTAAGTGGAATTGCGCAACTTAGTCCATGCCGCACTGCGGCGCATGTTCCGAGGCAGATCCCCCCTTCCCCTTCATCCTAAGTCATAATGTCATATATCTAATTTGTTGCAAAGTTTGTCTACTTTCCGAATTTCTAGCTACTTTTCCCTTATAACAATAAAAAAATTGAATTTTTTAATAAAAACCTTTTTTGAGGGGCTTTTTACCAAAATTTGGGGGGGGGGGGGTTGCCGGAGGAAATTTTGGTGGGAAGTTACAAATTCGGATTCAGCGACCCAAAAAAACATCTAGAAAGCCGATTTCCAGTACTACCATTAATTTTGCTAGGTAGAGTCCCTATACGGTCTCTATTGCCTGGACTAGTAGTAATAATCTTTATTTCGACAATGTAGCTGAAAATAAACTGTGAAGTTCTGTTACAGTATTTTATATGTGTTTAAAAGTATTTCATAATCTATGCTGGAGACATGATTTTACGTTTCTGTTTAGCCTAAATAGATAACCAATGTTTCTGTCGAAATAAGAATTACATTTATTCAACGCAAAGCATCATTTTACATCTTTAGGAAAGTCTATTCCGACATTTTTATAACCTCTTCAGACCTGAAGGTAAAATGAAACTGCGAATACACAATCACTCATTTTGCACAAACACGAAGACACCACAGAAAACAGAAGGAACCCTTAAAATATCAATTTAATTATAAAAAGCAATTTATCGAATTACAACGACCATTTGGAAAATGATTTTCTCAAAGACTAAAATTAAGACATAAAAAATCGCACGGAGTTGATCATACATTACGTACCTCATGAATTAAACATTAATAGTGTTCTTACACGTAAAAATTCCAAGCGACAAAATCGCCTGCGACTAGTACGTATTATCCACCTGAAACTTATGTATTATCCAAGCATTTCATTGGCTGTTCGGGAAAAGGCTTTTCCATAGTCAGATTTCAAAGAAATCTGACGGCCCATTTTAAATGAAATTTCATTCTTAAACTTCTAAACATCCCACAATATTACTTTTTACACCGTCGTATAGAGAAAAAAAATTACTTTTAAATGCAATTTGTTTGAAAGATGTATCTCAATTTGTTTCTGAGTTATTAATTTTTTTGTAGTTTTTTATTACTTTTTTGTCATACTGGCAACAGAAGGTATCCATCTTTGTTGAAAGTCAAGGGAAATACATATTGCTGTATAGACCAATCAGGAAACAAATAAAATGCGGATTAAACCAATAAAAACCTTCAGATATGCTTTTGATTTCCCATCCTGACGAGAACAATAACCATTTTTCCAAATGGTTAAAAAACCTTTGTTCAAAGTTCAAATTTGGCATTGTGCTAAGCGCGCTTCGAAAGGAGGTCTTAAAGTTGCAAGGCTGCCTTGGTCAGTGCCACGTTTTTCCAGATAGGTTTTTAATTAACTTTTAAAGTCACTCGAGGCGTATTGAGAGATACACTCAATGTAAACTAGTCGCGAATTCCACAGTATTTATGCGATTCATTCTAATTAAAACTTTCGAGGTCGGTGACCTGAAAAAAAGGGCACCTAATTTTAATTCCAAAACAGACAAACGGCACCAAGAATATTTAATTAAAATTTTCCTTTTATGATGTAAGTGAAAATAAGCAAGTTCGTATTTTCTAATAAATTCATTTATAAATGCTGGTGTCAGTCCATTATTTCATAATTTATAAATGGAATTACTCCGCGCCGGAAAGGGTTAAGTGGTCGCAGGATAGAGCTTCAAAATTTAAGAAATTTTAATTTTTTTAAGATGTTAAACTCTTATCTTTTCTGAATATTTTGATATAATTGTTTCCTTGAAATTACCATTAGAACTGAAGTTATGGCTTTTAGAATTATACCCGCTCAATAGCTGAAGTGGCATTTCCGAAACTTTGAAATCTTTTTTCTCCCAATGATGTTTTTTGGGCATAATGCGCAGGATGCATCAAAAACTTCTGAATATTTTTTCATGAAATTTTCAAAACATATATTTCATGTTAGTCTGTATAAACTGAACCTAAAATTTACTTTTTATTGTTCAAAAAAATATTTTTTTGGGTGACTTTACTGTTGAAATTTTCAAAATTTCGTATTAGCTAAATGCAACATTGCATTAAAAATATAAAAATGCTTTAAATACAAATTTATTTAAGTTTATTGAAATTATTACAATCTAAAGTATAAGTAAGCATCAAAATTTTCATTCTAGTTGCAATATTTATTTTGTAATCCGGCACGTAAACTGTTATGCTAATTTTCTGTTCGACAAATGTCTAACAGTCTCGAGCCCCCTATAAATACTAATTCTGCATCTTGCAATTTTTTAAATACATAAAATGAAAGCACATACTTATATCTTTCATCCCAATTAAAACTGTGTTTTAAAATCATATACATTTTAAGACATTAAATGTTGAAAACGGTCTTCTTTTTTCATTTTTTTTCAATTTTTAGAGTCCTGAGATCCCTTAAATTAGTATGTTTTTAACAATTTGACGTTTATTGCTTTTATACTGTTACTGGACATTACATTACACACATATATCATTAAAAATTGTTAAGTAGGCTTAGAGTACGCCGCCCTGTCCTTGTGTATGTCCAAACTGGCCGTATCTTTAAGAGTTATATCTTGGCTAATTACCGATGATTTTTTTCGAAAATCATTATCAACAATGCTTTTATACTTCTGCTATGATAGGTACATACAGCGATGCTCAACAATTTTTCTGAATGCCCGTAAACCGAAATTTGTTTATAACAGAAAAATGCTAATTACTCAAAAACTATGTGACCTAGCGTAATCGCTATAATTTTCCGGCAAGTTTTAAATTAACAACTACTACCTCTAATTTTTTTCATAATTTTAGTTTCAGTAGATTAGGAATTATATGGTGGGGGGGGACATATTTTTGCACTGCATTTTCGACAATATCGTTGAAAATATAATACCTAAAATTAAAAAGAAATGTATTTTTGCGTTCAGCGTTACGAAACCTTTCACAGGATACTAGAGGTCTGCACGGGCCGGAATTTTCAGGCACGGGCGAGGCCCGGCCCGGCCCGAACGAAAGCTATCTTGGCTCGTCCCGGTGTAAAAATTGGAAGTTCGGCCCGAGCCCGGCCCGGCCCGTTTGCATTTTTACAGTTCTCGGCCCGGCCCGTACAAATATCAGTGAAAACAGGCCCGGCCCGACCCGACACAATTTCTACAAAAAACCGTTTTTTCTCAACATACAATTAAGATTCTTTTAATGAATACTACATACATATTTATGGGAACATTTTACAGTATATTTTACATTACTATGATGTTCGCAAAACAGAAAACACACAATAGAAAATATTAACGATTACTTACAGTGTTTTAGTCATAGTGTCTACAGACATTTCAAAATGGAAATAAGGATTCATTAAAAGATTAATGTAGTTCAGAATAAAGGATTAAAAACATGATAACTTTTGAAGCTGTATAATAAAAAGTAGATTTGTGAAAATATTTCTCTCATTTTTAAGGCTTTTCTCAAATCCAAAGGAGCTACATTTCGACACATTTATGAATTCTTTTCTTTTCGGAAACGCGTAAGATTGGCAGGTATTCTTATTCAGAAGCTATGTAAATGTCGTTTTTTTTCATAGATAAAAGCAATATATCTTTCTGAAAATACTGTCAAAGTTAGCGTTTTGAATCGAATTTCCGGAAGCGATAGCACAGGAAAAGAGAAAAATGTACGGTCACGTGACATGAATCTCTGTTATCTATGTAAGTAATTTATCAAATATGGAAAAAGCTATTCGTTTCCAAATGCCTTCAATAGGCAGGCCTGTCAGTTTTATTCCTTTATAGTTAAAAATTTTGTCAGAAAATGTGTCTGAAAGCTTCGCATTGTTGAGCAGTGAATATGAGAACCACCTTAAGGTATATTTTCAAAGATACTGTTAAAAGAAGTTCATTATCACTATTAATACTACAAAACACAATGACTGTTCTACACATCCTGAGATCGATTAAGACCAGTTCCGTCCCGGCACGAGTCTGCTGAAAAAAAATTAAACTCGGAATCAGACATTTTGTAACTGTACGATGCCGATCTCTACAATGGACGTGTTACATTTCTGTATTGATGTTGTTAAACTCGCATCGGCTCGTGACACACATTTATACTTCCCGAGAAAATAATATTTATTGAAAACGGCTCGTATTTTATCTGCTTCGCTTAAATTCTTATATCGGGCCGTTAGGCACGATTAATTTTTTTGCCGGCTCTGCCTGGCCCGTTTGAAAATTCGCCTTCATTCCGCCGGCCTGGCCCGTGGCCGGGCCGGGTACGGGCCTCGTGCCAAGCCCGGGCCCGTGCAGACCTCTACAGGATACCCCATATGATATACAAAGAAAAGATTTTTTTTCAAGTCGCATAATTAGCCCCTGTACATTTTTATTAAATATATTTATGAATTTTTATTAATCTGAATATATGTGGGTCAATGGTCTTTATTACTTCCCCGAATTTGAACTTTCCACGTTCCATAGTTTACGAGTAAAATGGCTGTGACAGACACAGAGGTGATCTTATAATGGTTCCGTTTTTACTTTTTAAGTACGGAACCCTAATAAATGAAATAAATTTATATCAAACAACATCTATATAATAAAAGCGCAAAGCATTTGACTGTCATCAATAGTTCGGGGATGACCGCTTCACTTCTTACATGCCAAACGGCCATTTCGTGATAAATCGCAGGTGATAAATCGCCAAATATTGTTCCATCGCCAACATTTCATTTAAAATATAAACTTATCACTCATTTTATTTAAAATACATAACTTTCATTAAAAACACATACATCAAACTAATTTAAACTACATTTCTTTCATCTCTAATAATAAAAGTTTAACTCATGTGACTGTTATGGCACAGATGTCATATCACGATTTTTTTCCGAGGCCAATTTGGCGAAAACATCAACAACATAAACAACAACATCCAGGTTGCCATATCAAACAAAATAACGACACTTTGGCGCCAGTTGAGAACCCGTTGCGTATATGACATTGGCGTCAGAAAAAATCGCACAAATATGGGGCGTATATGACATCTGTGCCACTGTTATCTCCAAATACGGCCTGACAGCTTCAATTTCTATATGATAAGCAGCCAATTTTAATCAAAATTATTTTTTCCAATAAAACTGCGCAAAAGTTGAATTTTTCGAAAGATCGTTCAAATTACTACTACTTGGTTATCCCGTCGACCAAAATCTATCACCAAACTATAAGATTAAATGCCAATAATGGTTGATCGTAAATGTCACATTCGCTTGACTTTAAGCAAGTTACACGTATTTACGTCATCAACTGATTTTTATTTCGACGTTTTATTTGTATATTTATTAAAGTTATACTAATTTATTTGTTCTTTCGTTATTTAAAAATAAAAATTATACCAATTTTGTATAATTTGGCGAGTGGTTTGGCGATTTATATAATTTAGCGAAATTGATCAACGGGATAACTAAGTAGTACCAAAAAGAATTGATGTTTAAGCGATAAATTACATTAAAATATGGATATATTCTGAGACAACATCAGTTGAAAAGGCTGACAACTCAATATCTCATTCACCAAAGGAAGCAAACAATAGCGATTCTTTCATTTTGGCGATTAAAAATATTAAGCCATGAAGGTAACCATTCGTAAAGCGAGTTCTCGAAAGAGGAATTTTAAATAATTAACCAGATTGTGATTTTTATAGCTGTCAAATTATGAGGCAGAATGCAGCTTTGTTCGTGACGTCATTCGCCTATGAACCAACGAAATAAATTTTAGATTTAAAATTGAGCTCGCTATTCATTGAACGTGAATCATTTATTAGTATTATTATTATTATTTAATCGTATTAAAACAATTTATTTGCTATATTTCGAAAATATACTATTTGTTTGCACTATAAATTACATTTCCCGTTGATTCTGGGGTGAATATTACAATTTAGGGCTTATTTGATGATGAAAGAGCTGCATGAAAATTTTAACATGGAATTATACATAAATAGTTTCTTTGAGATGCAGGCTACAAACATTTCTCAGTAAAATTTTGCAATTTAAATGATAAATTCATAGTAATGTTATAATAAACACACATACTACAATATATATTAAAACACACATTCACACATAGATAACGCCTGCATTCAACAGTTAAAGGTATATATAAATATTTTATAGACATACATACAATAAAACCAACTGGAGTGAAAAATTAGCCAGAGCCAGGAATCGAACCCGGGACCACAGTATACAAGACTGCTTCTCTAACCACTGAGCTACTCCGGCCGATACCTGAGTCTGTAATTTCTCACTAATAAACCATGTTGGGGAAGTCACCAGCCATCTATGCGACAACCTTGGATGACCGGACAACGATATCTTAGTAATGTTGTTGATCTTGGATCCCTTTGGTGTCGTATTATCTGAAATGCACCAATAGACAGATGACTCAATTACGGAAGATTACTTAATGTGCTAAAATCTCCGCATTAGTGAACGTATTACAATTGATATGCAGACGGACATGAAATAAAATGCCTAAATGTGTTAAGTGGTTTATGACGAGAGATGAAATCATAACGTCAAAAAATTACGAAATGCTGCCATGATCTTAAAAAATTTTTCATTTCTCGGTCAGAATCTTCCGTTTTGACGAAAGATTAAGTAAACAAATTAAATTGTAACATGTTGCAATTCTTAGCATACATTTAAGGGCGACCAAACTGGTCGCCAGAGGCGGCTAGTTCATAAAGAAGCATTTTATTTAATTTCATTTGCTCGCAATATATAATTTTAACCTTTAGATATTGAACATAATTATTTGATTTATTAGAAGTATAGGAGTACATAGCGATAATCAGTCGGTTACTACTCAAAAGAGTAAGAGATGCTAGCATGATCATGTTAACTACATTACCATAATGTTATCTGAGAAAGAATATGGCAATGCCATCGAGAGCTGTTAGCATAAAGTGTCAGTACTGTGTAATAGTGAGTCAGTCTCATAAAGTTCGAGCTTTTTTAAGCTACGAAAGGTGCAAATTTATTTCAATAGCATTCGAGTTGATGTAGAAGTAAAATTAAACGTACAGGGTAATTTTTTCCCATTTCTTGATTTTTTTTCAAAATCGAAATAAGAAAATCAATTTGTATAGCTACCAACTTTAAGCCCTTCTCAAAGTAAAAAAAAACATTTTGAACCAGATATTTATTTACTAAATGAAATTAAATAAATGTCACATAAGAACAAGAACTATTTTATTAAATAAGTTTTCAGGTTGAAAACAAGTTTATTTGATGCTAATAAAAGTAAAAAATTAACAGCTAAGGATCTGCGGGACTACGAAAATTTGTTGATATCATTGAAAACTTTTTGCATTTTATATTCGAAAAAAAAATGGCGGGCCACTGGTTCAAGATACCTAGTTTGAAAGTATAAAATGTTTGCATTTGTTGTGCCAAGACGAAAATTTCTGAAAATTTTTATAAAAAACATAGGAAAATAGTAAAAAAGTTTTACACATATATGTATATTATGCTATTAGGAAACTGAAATTTATTTAGTTTGATTACAAAACAACAACAACAAAAAAGACACAAATAACTGAGGGTAGCCAGTAAAATGTGAAGATAAGATATTTTATTAAGAACATATTAATATACAAACCACAAGTCGATCACAAAAAAGCTATAAAAGCAAGTGTAAAACATAAGATAAGAATAAAGACATCTTAAAACATCATAAAAAAATAATAAGTGAAATAAACAAGAGTAAATAAAGCACTACTAAAGGAGCAGTATGTAAAACAGCAAGTTTTGTGTGTATGTCTTAAGAAATTTGTCCTTTAAATTACGTGAAAATTCATATTAACAGCCGAATTTGTAATTGCGTTTATAGAATATTGTGTAACAAAAGCATTGATTCTTCTTTTCAGTACTTTTATATATTTATGCAATCATTACAAAAATGAGAACAGTCAAAATGCAAGAAAGAGAAGCATTTTGTCCCCTTTTTCAAAATAATGATTTGGTTTTCCATTCGCATAAATATCGGTTTTCAAGACTTATGAATAAAATAAATCCATAATCTACAGGTTTTACTAATCATTTCAAACTCTTATTCAGAAGATAACAACTACACTATAAGAATAAAATATAATCATTATATGCCTTGAAGTTATCTAAACCAAATATACTATAAAATATTCAACTATAGATGAAACATGAGTAGCTTACTTCTGCAAATATGCTCTTAGATCATTAGGTAAAATTGACAGCAAATTTTGTACTTAAATTTGCAAAACCGAGAAACAATACATCGTAAATAATTTTAACAATTTTAGTAGTAACGATTAGATTTTAATTGAATAAATACAGATTAAAAAGCTTTCCTTGATTGTTTTACCTGAAATGGAGAAATTAACTATCAGGAAGCACACCTTACACCAAGGTGCGGCATTCATGAAAACGAAAATACATTGTACTTTTTCTCCTTTTTTTCAACTTTTATAAAATCACCATTTAAAACTCACAAAAATGGTTGTATTTTGAAATTAATAACCAATTGCAAAAAATAAAAGCAAAACTCATTAATTATTAATATATTATTAATGACAATACTTAAAATACATATACTTTCACACCGGTTTCATCTGGAACAATAAAGATTTCTGAATGCTGGAAAGAAGTAAAAAATTTTTTTTTTGTTTTGATGCATCAAAAAAGTATACCAGTCTGATTTTTTGGAGAGGACCATAACAGAATAGCCATCTATTAAATTAACCAAATATTCTCTGATTTTAATTGATTCTCAGTTCTGATAATGACAGTAAGTTATAAGTTTTTACAGTAAAAAAAAATTATAAACTAATCATGATAAGAAATACTTTTTTTATAGGTCACATGCAAGATAATATACAAGATCGATGTAATGCAGCCATATTCACCCTACGAGACGCATGAGATCGGTTCTCAGAAATTGTTTTACTTTCGGAATGAAGGTATTATGAGGTGTTCTGTCATACGGTAAATCTAAAATACTAAAACTATAATTAATCTTGAAGAACTACGACGATATTTATTAGTTATTAGTATTTTAATATTTATTAATTTAAAGAATATTAATAATTTTTAGTAATTTCTATTAATTGTTAATAAGTTTTTCTAAGAGAGTTTACTACCACCTGTTGACATATGAAAAATATGCATTCTGCAGGTAGAAAAAGTTTCTTTCAAGTCGATCTAATCTTCATATCTCCCTTCCATTGTTGAATCTCCCCACCCTTTTGTGAATAAGAAAAATAAAATTTGTTACTGCAGTCGCAAAGTAAACTTGCTAGATCACTATGCAAACTATTATAGACCGCGAGACAGTAAACAAATTTATTAAAATATTAGATAAGTTTAAACCTTTATAAAATGATTTTTCCTGCTTAACTGTAATACATGTGGATGATCTGTCAAAGGTTTAAAAGTACATTTAGCACAGTGGCGTGGCGTCCGGTCATCGCTGGATGCGGCGATGACCAAGCAATATTTTAAAACTCTTAATAAGCTTTTAAAACTCTACGATCCAGTTTTAGCAGAACATTTGGAGTTCATGTATAAGTGAAGGTAAGATTTAAAGTTTCTTTTTTGAACATTCAACCATTGAATTTTAGAGTTAATAATTTTTCACCACAAACTTAAATAATTGCGATGACCACCGAAAATTTTCACGCCACGCCACTGATTTAGCAATATGGCACAGTCTGCTACATGCTATCAGAACTAGTGTCAAACTACTTTTTACTAACATTCATAATTCGGATACCATTTGTTTCATTTTGCAGTGGAGCTGTGCCATTATATTATAGATTTTACAAACGAAAATGTCCTTTTAATATGACTACATAAGTTTAAATTTAAATTGCACTTAGAAAAGCATAAACAACACAATGCGTTTTTAGTCATAGAAATGATTAATAAATAAACTGTATATGAAGTATGTTAAAGAGGGAACACTTTGGAAAGGATGACTTTATGCCTAATTAAAACAGATTTAAAGGAAAACACTGCTACATTTCACAAAAAAAAGTTTCTCTTTAGTATGACCACACAAATGAATATTTATATAAGATTTTAAAGAAAACGCTTTGCGACACATCCTCACAAAATAAAGGTTTATCTGTAGCATGAATATGCATGTGGTTATTTAAATGAAATTTCTGCCAAAATCGAGTAAAAGTTTTATCTTTAGTATGGCGTTGCATGTGGACATGTAAAGTACATTTATGAGAAAATATTTTGTTGCATTCTTCCTAAGTAAATGGGCTTTCTTTAGCATTTAGTTCATCTGTATGTCCATAGACACACAGATGAACATTTAAAGCAGATTTTCGAAACGATTCTTTGGTTCGCACCGATCAAGGCAAAGGTTTCTCTTTAGTATGAACACGCAGGTGGGCATTTAAATTAGATTTGAAAGTAAATCCTTTATTACACACCTCACAAGAGAACGGTTTCTCTTCAGTATGGACACGCAAGTGGCCATTTAAAGCAGTTTTGTGAGAAAATCTTTTGTTACACACCTCACAAGAGAAAGGTTTTTCTTTAGTATGCACACGCACGTGGACATTCAAACCACCTCTTCGAGAAAATCCTTTGTTACACACCTCACAAGAGAAAGGTTTCTCTTTGGTATGAACACGCAGGTGGACATTTAAAGCAGATTTATGAGAAAATCTTTTGTTACACACCTCGCAAGAGAAAGGTTTTTCTTCAGTATGGACACGTAGGTGGGCATTTAAATTAGATTTGGAAGAAAATCCCTTGTTACACACCTCACAAGAGAAAGGTTTTTCTTTAGTATGCACACGCACGTGGACATTCAAATCACCTCTTCGAGAAAATCCTTTGTTACACACCTCACAAGAGAAAGGTTTATCTTTGGTATGAACATGCAGGTGGACATTTAAATGAGATTTACGAGAAAATCTTTTATTACATACCTCACAAGAAAACGGTTTCTCTTTAGTATGGATACTCAGGTGGACATTTAAGTGAGATTTACGAGAAAATCTTTTGTTACACACCTTACAAGAGAAAAGTTTTTCTTTAGTATGGCCACGCAGGTGGGCATTTAAATTACATTTGGAAGAAAATCCCTTGTTACACACCTCACAAAAGAAAGGTTTCTCTTCAGTATGGAAATGCAGGTGGTTATTTAAAGCAGATTTATGAGAAAATCTTTTGTTACACACTTCACACGAGAAAGGTTTTTCTTTAGTATGAACACGCAGGTGGACATTTAAATTCGACTTGGAAGAAAATCCTTTGTTACATACCTCACAAGAGAACGGTTGCTCTTTAGTATGGACACTCATCTGGACATTTAAATGAGATTTTTCAGAAAATCCTCTGGCGTACAAGTCACAAGATCTCTTTAGTATTTACACGCAGGTGGTCATTTAAAGCAGATTTACAAGAAAATCTTTTTTTACACACCTCACAAGAAAAAGGTTTCTCGTTCGTATGAATTCGCAATTATGTATTAAAATTAGATATTTCAGAAAACCCTTTGTTACACACCTCACAGGAGAAAGGTTTTCTCTTTAGTATAAACACGTAAGTGCATATTTAAAATTTTTTTTTATGAGAAAACCCTCGGTTACACATCTCACAAAAGAAAGGTTTATCTTTAGTATGCACACACAGGTGTCTATTTAAATGATATTTTGTAGAAAATCCTTGGTTACACACCTTACAAGAGAAAGGTTTCTCATTTAAAGCACATATATAAGAAAATTTTCTGTTGCACCCAACACAAGCGAATGGTTTCTTATTAGTGTAGATTCGTAGATCATCACTTAAATATGTTTTTTGAGAAAACTTTTTACTAGGCATTTCACAAGCGAAAAGTTTCTCATTAATAAGCATACGCACACGCCTATATTATGCTTATGCTTTGGAGAGAATCCTTTGGTACACACTACCCAAGAAATACTTTTTACTAGAATAGCACAGATGGACATTTATGTAACATTTTTAAAGAAACGTTTGTTATACACCGGCACAAGTGACAGGTTATGAAAGAGGATTATTCAATGCAGATTTGACAGAAGTCCTATTGCTCTTATCTCAGAAGTGAAATTTTTTCATTACCACCAGTACGATGGTTCATTTTAAAACTAAATGTCTGTGCAGATGCTTTATTGCAAAATTATTCAATGAAGTTCTTGATTTAATGTTAAATTAGACTTTTAAAGATATTGTTTATTTTATATATCATACATAGGAGAGCTTTGTAATCAATAAAAATAAAAGTTTTTTTTAGTATTAAAATTAGAAGTATTTATTAAAACGATGTATAGAAAAATTTAAAGTCTAAATCCACAAATGAACAGTAATTGATTTTAAAATGTAGTTTTTTTACACAAATATACATATTAAGGTGTCAACAATTTTAATGAAATGATTTAAATCAGTGATTAAATCGTGATTTAAATCAACTGATTACAAAAAATCATTGATTAAAATCATAAATTTTGTAAATGTTTAAAATTACATAAAAAAGTATTAAAATCTAAGATGAACGTAATTTGGAAGTTTCTATTGGTATTTTGCCTTATACATAAGCAAAAAAAAAGCTTTAAATAATTGTTTCTAAGCTTAGACTTACAAAAAATTTTAGTAAAGTAGGTTTGTAAAAAGCAAGTCTTAATCTGTCATAATAGTATTTCATTTAAACGTAGTATTTAAATCTAATATACATAATTTGCAATGTCGTTATTTCTTTTAACTAATCAAATTATTCATTTTTATATATAAAATAAGCAAAACAAATATATTAAATTTCTGAAAGTAAAAGAAAAAGTAGCCAGCATATTGTTTTTTTTTTCTACTTTTGCAATAATAAATTATAGCAAATTGGAGCTAAGGAAGAATAAAAGAATGACACCTGCCCAACAACAATTAAAGGAAAATGTTTAAGAGAAAAAGAACTAACTGGCATAAAAATGTTAAGCTCAGAAACAGTTTCTTCGGTTGAAGTTGAACAAATGTTTATTTTTATACTTTTGAACTCATATACACCAAAAACAGTAATTAATTAGGGATTAAAAAACCTCATTTTTTATTTTGAAGCGCTAAATGTTAATAATCCTTAATGAGTGGTAACAATGATGCTTTCAATGTTTTGAGGATTTTAGATACAATTGGTTATCCTTATATTTACTCTTTAAGTGTAACTGATTTTCATATATATTTTTTAAATAAATCAATTTTAAGGCATTTTGTGGTTAGTCGGTCAATGTGACAAATCTAGTGTGTAAAAAATCAGATTTTTTTACTTACAGTTTGTGTAAGTTTAGATTTAGGTAATAAATAGTAATTTTCTTAAGTACAAACGTAAGATGAGCTGGAAATAATATTTGTTTGTTTTGTTATTTGGTCTACAAATGAAATTACACTTATTTGCAGTTTTTAGTAAATCTGCAATTACTTACTGTTCCCTCTAGGCCATTTTTTAAGGTTGTAGCATCCTGCTCTGTTTAAAAATGGCGAAATACAACCCTATTTTTTAAATTAGTGAAATTCAATTTTAGTTGTAACCAGATTTCTTGTAAAAAACTTCTCCATTCCACAGTATTTCTAAATCAATGTGCCCAAGACCTTGCAAAAATTAAAGAATCTTATATCTTTAGAAAAAAAAACAAGATAGTGATAAATCATGTCATTATTTAATTGTATTTTTCAATTTGTAATTAATAAAATCCTTAAAAATTAATGTCGCTTTATTTATCATATTAAAAAATTACATACTTTTTTATGTCATTGTTAAACACAATTCTAACATGTTTACTCATGAAGTAATGCTCTCTTTTTACTGAACTGGTGCCTTTTTGGGGAACTAGCACCCATTTCCATTTCTAGAATGAATACTAAATGATCATCTTATTAATTAAAGCATAAAGACTACTAGAGAATAATTAAAGAGTTAAATGTTAAATTATTATTAATTTCAAGCATTGTTAACAATTTAATATTAAATGCAGTGATTAATAATTTTAATAATGTAAATACCAATAGTATTATATATTATGTTATTTAATATAGCTTTAGATAATTATTACAAAATATTAACGTATGTAACATTATTGTATATACTACTAACGAAAATGAATATGTTTTTTATAATTACTCTAACTAATAATTGTAATTAAAGCTTAAAATCATGCATTATGGTAGCAATTAGAGGTTTAATTGTTTCAGAAACATAAAACTACTGATAACTTACGTATTTTAATGCAGGGAAAAAATAATAATTATCTGATTGAAATAATAAGAATCAAATTTAAATAAAAAAAATCATGACTTTTTTTACACCGTAATATATATACAGAAGTGTACAGAAATGTAAGCGCATTTAATGTAATACTATGTAATAAATGTTCCATTAAGGATTTGCCAGTAGAAACTTTTCTATACAGAAGACTGAGTCATTGAAATATCAACGATGATGTAGTGTCATAAAATTATTTAATACTTTATATAGGCTTTCAGAAGTGATCTTTGACTTAAGAGAAAAAGATGCTGAGGATATATATCATATATGAACACTTATCTGTAATATTGTTTTTTATTTTAACAAATTGGTATCTTTTATCAAATAGTTGTCTGAATTCTATCCTGTAATTTGTATCTGGAAATGAAGAAAATTGTGCTATCAGGCACTAGCTCATAGACTTAAAAAGATCCTTACTGAACAAGTTTCTTTTAGGGAAGAATTTATCGAGTTAAATATATGTATATAGTCTTTGGGCATGATTCCTTTTCATAAGTTCTTTCCCTATATATTCAGAATATACCACAAATATCTGCACCTGAAATATAAATTAAAATGTAAACATACCACATAATTCTTTGTGAATTTCCAAATATTTACATAAGAAATTCCATAAGAACGTCATTAATAAAATAAGAATATTTATTAAATTCATATTAACTATTTGTACACTTTTTTTTAAATTTCTATAATTAGCATAACTGAAATTACAAGCAAAAATTTTAGAAAGCTGATAGGGGCATGCCAAACTATGTTTACATCTTTATTTCTTACAGTACTTTTACAATTTTTCATAAAACGAATTTAGAAATTTGTAAAATGATGAAAGATTTTGTGAGCATTAATAAAAAATTTGATTAATGAAATTTTCTAAGATAAAGTATTCTAATTAGACGGATATTAAACTATCTGGTATCACAGTGATTTTTATTTTCCAAAAGTCACAATTATTATAATGTAAAACATTTTGCATGTTTTGTATTACAAAAAGAGATTAGCAGATTAAAAATGCTTCACCAGTTTCGTAAATAGCATCTTGAAATTTTGAAAATAAGGTAACTTTAAAAGATATTATGAGTTTCCTTTTTTTAGCTGTTAAACCTTTTCTTAAAGGTGCAATATTTCAATGCTACATTTTCTTTTAGAAACTATGACAAATAAAGATCTAAACATTGTCCGGTGTTCCTCTGACATCTTTGTAAAAATACATTGCATATGATTATGGTTATGTTATTTGTTCTATTTATAGCAATCTCATAATCTCATGACTGTGGCATAACACACATTTAATGTCATAGTATAAGAAAGTTTGAAATATAGTAATTTTAAAACACTTTACGAATTTCCTTTTTCAATCTTTAAATATATTTATACAGGTACAATGTAACAGAAATTTTCTATGTTAATATTTTTTAGTTACAAGTTTTTGTAAACAGCAGAGCATTTATATTTATTACTTAACCCTTTAAACGGCGCTGTCGGGTTTTTCCACTTTCAGAAAAAAAAAAAACTTGAAAATCGGTCTAGCTGGGATATTTCTACAAAACTTACACGCTTGAAAAAGGCACCAACAGCGTTTTTCTCTCATTCAAAATGTGCCTCCGAAAGCGGTCATAGCTTTTTTTCTCTGCACTTCCTCCCCCGTTCCACTGGACACGTTGACAATTGGGCGGATAGAAGGCGTAAAGCGCTTGTCACTTTGCTTTTGCCCTAAAGGATTAATGTATAATACGTAAAACTTCCAAGTGGCAGTTTAATTATCTTCGGCTGGAAGTTGTGCTATGCATTAGATAGAGAAAAAAGACTTTTTGTGTTCAAAATGGAATACAATCTAGTTTTAACAGAGCTCTATGAAACCGAAATAATTAGAATTAATGTGTTTCTAAAAACCATGTAAGACCATATAATATTTGCTTGGATTTATGTTGGAATTTAAATATTGTTATAATTCTACTGTGATTTCCTTTTAAATAATTTGAGTTTTATGTGATAATTTAAAAATTAGTAGTTTTTAAATTTAAACAGTTAGAAAATAAGTATTTCAGAAACTTTTGAATGCAATGTTCAATATTTTTTATTATATATTTTAACTGTTTGACTTAAAATAACTTTAAAATGTTAAAAAATATATTCATAATTTTGTAATACCGTATTCCCCCCGCATTTGCCGGTGTGCCGCAAAATTCGAGGGAGACCAGATTTTCGAATATTAGTCCCTGGTCTTTCCCGGGATGCCGGAAAAAGCGAGGATAGTAATTTCAACAAATATCTTAAATACTTGCTAACAAAATTTTTTTAGGGGGCGCGATCAAATATTTAAAACTGTACAGTTTTAGATGCGGATTTTTGACAGGCCCTGGGATAAGTACTACTTATTTAATATAAAATTTCAAAAGTGTACTTACCACTATTTTCGAATAGTAATTTCAACAAATATTTTAAATTCTTGCTTAAGTCCGAAACCCCCCTTAAAAATATATCTACAGGTAGGTTTTTTAACGGAGTTTCGTTCAAAAACAGTTTTGTTCAGAATATAGTTCACCCCCTGTTGGTAGAATGTGGAACTAAAAGATTCGAGATTATGTTTTGTTTTTTTCTTTTTTTGCAAGTTTTTTCACGGTACTGTAGGCAGTGGGGATCCGGTTCGAGGTTCGTGATTGGATCTTTTTATGAGATTTTGCAATACAAATTTCAGGTTCACTTTAGAATATTATTACGGGACCGGGCAACACCGGGCGCCTCAGCTAGTACGATAAATAGAATCTGATAATCACTTAAATATAAAGGAATATATATATATATATAGAGAGAGAGAGAAACAGAGAAAAATAAGTATTGATATTTTTTCCTTAAAATGAAAAATGTTGTTAGAAAAACCAAAATAAATCAGCCGTTCACCCTCCAGTATCGAAACCTCATACTTTCCGGCATGCTGGTAAATACGAGCTTTTCCTGCATGCTGGTGTACCTCGGTTTTTTCCGGCATTCCGGCTAATGCGGGGGAGTACGGTACAATAATTTTTAATAAAACGGAATTTTAAAATGAATTTAAATGATTTGAAAACTTTTAGTAATAACGTATTCAAAACTATTCTATATAAAAATCTTAACGTGCTGACAACTATAAGTTTTAGTTGTTTAATAAGGGTGACAGGATTTTTCCTTGATTTACATGTATGTTAAATTAATAATATGGAGCATAATATTCTAAGTAACAGTTTATTTTTCATGTTTTGTTTTAGAAAATAGTCAACATAAAATTCTCATACTTAGCGGAAACAAACACCTCATTTGGTTTTGGTTATAATACACAAAATATTACATTTCTCTATCAAATGTAATATTTTGAAACTTCTTAACTAAATAATAAGGAATAAGAACCATTTTCTTACATCTACGGTGATATTGAGATATAATTATTAATATTTTAATGTAACTAGGGAGATCCAACCTAGGCTTCGCAGATTACAATAAACGGTCAAATGCGAGTGTTACTCGCGCTCAGAGGGTTCCGTACAATAAATATATGAATAATTAACTGTATTGTTAAAAAAAATCCTTGCCGGCTCAGCCTACAGGTGGAGGTAGATTTAGAAATTAAGTACTAATTTCACCAATAAAAACTAAATCAAGATTAGAGACAAACCAAGTTTAACAATTATATGTGGTCGCTTTTGACGAATTTTTAATTTAATTTTTCTGTAAGAAGTGGCTTTATCAGAATCTTGTTGAGACGGTATGCAGAAAAATATTTTTCATGATCAACAACTGGAAATTTTCTGACACATTTTTAGACTCATTTTTAAAAGTAAAACATGAAACTTGCTGATGTGATTTTTGAAGAGATTTATAAGAGACCTGTGTTTTTATTATTCGTTCAATTAATTAGAACTTGATTTACAAACAATTATTTTCTCAGTACGACCATTTTTTTCGTTTCTAGCACTATCGCTTCGGGAAATTAGGTTCAAAATGCCTACTTTGACAGTATTTTTAGGTTGATTTCGTAAGAAATACTACATATTACATTTTCACCTTTGTTGGAATTTCTGAAAACTTTTTCCAGATCTGTACCGACCATGACTCCTAAAACCAAAAACCACCCTCAGTTAAAAGCTTTATCTATCTATCTATATCACTATTTTGTGAATCTCTTCCAAACAGATACATAAAATCAAGGGCCAGAAAATCTCGGTCAGGTTCATTAATGGGCAAAATCGGAAAAGGGGGTGGAAATAGGGGGACGAAGGTGTGAAAACCGAAAAAGTCCCATAACTTCTTAATTATAATACATATCAAATCAGTTTAAAGGACCAAAAATTGACGTATGACAGAATTTTGATAAAATTAAAAATGGGCCCAAGAGGCGAAAAAAGGGTTTTACGAAGAAAAAAATTCATAACTTCGTCAATTCTCAAGGTGTCAGATCCAATTAAATTTATTATGAATCTTCTTAATAATATCTACAACTTTTATCTTGACAAGTTTTTGATAGAACCAACTCTTACTGCAAAATCAAATTAAAAACGGAAACAAAAAGGGAGGGGGTAAAGAAAAAAAAATCCATAACATCGTCAATTCACAAGATATCCAATCCGCATGAATTTATCATATATCTTCTTAATATTATCCACAACTTTTATATTGACAAATTTTTCACAGAACCAATTCTTACAGCAAAAACAAATTAAAAATAAATAGTGGTTGAAGAAAAAATTATCCTATTAACGGTGTACTCAAATCCAAAATGCATATTTTTACTCATTTTTAAATTCATTTTTGCTGTCAAACGCATAAAGGATGTCAGAGTGGGCATTTTGAACCAAATATCCTGAACCGATGGTGTTGGAAACAAAAATTATGGTCGCACTGAGAAAATAATTGTTTATAAATCAAGTTCTAATTAATTGAACGAAAAATAAAAATACAGGGCGCTTATAAATCTCTTCAAAAATCACGTCAGCAAGTTTCGTGTTTTTTCTTTTAAAAATTAATCTGAAAATATGTCAGAAAATTTCGAGTTGGTGAGCGTGGAAAAATATTTTTTTGAATACCGCCTTAAAATGATTATGATAATATCAAGTCTTATATAAGAATGAAATTAAAAACTCGTCAAAAGTGGCCAGATAAAATTGTTAAACTGGGTTTATCTCTAATCATGAATTACTTTTTGTTGATGAAATTTGTAGTACATAACTTCGAAATCTACCTCCGCCTGTAGGGCGAGCCGGCCAGGATTTTTTTTAAAATATATTCTGCCTTTATCAAAAATTGGACCAATACGGCACATTATACAGTTTCTGAATAATAGAACCTGCCAGCTGGATGTGTTTGAGAGAAAAAATGAATCAGAAAACAAGCAGATTGGATTTGAGTACACCCTTAATACAATAATTTTTTCGTGAACCCCTATTTTTGTTTAATTTGTTTTTACTGTAAGCGTTGGTCCTATCAAAAACTTGTGAATATGAAATTTGTAGATAATATTAAGAAAATGTAAAATAAATTCAAGCGGATTAGATATCTTGTGAAATGATAAACTTATGAATTTTTTTTCTTCTTTAACCCCCCCCCCCTCCCCACCCACACCATTTTTTGCAGCAAAAGTTGGTCCTATTAAAAATTTAGTAATATAAAAGTTGTAGATAGTATTAAGAAGATTTATAATAAGTTTACATGAATTTGATATCTTGTGAATTGACGAGGTTATGAATTGTTTTCTCCCAAAAACCCTATTTTTTTGGCCCTTGAGCCCATTTTTCATTTTATCAAAAATCTAAGATACTGAACTTTTTGGCCCTTTTTCTAAAAGCAATAATAATTTTAAACTAATTTGATATGTATTATAATTAAGAAGTTATGGTTTTTTTCGGTTTTCACAAAACCCCTCCCTATTTTGACCCCCTTGGTCCGATTTTTCCCATTAACAAACTTGACCGAGATTTTCTGCCTCTTGATTATATGTGTCAGTTTGGAAGAGATTTGTGCAGCATTATGGAAATTATCGTGTTTATAAAACAGTGATACATATATATATAAAGTTTTGAATTGGGGGAGGGGGGAGGTTCTAGGGCTCCTGATCCTCGTGGATCTACAAAATGTTTTCGGAAATTCCAACATAGGTGAGAATGTAATAGATAGTATTTCTTACAAAATCTACTTAAAAATCGTTGCTAAAAGAATAATAATATTTTGTAAAAAAATATACAACATAGAGTTTGGTATAGCTGTATATACTAGAAATGTATGAATTGATAAATGTATACCAGAAAAGTTCGAAGAGATATGAAGCCTAAGTAATATCAAATATTGCTATTCTATATAACTCTTTTTTAATCTTATCCTAATCTGTTTATGATTAACTTAATTCGGTACTGACAATAAAAGTAATGCATATTTAAACTTCATTTGGCATTTCATAAAACTAAATTTAGTGTAGTAATCTTTTCTTTTTACAGTGTAGCTAAAACAAAACCCTTGTTTAAAGTTGAAACTTGGCATTGAGCTAAGTGCGCTTCGAAAGAAGGTCACAAAGTGGAACGCCGCCTTGGTCTATGCTGCATTTTTCCAGATAGGTTTTTAATTAACTTTTAAAGACACGGGAGGTGTATTGACAGATCCACTCAATTCATACTAGGCGCAAATCCCATAGTATTTATGTGATTAATTCTAATTAAATTAGTCTTTTTTTAACAATTTGACGTTTATTGTTTTTATACTGTTCCTGGGCATTGCATCACACAAATATATCATTAACCTTTTGAGTGCCAACATGATTTTTAGAGAATTAGCTACAAGTGACACGCTGCTAGAGTAAAGTAGAAATTAAAATATATATATATATATATATATTAGTTAAATTCGGAACATTTTATTTACGAAAAGTATTTCAAAAAAAAAAAATAAATGTTATAATTCCAATAAATATCATAATTTCAACATAAGTGACAATAAACAAGAATCGTCAAGTACGAAATAGAGATCGTATTTTTTAGATTTCTTATAAATACTCGTGCGGAATAAAAAAAAATAATAAACAAGAATCGACAAGTATGAAATAGAGATCGTATTAGTTGATGTGTGAGCCAGGAGCGCGATCGCGCTTCTTGGCACTCAAAGGGTTAAAAGTTGTTATCTAGACTTTAAAAGACGATGGTACAAAGAGTACGCCGCCCTTGTCATTATGCATGTCCAAACCATACGTGTCTTTAAGGGTTAATATCTCGGGTAATTACCGACGATTTTTTCGAAAATTATTATCAACTATGTTTTTATACACCTACTACGATACGTACCTCAAGCGCTCCTCAACACCTTTTCTCAATGTCCGGAAATCGAAATTTGTGTATAAAGGAAAAATGCACTTTTCTCAAAAATTATGTGACCTAGAGTAATCGCTATAGTTTTCTAGCAAGGTTTAAATTAACGTCTACTATTGTTTCATAATTTTAGTTTTATTAGATTAGGAAAGTTTCAGTTGATCAGTTGTTTCAGTAGATTGGCTCAGATCATTTTATGGGGAGAGCAAAACTTGCATCTCCTTACTCGACTAATCTAATTAGTGAGGAAAGGAATTCTACTGAGATGGAAGATGTTGATGTCCCAGAATATATGTTGGAAGGATTAACGGAGGAAAGTACAAAAAGATTTTTCAAGTAAGATTAGATGAAAAATTAGAGAAAAGAAATTATACTAATACAACTGAATTATATCAACATGTTAAAGTATCTTTACACCAGGCTACAATTGAAGCATTGAAATAAAAGAGGAAGGGAAGAACTTAAAAAAAAAATTGTGGGACAATGACATTGAAAAGACTATAAAACAAAACAAAGAAGCCTATATTAGATGGATGAGGTCAAAAAAGGAAGAGGATTGACAGCTTTATAGAACTATTAGAAAGACACTAAGAAATTAGTAGTAGAGAAAAAAAGAACATCTTGGAAAAAGAATGCAGAGAAATTGAGACAAATATAGAAGGAAGATGATGCACAGAGGCATGGAAATTTTTATAGAATATTAGAAAAGCAAGTAATAATTCATGGCAAAGAATATGTGTTAAGTAATAGGAAGAATATTATAAGGCTTTATTTATGGAAACTACCTACAGGTGAATTTCATGTAAATAATGCAGGTAATGACTTTGTGGGACAACCTATGCTGTTGGAGCTTGAGAGAGTTAAAAGGGCAATTAAAAAATCAAAGAGCAAGTGGTCCTGGTGGAATACCAGCAGAGCTGATCAAAAATGGAACTGATAAATTGTTCAGATTAATTACACAATTATTCGAAAAATGCTGAAACGGAGAGGAACACCAGAAGAATGGAGAATTGAATATTTAACATTAATATATAAGAAAGGAGACCAACAAAAATGTGAGAATTACCATGGCATTACTGTAACAGTAACGTTTAGTAGATTGTATGGGTGAATTTTGAAAGACTTCATTGAAGAAGAATTCAGAATGAAGGAAAGTGAAGAGCAAAGTGGATTTAGAACAGGAAGATTATCTATGGATAATATATTTTGTCTTAAACAAATTATTGAAAAGGAAATGGCAGTGGGAAATCAAATTCATCTTTTATTTATTGATCTTATGAAAGCACATGATAATGTTCCAATCGAAAAATTATGCAATGTATTAAATGAAATGAACATAAATCCATATACTATTTGAGCAATTCAAGAACTTTACAGACAATCAAAAACAAAAATTTAAATAGGCCTAAATTATCAACAGGCTTTATAACTGATAAAGGGCTCAGACAGGGATGTTGTATCGCCACAGCACTTTTTAAAATTTATGTTGAAGAAGCATCAAAATTTAGAAGAACTGCAGAACTTGGACTTAGTGTGAATGGAATGCCAATTTTTACTCTACAATTTGCAGATGACCAAGTTATAATGGCAAAAAAAAAAAAAAAAAAAAAAAGTGCTTTAGAAAAAATGACAAAGAAACTTAAGGAAGGATATGAGAGATGAGGACTTCACATGAACATTAGCAAGACGAAATGCCTGTGTATAGGAGGAAATAAGACAGACCTAAATCTAAATAATAACGTAATGAGTACCAAGCTTGCTTGGGAACTAAACACCAAGAGTCTCGCGTTGGGTTGACCACCTGGCCGGGGCGCATGCTGCATAGCACCTCAGGTCCCAGCGTCAAGTAAGCAGAGTTGCGCGCTATAGGCCCTGATCCTTCATGGATAGTGCAGCAAAGGCTTTGTTTTTTATGAGAGATGGGGACTTCACGTGAACATTAGCAAGACCAAATACCTATGTACAGGAGGAAATGAGACAGACCTAAATCTAAATAACTTAAAAACAGAAAGCTGCGAGCATTATAGTTATCTAGGTGTAGACATTAATAGAGAAGGAGGAGACACACAGGAAATTAAACACAGAATTTGTCAGGAGAGAAAGGTTGTAGAACTATTAAATTCTGTTTGGTGGGTAAGGAGATCTCTAGGAAAATAAAGTATAATATATACAACTCTATTGTAAAGAGCATATTGTTATATGGAGCAGAAGGATGGAAAATTATGGAGAAGGAAAGAAAGAAATTAGCAGCGGTAGAAATGGATGCCCTAAGAAGATCATGCAGGATATCAAGAATAGAAAGAGTAAGAAATGAAAGAATTAAGAAAATGATGAAAATAAAGGGTACCATATTAGATGATATTCAATAAAAGCAATTAATCTGGTATGGTCATGTAAAAAGAATGAGTGATGAAAGACTACCCAAAATCACATTTAATTATAAAACAAAGATAAAAAGGAAACGAGGAAGACCCCGAAAAAACTGGATGGATGAATGATAGAAATCTGGAGGAAGAATGGACCCTTGACCGGAAAAAATGGAAAAAGACTGTTGTGGATTCTTCGGATGGCGGCACCTGACACCATAAACCGAGTTTATATATATATATATATATAATTTTTTAAGTCTGCATGAACTTCTGACGCATCCTGTACATATATACACAGTATAATATAAAATCCAGATACCTTCAGAATCTGGAATGCATAAATGCAGATGCAGACTCTACATTCTACAAGTGATTTTGCCCAATATTACTTTTAGTTTTTTATTTCAGATGACATTAATATCTATTTGTTCAAATATTTTTAGAAATTTTAGATGTTGTAAAATCTTTCACTATTAAAGGTACAATGGGGTGTGTGGTAAATGGTTAAAATTTAATGAACTCAGAAAATTTGAAAAAACATTACCTAGCCTATATTTGCTTCACATCATATGTTGCCCACAATACATTAAGTATTGCAAGAAAAGACTTGGAACAGAGAATGATTATCTCGAACATGCATTAATGTTTGTATATAAAATTTAAAAAAAGAGACTTTGAACATATGCTTAAGATATAAATATTGTTAAAAAAATGAATGAAAATTATTTAAATAAATATTTCTTAAATTAGGAAGTTTCCTTTTTAATTTATAATCTTCATTTTTATTAATTTATAATCTTAATTTTTAATTCATATTTATTTTTTTAACTGAATATGGAAATTATTACCTCAAATTCAATTTATTATACTACTACAACCTGCACAAACTCAAATTGCTGAGTATAGCGTAATTCCAGATTTCAGAGACTCTACTGTACACACATAGGGGAGATGGGGGCACATGTGAACAGTTCGCATAAATATATCTTTTTCTCATAATTGGATTAATTCTTATAAATAAAAACTAGTCAGTATAGTAAACAGAACTTTCTTTTACACATGGAAATTTTTTTTTAATCACCTGTATAGTTTTTCTTACATTTTTTAATAGTTTTATAAATTCAAAAAATTGTTCACATGTGCCCCATCAGCGGGGTAGTTGTGAACACTCGTGGGGCACATGTGAACACAAGGAAAAAATATCCTTTGACATGCTTTTTCTCCTGTTATTAATTTGTTATCACAACCATTATTTATATTATCAGTTAAATTCACCATAAATAAAATAAAAAAAAATTTTTTTTTATAGTTTCTGAGTGATATGTTTAAACAAAAGATTTTAAAATGAAACTAAATATATATAAAGCTGTTCTGACACCATACCCAAGAATTATATTAGTTATCAGTTTGAAAATTTTACATTTTAACAATATTACTGATATCCATCCCAATTCAAATTATCCTATTCATAGCTGTTGTTTGAGAGATGGAAGTAAGCCATCACAGCAAGTTTGAGACAAATGAAAAGAAAAAAAAATACAAAGTTGTTTGTCATAATATTCTTTGTATTAACAATGCATAAAAAATATTGTTTTAAACCGTTTACTAAAATAGTACATAACACTTATTGCATTTTAGGAAACATTGAATTTATTTAAATTATAATTGAACTCAAATGAGCTTCTTGCTCTTTGTGTTGTACTTCCTGACAAATGTGGAAGTGGAAGTTTCAATACAATATCACTTTTTTGTATGACAGAAATGTCTACTATTTCAGGGAAATTATATGAATTGGATCTGAGATTCTTTCTCGGGAATTTAACATACATTTTATCATTATCAATTATTTCTATTCGCACAACAGAGAAAGATTTTGATTTTTGTGAACTGTTCATATCTGCCCCAACTAGTCTGTTCACAAGTGCCCCGCATGGCTGCTAGAGTTAAATTGATAAATAATTAACATTTATCAGTTTTAGGGAACAAAACAACTTTATCCAAAATATTTAATAGTAGTCATAGTATATGTTAAAACATTAAAATTCGAATAACTAATTAAATAAATAAACTTTATCACTTACCAAAGTTGAAACCGACATTTTACATTTGACATATACAAACAGTGTTTCGGCTACTGAAGACAAACAAAATGTCAAAAAGCTTCAAAAATTTTTTACCATATATCTACAGGTGCTGCCATCTTTGGTAATTTTTTTCAAATAAAAAAACTTATAATAACTATTGAAAAACTGCGATGTTCACATGTGCCCCCATCTCCCCTATATATATTATTACATTTCATATATATATATACAGAGAGCTAGATAGCTATAATCATTAACAGCCTCATTTTTTAAAAAGGAAAATGTGATTAATATCCAATCTATTCTATTTTATGAATCGTTTTACGTTTGAAGAGTCAGAAAATCCCTTTACAAATCTTTATCCCTTGCCTGGTCTGTTATTCATATATCTAATGCGGCCAACCGCAATGTTGCTCTTAACCTCTGTCACTGAAAAAAAGAATATATTAATGTCATTACTTTCATGTAAAAGATAAATATGGTCTGTATTTTTGCAAATAAATTATATACCATTCAGTGTTTCATTCAGGAACATCCCTCTCGGAAAGGCAATATGTATACAGAGCAAGATAAACCACTGACCCTGCACACATATCAAGCAACATTACAATTAAACGTAAAATTCTATGGATGCCTGTAATTGGGGCTTGGATAGAATCTTTTTCCTCCCTGGATTTCTTATTCTCTGACTTTGAATAAAACTATATTATAATGTATTCTTCGCAAGTCATATGAAATAAGTAAACACTAAGAGAAAAAGAAAATAGGAATTTTTTGTCATGGGGAGAGTGCTATAACCCCCCCCCCCCCCTTAAAACAACCATCACTTTAAATTCTGTATCAGTTTTACGTTCATATTTTTAAATGTTATCTTAAACGGGGGGTGCATCGGAGAAGCCCCTAGCATACGAGAAAGTTGACCATTTCTATTCTTATTACAAGCATACATCGTTCAACTATCTTGCCTCTCCTGAAATTTGTTCTGCTGGTATCTATACTACATTCTTTAAATCTATGCACTTCCTTTGTACAAAAGATCCAAAAGTAACTCTGTATTAGGAGAACAGCCAAATTACAATTTTTTTAAACTAGACCACCTGGCATCAAGTATTTGGCTACGACTAACTCTACATAAATTATTAAGGTAAAGATTCAGTTGGTGACCCATCCTTCCCCAAGACATTTTTGTAGCTACTGGATTTTTTTTTTTGTTTTGTTTTTACCTTATATTATTCTTTTGGGATCTTGTTAAACTGCCCTATTTGCACTTGTATAAATGATATGAGAATGACATTTGTAAAATAAGTAGATGGGAAACTGAAACCAAGATTAACTTGATTTAAAGATTAACTGGAAAGTTACATATACATTTCTTTCTTTCTTTTGATAATTTAGTTGTTCAAGTAACTCAGCTTGTGTTAGGAAACAAGCTAAATACACATTTTTTTTTTTTTAACTAGAAGCACCTGGCCATGACTAACTCTACATAAAGTGCTGAGGTGAAGATTCAAATGGTGACCCTCCCTTCCCCAAGACATTTTTGTAGCACTGTTTTTTTTTTTTTTTTTTTTTTTTAATTACCTTATTTTATTCTTTTGGGATCTTGAGCAGCTGCCTCATTTGCCTTTGTATAAATGATAATACGAGAATGACATTTATGAAATAAGTAGATGGGAAATTGAAATCAAGGTTAACTTGATTTAAAGATAAACTTGAAAGTTATATAATTTCTTTCTTTATTTTGATAATTTAGTTGTTTAGGTTAGTAGCATAATTTGAAACCTTCAGGTTTTGAAAAATCAATTACAGTTTGAGCCAGAAAGTTTACTTAATATAGCATAGTATCTTTAATCCATAAATTTCTGTAATTCAAACATTTTGGCAAGTTTATTATTTTTCGTTTTTATTTTTAATTTAAAGGTCATACATAGCATTACCACACATACATGAATAAGTTTCAGAATATGATTACGGAAAAAAAATAATGACTAATTTACAACATTTTTGTTTCATTTTAAAATCGAAAGGACTTTCTGAGTTACATATTTAATTAATACAAATTACATTTTTTAATATTAAATTGTATACATTCAGAATACATACTAAAATTTTAACATTAATTTAAGTCACAACAGATGGCCCCAATAAAATGCAAAATTAGATTTCATTTTTTTTTTTTTTATATTCTACAGTTAAGATTTGTTGTATGATAGCTATTAAGAATAATAATAATAAAAAAAAAAAAAAAAAAAAAAAAAAAAAAAAAATTCAAACATACTACCTCTACTTTAGTTACCTGCAACAGAAAATTTCCAATCTGAATGAAATACAGAAAAAACAACTATTGCTATACTATAAGAATATAACAGCAATGCGATTTGTTACTCAAAAGATCTAATGTCAATTTCAAATAAAAATTTACTTCTCCTATTTTGATACATCATCCCTTGCATCCAGTGAAAAAGCCTAAAACGAAAAACTATCTAAGCATGCATGAAAATAAAGTAAATTTCCATCCAAGCAAAGTCTCTACCATGCCGTACTTATAGCAAGGATGCAATATTTTGCTCAATTATTGCTTTCATAAAAGCTGCAAAGAAAAAAAATCACTGCAGTCTCAGAACAATTTTAAAAACAACATCTCAATGACATTAAAGATAGAAAGATAATAATCTACAAATAAATTAAATGATTTATGTTTAATTCTAAAATCTGAATATTTATGTAAATTAACATTATTTTAATAAATTCGGAAAATGAAATAATATTTTCATACAAATGTAAGTAAGTACGAGTAATAAGCCTTAATTACGCCCACTAATAACCATATCACAATATATATTCCACACAGAAAAGTCTAAACATATGTTAAAATATTTATTTGCTTAAAAGACATTACTAAAAATACATTAAAAGTAAATAAAAAACCTATATTGACATGTTTCAATTCCTTCACTGAGTCGTCTGGGAGTGTTGTAACGATACGTTATCATTTTGCATCCCGAATATATGGATTAAATGGTTGGACAACTTGTGGAGTAGTGACATAGAGGGAACATGTGCGATAGTGAAAATGTAGGGGGCGTTATATGTTTACTTGTTTGTATTCGATGAATTTTTTTTTTTCCATTTTTCATATGCATTGAATTTGTAATTTCTGTTATACATACTGATGATGACTTAGTGAAGGAGTTTAAATATGCCAATATAGGTTTTTAATTTACTTATATTTTTTGTAACGTCTTTTAAGCAAATAAATATTTTAATATTTTTATGTTAATTAAAAATTCAGCTATTATGAAGAGTTTTGCACATAAGTACTAAACAGGCTGAAACCTTCGTTCAAAGTGGAATCCAAACCACTAAAAACAACCATGTCTATAACAGGATTCAAACTCAGCACCCTTTGCCAACATCCAGGATGGTAATCAGTAAACAAATAGGTGGGAAATATCTCAAAGGGCAGTACATAAATGCTATACGGTGTACGATTATTTATAATTATATACAAGTTCTTGGGAAGAGAACTTTATCCGAAATTGGATGTAGACTGAATTCTTTGACAAAGTTAGTCTTCTGAAAGTAGCAAATACTTATAAAAAAGGAGTTTGTAATCACAACTTTTTAGGACAAGTTGTTATAGCTGTAGTTAACTAAATATATATTTTTTTAATGTAGCAGTATACTGTGTGCACAAACAGAAAAAAAAAATAGTAGGTTTTCCAATCACCGAGTAAATACTAGTGTAATAAGCATTTAATATACTAAATAATGAATTTTTCTTTCAAAAAATCTGCTTCGAAATAATAATACCTATTTAAAAAAATAATCACAATCACAACTATTCGCCACACCTTATATCCGTCTGCTTATCGAACAAATGCAAAAAGAATTAATATAACATTTAGATTGATTACTCAGAAACTATAACTTACCACACCCAAGTCCATTGCGTTAAATTTCACAAAATGGCGACATAACGCTATGTGGGAGTAAGGAAATGCTTCGATTAGAAATCTGCGTTCGATTTATGGTTTTCCATGCTGCCATCTGTTGTTTTGAATTGTGAGTGTTTTTTTAAGCTTTTTGCCTGCATTTTAACTGTGGGAATTGCAAATGAAGTTTACAGAACCATGTTACACCAGGATCTGCATAAACGATCCACAAAACAATTCAATAATTATTTTAATTACATTTTTAAATAGCACAAAATAAAACGAATCTCATAGAAGCTCATATTATACCATCTGCCTCAAGAAATAAGTAGATTTTTTTTTTAAAACATCATTTTCTTTAAAAGATTTTTGTATCCATTTTTGTTATCCTGTAAATTTCGTGGTAATATTTAAATTTAAACAATTTATGTACAATGTATAAAATGTGGAAAAAAAATAATAATCGCTATGCTTTCTCTTATAAGTTAATAGTATATTAAATAGTTGAATCTTGACCTTATTTTTTATGTGTGTGTATATCTATCCATATTTTATTGAAATGAATTTTGACCTTGAAAAATAGAAAAACTTCATCTCCTTTGTTTTCAAAGGAAAAGAAAAGAAGAAAGAAAAAGAAAGCAATAAAGAAAAAATTGAAAACCGTTTTATTCCTATTGCATCTACTTTATATTGGAGCTTTATAAATTGCCTTTAACTAATTTCTTCCATTCTTATAATTGTTTCTTAAAAGTGAGTTCTTAAGTTGTATTTTTCATTCTCTTACAGACTGATTAAAACAGTCTATTTCTGTAGTGTAAGTTTTATTCTTTCCTGACATGAAAGCTATTCCTGGAAATAATATGAAGGCATCCATGATTTTCTCAATCAGATTTAGCTCTTTAATAGACGTCAGCTTAAGTGAACTTCTATTTTTTCATATAGTTCTGCAATAGATGTGGTTGTCTAAGGTATTGCCTATTATAATACAGGAAGAATTTTGTTATTAAACCGTTACTAAACCTGCATTTAGACTTGTGACTTACGGAGAAATGGTTAAGAATTGTAATTACTAACACCTACAGATGGCGTTGTCCAAATAAATATTTTCTTCATGTATCTATGTATGCATAATCTTTCCATACATATGCATGTATATATATATATATATGTATGCATATACGTGCATACATACACAATATTATTTTTTCACTATTGATTAACTAATGTGTTAATTATGTCATATTAAAACTGACATGGAACAATGGAATGAAACAGTAACTTTTATTTTTATTTATTTATTTTTTGTACATTACTGTTTGTAGTTTTATTTAAAAGGCAAACTGTTTATTTATTACATGTATTACAAAATACAGATGTATCCATTATTAAAACTGTGCTAAAGAGTAAAATTAGATGTAACAACATGGACTCTTGCTTTGATTACATATACTATCTCCATGTCATATATATGTACCACAGGATTTTCATATTGAATAATCTTAGTTTTTATTTAATCCAATAAAACAAAAAAAAAATGTTCTTTCAGATAAATTTTATTTAAAAATTGAAAAGTAATTTGCAGATATTTTATTCCAAAAAGACTTTTATGGGACAGATAATGATTGAAAGAATACGTTAGTGAAATAAATATAATATGTATATCTAAAACCTCTTGATATTATCCCAAGTTATTTAAATAACCAGGGGCCAGTTTTACATACAATAAACACAATCTGCACTTTGAGTCAATATTTATGTTAAGGACACTTCTCTCCTTCTGACATATTCGATAAAGAATTAACTTTTTGCAGATTACAAAAACGAAACAAAGTAAGAAAAATTGAGAGCTTATTTAAAAAAACTGAACGTGACAAAAAAATTCCAGAAGCAGATTGTCAAAAAAGAAATGCACAGCTCAAAGTTTAAATACGATAAAGTAAACTCGTTTCAATCTCTTTCGCAAAAAATGAATGTAGACACACACAGCACATTTTCACAAAGTTCTGTAAAGATCCAGTAATTAAAAATATGTTTTTACACCATTACCTTTCAGCGTCCCTTTTACACCATCCATTTACATTTGAATGATTCAGAGTTGCAATCTCTATTGTCCTCGTCAGGGTAGGAAATCAAAAGCATATCTAAAGCTTTTTATTGGTTGAATCCGCATTTTATTCGTTTTCTGATTGGTCTGTACAGTAACCTTTGGTCTATACAGTAATCTGTATTTTCCCTTTACTTTCAACAGAGATGGATACTTCTGTTGCCACTATGACAAAAAAGCAATAAAAACTACAAAAAAAAAAAATACTCAGAAACAAATTGAGATACAGCTTTCAAACAAATTGCATCTAAAAGTACCTTTTTTTCTCTATACGATGGTGTAAAAAATAATATTGTGGGATGTTTAGAAGCTTATGAAATTTCATTTAAAATGGGTCGTTAGATTTCTTGAAAATCTGACGATTGAAAACCCTTTTCCCGAACAGCCAATGAAATGCTTGGATAATACGTAAGTTTCAGGTGGATAATACGTAAGTTTAAGGAAATCTGACGAGTCGCAGGTGATTTTTGTCGCTTGCAATTCTTACGTGTAATAACACTATTAATGTTTAATTCATAGCATACGTAATGTATGATCAACTCCGTGCGATTTTTCATGTCTTAAATTTTAGTCTTTGAAAAAATCATTTTCCAAATGGTCATTGTAGTTTGTTAAATTGCTTTTTTTTATATGTTCCATAAGAGTGTTGCCCAGTGAAATCTTAAACTCCACTAACTTGTATTAAATATCTGGGCATGTATGGACATTCGAATTTTTGAAATATTTCTTTTATAATTAATATTCTTAACTTAATTTTTCCATGTTCTCCTCTTAAGGTATGTATCTTTTCTCTACTTGTCAAAATACTACTTACAATTTGTAATTTTATGTATTACAGTCTCAGAAAAACTGAGAAGCTGTGATTTAGATTTTAACACTTGAAATAAAATTAAGTAGATAGTTTAGAAACATTTTTACAACAAAGAAAAAGTGTAAAACGTTAATTTCCTGGGAAGATATTTTTAAAATTCCACGCTCATAGGTTTAAATATTCATGGGAGAAATTTCAGACCACACTGACCAACACCCTTAATAAAATTATTAAAATCTGTATAAAATCATTCATTATCATTATCATTTAATAAAATTAAGAATTGGGTTTTCAGTAATATAAAAGAACAGACATGTCAAATAAATAGTCTTTTTCAATATACCATAACATTGTTTCCCCTTAAACTTACTTTCTGGAAATAGTTTGCTATAGAGCGTACTTCTAAGAAGTACATTACAAAAGTCATTTAAAAATGTTCAAAATTGCAGGAGTGTGGTTTTAAAATTTTCTTACATTTTTTTTTAAATTATAGTTTTTAACTTTTACTAAAAAAATCGCCCTTTTTCTTGGTCAAATCATTTTTTTTTTATTTTTCATAAAAATACACTCATTAAGACAGTGTAAAACAGTATTCAAGAAAAAAAAAGTTCAAATATTACTGAGACCCATTAAAATAAAATCAACTAAGTAAAAAATTGGATTTAATTTATTTTTCTTAAACTTTGTGTTAAGTTACACAAATATTATTTTGAATGCATGTTGGTTCCAATCAGTATTGAACACTTCACTAAAACTTTGCTAATCATAAGTGATTTAATTACATTCAGTTGAATGATATTGCTCTGTCTGTGTCTTAATTTCAACAACAGTGCAACAATTTTGTTTGAAACAAGAATTATTACTAAATTTATAAGCGAGCTGTTAACATGAAATTTTTTGTTGTGATAGGTCAGTTCTTAAAATATTTCACATTAAGAATTTTTAAAATCATAGTTGGAAAGTAAAGCAGAATTAATTATACATAATTTATTTTACTTAACTAATGTTCTTGTATGTTTTGATCATTTTAATTTTATAACGGAAGATGGTCGAAGTAAAGAAAAATTATCCAAAGAATATTTTGAGTCTAAGGTATATTTTCTGTAATTTTTTTCTGTTTTTTCAATTTATTAATGGTAATCTAAGCTCCAGTTTGATTTCCCTTTCTTCGAATATCTTTAAAATCCATAATAATTATCTATTATAGTGAGCTTTAAAATAAATGTCCAATTTTTCATAAAATTCTTGAAGAGGCAGTTCAGGGTTTTGTGAGGGGGAGGGGGGAAGTCCTCATCTCTAACTTACTTAATGTTTCATAAAACGTGCAACCCACAACATACATGTAGCTGAAATAAGCTTACAAAGATAGAAAGTCACATGTAAGATTATTAATCGAATATGTATTGAAAAGTCTTTAGATATCATGGCGTCTATCGGAAATTTAATCATAAAATGACATTACTTAGCTTTATTCATAAATATCAAAGTTTTATCACAACTTTCACATGGTATTCTTACTATTTCCTGTCTTAAAAGAATACTGAAAAGAAAATTGCCTGTACTTTCCTTCTCTTTTAATTCTCAACATAGCAGAGAAATTTTAATTATTAAAACAAAATTGTTATTTACTGTTTAGTAGATTTAAGCCTAATGATGATCATTTATGGAACATTTTGTTTGAAAGTAACTTATGGAAATGTATGATTTTTATATTTATCTAATTAATGCATCTTTTTATTAGATTTTTAATGCAACATTTATCTATTTTAAGGTCATTTTTGCAGTAATTTAGTTTGCAGTTTTAAATATTTTTTTAAATAAGCAAGTAAAGTAAAGAGTCTTTTTCACATATGCCATAATATTTATTTTAACTTAAACTAACTTTTTGAAAAGAATTTATTATAGAGCGCACTTCTAAGATAAGTACTCAGCAAAAGGTATTTAAATATCTTCAAATTTCCAGAAGGGTAGCTTTAAAATTTTCTTACATTTTTTTAAATTACAATTTTCAATTTTTACCACAAAAATTGCATTTTTCCTGTGTTGAATATTTCTTCATAAAAACACACAATGATAAATCAATAACATAGCATAAAATACTCAAATTTAAAAAAAAAAAAAAAAAAAAAAAAAAGGTTCAAATGTTGCCGAGTCCCCTTAAATTAAACAAATCGGCTAACTAAAAATATTGTTTTAATTTATTTTCTTTTAAATATTATTTACACAAAAATTATTTTGGGTATTTCTTGCTTAATTTGAGCATCGACTACTGCATCAAAATTTTGCTGATTCAATTAATTTCATTTTATTGATATTACTCTGTGTTTTAATTTTAAAAACAAAGCAACGATTTTATTTGGATCAAGAATTATTATTAAATTTATTAATGAGCTATTAGGAAAATTTTTATGGCATGATAGGTTGTTTCTTAAAATATTTCGCGTTCAGATTTTTTAAAACTGTAGTTGAAAATTAAAGCAGAATTAATTAACTATACTTAATTTATCTTACATGGCAAATGTCTGTTTTATATTTTTACAATTTTTGTTTCATAACAAAAGATGGTCGAAGTAAAATATATATATATATATATATATATATATATATATATTTAAGTATTGTGCGGCAGCGCAATACTTATTTATTTCCAGTGTCACTTCTCAATGTTAATTTAACATAGAAAAGCCTATGGAGATGATAACTTTTTCATTTTTTCTTCCCACCTTTTTGTCCCTGATGCCACTCATTTTTTATTCTTTACTAATTCTAATTATATTATAAATTTAAAGTTTAAAAACGTTTGCCTGACGTCAGGGTCAAAACGAATGGCAAAATACTTTTGCATATGGGTGAATTATAACCCAGAGAGAAACAAGGGCCAATTTTTTTGTATATTTTTCAAATATTTTTCTTAATAATTCCAAATTTCACTTTTTTCATTGAGAATCAACGGACATTTTTAATAGAAAATGTAACATTTTTTCTTCATTGTTGCAAAAATTTCAAAAGCCGTAATAATAATTTATTTGTTTTTAGTAGAAAGATTCCCGCATGAAAAATTTTAATTGAAATAGTTTTTTTTTTTTTTTTTTTTTTTTTTTTTTTTTTTTTTTCAAAAATTAAAAAGGTGAATATGGCGTCATAGTGGAAATAAACAGGATATTTTCAGAATACGTTTTTGCTTTGGTCAAGTTTATATTTTAGTAAAAAGTTTCTAATGGACAGCTATTTTTACGCAGGTAGCGAACTTAGTGGAGAATTACATAACTTAAATTTTAAAATGTATTTTTCTTTCGCGATGAGAACTATTTATACCCAAAGTTAAACTTAGGTAATAATTTTCTGATGTGTTTACATCACCCTATGGGAGAGAATAAGGTTTAAAAATTCAAGTAAAACGTTTATTTTTTTTATTTTTTACTGTATCACAGCTATAATAATGTTAAATATTAGCAGTAAGGATTCAACAGAATTTACATTTACATTCATAGCGTTCCTGAGTGGGAAATAGGGTATCTAAATTTAAGTGAAGTTAATTTTTTATGTTTTGATTATAGATTTTTTACGTTCAGATTGGAAGTTTTTGTCCAAACTACCGCAACCTGCATTACTACAGTGGTGAAACATTTTGAATTGCACATTGGTAAACTGCATCCCACACTGTGATGCAACACCGCATACATCAAAGCCTGATGATGATACTCTGTATTAATTTGTAAATGCGTTCGTCTGAGTGCTGTCGTCATTAAAAAAACTTGACATATTAAACAAAAACGTAATTTGAAGAACAAATTAAAAAAAAAACAAAATTTATTTCCTACATTGTTTAAGCCTGAGAAGGGACAGATATTAAGTTATTTCATTCAATTAGTTCTACATTTAATGTTAAATTTTTGTAACAAATTAGTTAAGCCAATTGAAGATTAAAAAATAAAAATAAAATTCATACAATATGATACTTAAAACATCCTAAAAACTTAGATTCCGTTCAAATGAAATCGAAATAAATCTTAGACTTTTTTTAAAGTTTTGTATTTTGCATGCATCTTATCATTTTATGCACAATTTTTATAAACATAATACTAAATCTGCAATACAAATATTTTCAATTAAAAATGGAAGAAGTCTAAGATTTATTTCGATTTCATTTGAACGGAATCTAAGTTTTTTAGGATGTTTTAAGTATCATATTCTATGAATTTTATTTTTATTTTTTAATCTTCAATTGGCTTAACTAATTTGTTACAAAAATTTAACATTAAATGTAAAACTAATTGAATGAAATAACTTAATATCTGTCCCTTCTCAGGCTTAAACAATGTAGGAAATAAATTTTGTTTTTTTTTTTAAATTTGTTCTTCAAATTACGTTTTTGTTTAATATATATATATATATATATATATATATATCCATCCAAATAATATTTCATGGCCTACGGACATTTTTCCTACTGATTTCCTTTTTTTCCCATGCATTAATGATATGATATAGCCTGCAGCATGATGTCTCTTTCTTCAAATAACTTTAAAATCGAAATAATTATCTAATTATATTGACCTTTAAAATGATCAATTTTTAGAGAGGTTGCTCAGGTTTTTTTGAGAGGGAAAAGACAGATCTTTTTTTCTTCCTAATCTAATATTTCATATAATGTGTATCTCATAAAATACAGATCAAGCGAAATCCAGGAACGAGCGACATGCAAGATTATTAATCGAACATGTATCGAAAATTTTATTGATTTCATCGCGTCTATCGGAAATTTAATCGGAAAATGGTATGTAGCTTGCTGCATAAATTTCTATTTTCTTATATTTCTATTATTTTATCGCAACTTTCACATTGTATTTTTACTATTTTCAGCCTTAAAATAATATTTCTGAATCTGATTAACTTTATTTTACTTTTGATTCGCAATATAGCAGAGAAATATTAATAATTAGTAAACGAAAGGTGATTTACTATGTAGTTGAGCTAAGCCTAATGATCATATTTAGACAACATTTCCTTTGAAGGTAACTTATGTAAGCATAAAGGTATGGTATTCATGTTTGCATATTTATTATATTTTCTTATTACTCTTTTAATACAATATTTATCATTTTTTAATGTCATTTTTGAAGTAGTTTAAAAATGTCAATTTTATGTGCTAAAAATGCAATATTTTTTTGTAATCCGTTGGATATTTAAGAGATATTTTCTGTGTTTAAATAACATTTTGCTTAAATATCTTGTAACAGATGTAGTATTCCCGCATCTGGCATCTTGGCTTAAAAAAATACAAACAGAGCATTTAAAAAAAAAGAAACATTCATGGCGTTAAAAAATATAAACAGAGCATTTTTAAAAAAAGAAACCTCATTAGAAAAGATGATGGGAGTAGTCCCATAACCTGTGCCGGAAGATTTGGCGATTTTTTTGGTGATAAATTTTTCGATATGGCTGCCGTTTGTTCGTCGGACTTTGAAAGATTTTGAACGGCTTTAGGATTGCTTTTTTTTGGAAAGTTTGTTTGATGACGGAGCGCTAATCTTGAAGCTTATTGGTTCATTAGTCATGTGAATGATTAGTCAGCATAATTTTGAACGAGTTGGATAACAAATTGCCGCGTCACATTCCGATCCGTATCTTTGCTGAGGTGAGACTTGCTTGCAACTGCCTTTTTCTTTGACTGCTTTGGATTTTTTGTTAACTTGTTTTCATTTTTTATTGATTTTTTTGGATTACCTATTTTGACATGCACCTTTTATTAGCAAACATTTCCATTTTCACATGGTTTGCCATTATCGGGACGGAAGATTCAGCAGTCCAATTTGTGCTTGAAGTTGGTCTTGTTCCTTCGTCTCCCAGGCCCTGCCCTAACTGTAGCAGTCAGATGAAAAAAAATTGCGAACAAGGATGTGAAATTGAAGTGGAGCTGTCTTCGCAGTAAAACTAATTCGAACCCAAATCCTTGTTCCGGCACCGTTAATCCCGCACATAATACTGTTTTTGAAAATTCTAAAATTCCGGTTCGCGACCTTTTGGCAATTATTTTTTCCTTTGTATTAAAATTTCAAACAAATTTTTTATATGACCAATTGTGTTACTGGAGAAAAGGTAGAAATGAACCGACCCTGTCAAAAGAAACGCTTTGTGATTATTTTTCTTATCTTTGAGAAGTTTGCGAAATTCACTCTTCTCATTTGTATTCTGAATTGGGGGGGCCGGGAAAATCCATATTAATTGATGAGACTTTTTTAACCATTAGGAAATACGGAAGGGATTGGATTTAAAAAAATCACACATTAACTGTTTTGGGCATTTTTTGTAGAGAGGACAAAGAGGGGTTGTTTTTTATGGTAGATAGCAAAAAAAAAGGGATATTTGGCCTTACGTTTCATGTTTTTGTCATAAAGATACGTGCGTTGTCTATACAGATTTGGCCAAACAATACAATGACGTAGAAAAATTATTCTCCAGTGGGACAACGCACGAGGTCACAAATCATAGTAAAGGCGAATTCTTGTCAAAAATAAATAAAGCGAACACCATTAATGATCTAGAAAATGAAAATCGTTGGTTTAAAAATACTATAAAATGACGCAGGAACGATAAATTGTGGTCACAATATATGGCTCTTCATTTTTATTGCCAACGCAAGCTAAATCATTCAAAAACGGCTGCCAAAAAAATTCAAGTCCTCATAGATGACATTATTAAAGTCTACCCAGGGCACGGGATTAAGACTTTTGGATTTTGAAAGACCAATGGCAGAGTCTGAAAACATCAGGAGTATGTATTGCCAAAATTTAAACAATCCCAAAATTCCCATCAAAATTTAGATGATGAGGTACCTTTCATTGACGATGTTTCAGACCCGGACTGGGATCCCTTTTTGTAAAAATTTAATGATTTTTGTTTTTTTGCAAATATTAACTGATTTTTTTTTTTTTTTTGTAAATATTGTTTAATTTTATATATTTAATTTTTTTTTTTTTTTTTTTTTTTTTTTTGTATTAAATTTCCCTTTTTTCTGAATTGCTGTCCCATTTCCTCATGTTTATTTACATTTAATATTTTACTTTTATTTTATATATATATATATTTTTTTGGCAGTTGTGAGCAAGATTTTACCCTGTTTTAAATTGTAAGATTTTAAGATAACAATTGTTTCCCTAGAAATTCAGTTTTAAAAGTTTTTGGTAAGTTTTTTTTTCTCTTTTTTATTGTGAAAATTAATTTATTAACGGGGGGTTCAGGGGGCGGCAGCCCCCCTGACAATAACAAATATTTGTTTCTTTTATTGCTATTGCTTTTTAGTTTGCCAAAATTTATATAATTGCATCATAAAAAAATTTTCCAAGATGGCAGAAAAATCTTTGTGTTATTTATAAATCCTCGTTTTTACATCATTTTCTATTTTTTAAAATGGTGCAAAATGATTGATTTATAAATAACATAAAGATTTAGAAACGATGTTTTTCCGCCATCTTAGAAAAATTTTCATGTCGCCAAAACGGCATTTTAGCAAGATTTTTTTTTCGCCAAAAATTTTCTGGCACAGGATATGGAACTCATCCCCAGATGTATTATAATCCCACATCTGCCATCTTTTATTTTTTTCCTTGGCTTTAAAAAAATATAAACATAGCATTTAAAAAAAAAGAAACATTCTTGGCTTAAAAAGATATAAACGGAGTATTTTTTAAAAAAGAAACATCTACCTTTTTTTGAGGAGAAAACGTTGCTCAAATCTACAAGTTTAATCAAATATTGCTATTTCTAAATGATGCAAACAAATACCGCCAAAAATCCAAGATGGCGGATGCGGGATTATATGACATCTGTTCCAATATCTCCTTAAGATGTGGATTATTTACGTTCAGTGCTCAGTTTCTTTTAATAGAATTTTAATAACTATGTTTTTGATTAACCCGTAACTGGCATGACAAATATTGTCGCATAACTACCGTGAGTGGTCTCCGAGACAGTTTAATGTAAAGATGAAAAAAATGCAACATTAACTGTCAAAGCGCTATTTCTGTACCAAACGTTATGCACAGGACTATTATATTTAAAACTAGCTGAGCCTCCTGGCGTTGCCCGGGGCCCGTTACTGTAACCATAAACAAAACTCGAGTTTCTATGATTTTATATCTTTTGAAAAATCTTTTAAATGAATCTAGTTTCAGGGACCTCATTGCCTTCAGCAGCATCAAGTGTGTTCCCAATAAACCTCTTTTCGAACAAACCTGGGACCTGGTTCCCCACTACCTAAAGCAGCATGCACCAGAAGTGCTCAGCACATACCAAACCTCGTTAGTAATCCAGCAGGCTAATAGCAAGATGGGGGCAGGGTGGTCTGAGCCCCCCTTCCCCCCTAGCTTCCTTTACAGCCCCCAAGAAGCATATAGTTTTGTTACATTATCTTGTAGTACAATTCTGCAAATGCAAGATAAAAACAAAATTTCTTTCTCCTGACAAAATTCAGTCCAGATGCATGAACCAGTCACCACATATTTTGGTACATTTTAAAAGCGATGTTCCCCCGCATGGTGAACTTAAATAAGCATGTTCAAATTGATCGGTAATTAGCTAAGCAGTGGGCAAACAGTCTTCAAACTATATGCTGAAAACATGTTTTCTAAGTTTTAATGGATTGCCTGTTGACAACATATGTTTAGCTGACAGTAGATTTGGTTAATGATGAAATATCTCATTTTCAAACAATATTTTACTGCCAGAAGGAAATTACAAAAGAAAAAGATTGTAATTTTATTCAAATTTAATAAGAAAAAACATTATTTGAACACCATTTATTGTTTCTAGCCATGGGTGTCAGCAAGATATAGTAGAAAGTGGGGGAGGGCCATGTTCCTCTTTCGCTTTTGGACCCTTTCATCTAATTTTTTTTCTTTATATTTCATGATTTAAAAAGTTTTTTTTTTTTCAATTTATCAATAAGTAAATGTTAAATGATAAAGTATTAATGTTAAGTTTAAGGTTACATTTATTATAAGTTTTATGACAAAAATTTCTTCAGGTAAACTGTGGATATTGTATTTAAATCCATTTTCATGTTTAAATCTGATACTTTCTGACACATTTGAGAAATATTTTTTTTTTTAAATAAAAGTATAAAATTTGCATGTATGGTTATTCAACTCAAAGGTATTTACTGTGCTTTACGTTTTATAAGGCTGTTTTCAAATCTAAACAAGCTATTTTGGGAAAAATTTTCATTGATAAAGGCACACAATTTGCAGATGATCAGGTTTTTAAGAATCAAATAGCATTTTATGTTTTCATATAACAGTAAACAGTCTATCAGATCATGATGGCAAATTTGAAGCTGGAGGCTGATTTTCATGTTATAACTCTGATGGAATGTTAGTCATTGTGTCGCAATGGGCAATAACTCAAGATATATGTAGCCACCAGTGGCTGAGAGGTTCTGCTCTCGAAGTTAGTAGACGGGAGGTGCTGGGTTCGAACCCAATCGCGCCCATCGGCCTAACCGTTTCAGAGTTTTCATGGTTTCTTCGAAACCGTGGATTCCCATGCATAAGTACGGGTAAGGTTCCCTTAGAAAGACCCCCATGGAGGGCACCCCCCATAGGTCCTATATCCCTTGAGTTTATAATCGGCCGTCAAAAATCAACCCAACCCAAGATATGTGAAATTTATTGGAAAATGGGGCACATTATTCGATTTTTAGGTGTATGAATGTGAAAATCTGAAATTTTAAGATAAGTAAATTGAAAATTAGTTCTTGAATGTGTCAGTAATATTCGCATTCTTGAGGGAGTGAAGAATATTTTTTGACACCTGTACAAATGGAAGAAGCGTGTAAAAATAAATAGTGTTACCAATATTTATTGAAAATTGTTACTTTGTAACGAAAATGTGCGGCGTTCGCATTATTGAAAATTATCCACTGTGCTCCTTTTCTGAAATAATATTGGACTTTCGAATTTCAGGAAACACATATAAAACATATGCTATAGCCTTCTCAAACATCCCCCTCCCCTAATAAAATTATTGTAGAATATGGAAGTTAGAATGTATAATAGTTATTTTTTTTTAATTATTAAATCCAGGAATGTCTTGAAAATACGTAATTAATACATAAGATTTTGGAGAAATGTGGGGGGAGAGGCAGAAAATTAAAGATTCTCAGTTTTTTAGTTTCAATTCTTCTATGGCTTTTAAAAATGTGTCAGAAAACTGGTAAATTTGTTTCTTTGCTAAAAAGAGTCATTTGTAAACAACTGTAGTCCTGCTGTTTGTAAAAATTTATTTTTACTTTAATGTAAAATAAAAATCTACTTTATTTGTTAATTTATTGTAACCTTTGTACAGTCATAATAAAAATTTCCCTCCCTTCCAAAAAATGGCGTCTTTCCTTTGCACCTTGCTCTTACCAAACACAAAAAATTCAAATCTTTTAAAACTTTTTAATTTTTTTATTATTTTTTGTTCTACTTATAAATCTTCAATAAGGTAAGTAAAGAATAAGTCATTTTATTAACTCCTCTCCAAAATAAATTCTGCTTCTCCTCCTTTGCCTCCCCTCAGCTCATCAATTTAAAAATCTTTAAAAGATTCTGTTCTGTTTTTTAACTTCTTTTACTTTATCTGTTACTTTATTATAAGAATGAATAATGTATCATATAAATTTTCCCCATCCATGTCCGAAATTTACATTCCCCACACTCCTGCCTCCTTCTTACCAACACAAAATTTAAAATCTTTAAAACTCTTTATTTTTAATTTTTTGTATCCTATTTGTAAATCTTTAGTATGGTAAACAATGAGTCATAAATGATAAATAATAAGCTTCTCCATGCTAAAATTCCCTTCCTTTTCCCTGTTGAATGTTTAAAAGTTGTATTTACAAAAATGAAACCCTATACTAAAAAATCTGTATTATAATTAAAGAAAGTGAATGAACCTTCGTACATATTACTAACCCTTTGATGACAAATCTCAATACATTTCTGTTAAATTATTTCATTTGTCCATTTTTTAAAAATTTAGATATCTATTGTTAGTACCTATAAGAATTTGGAGTTACACCTGAAGCCTGAAAAACAGTTTCTATTATCCTGTGCTGCGATTATTAAAGGTTAGTTGGGTGAATTATCCTCCAGATTCGTCTGGGATGGTGCAGTTGGTAGAGCATTGACAGCTTCAGCCAAGACATCCCTGGTTCAAATGCTGGCCCGAACTTTTTTCACTTACTTGTAAATTTACAATTGTTATGATTTATTTACCAACTGAATAATTATGTTAAAAATTAATATAATGTAGCTATTATTCCTGCATGTGTATATTAGAAATAGTATATTGAAGTTGGAATAAAATATTTTTGGTAAATGATATTATTTTTTATTCAAACGTTTTAAATGAAACAATTAAAAGTTATTTTTGTTTAATTTTTGAATATGTATGTATTTTTCCTTGTGATGTAGAAATTTCAATTTTTTTTAACCCTTAATGGTATCATGAGTCATCGCCACTGGGAAAGAAATCTGCTTTTGATGAGATTTTTATCTTGCTAACTGAAAAGTACTGTTGTTTTTTTATGTGAATTAATGCTATTAAAAATGTTGGTACTTACATATTATCTATACCATGAAGATAGTTCACAAAAATTCGTGACATCTGCCAATTGTGTTTATCGTTGCCAAATGCTAGTTATGTTCAAAATGTTAATTTAATAGACATTTTATTAATAGGGAAAACTAGGGATACTTGACCCAATTGTTAGTTTTGGATTGTTAATTATTTTTTTATGTTACTTATGGGTATGTAAATGCAATCTATATCTCCTTAATGAAGTATTACACAATATTTATTATTATTATTCCAAAGTATTAATTATAAAAGGTAGAAAAATATGAATATTCAAAACTTTCAATTTGGGTCAAGTATCCCAATCCAATGTATAGGGATACTTGACCCACCCATTAGGGATACTTGACCCAAGTCATATATTTGGGAGTATGATTAAAAATAATAAACAAAACACTTTTACTTAGAATAAAATTAATATAAAAGTTAATAATTTTTTTTTATTTTTGTTAAATAAAATGAATACTTTTAATTTTTAGTACATAGGGCTAACATTAATACAGTATAGGATCTGTTATCCAGAATGCTTGGGACCTGAGATATTCTGGATAAGGGGTTTTTCTGTAATTCGGAACACTTTACTGTAAATGCTAAGAATAGTATAAAATAACGGTATGAAATATATAAAATATGAATAATATATGAAAATACATAGTTATAAATTAGTTAATTTAATAACTTATTTACACCAAAAAAAAAAAAAAAAAACTAATAATTCAAATTAGCATATAGGAAGAGAGCAGAATCCTTTCATTTGTTTTTTTAAAAGTTTTATTAAGATTGGTTGCTTATAGTGTGTCTTTTGCACTAACAGCTTCTGTATACTGCCATGATTTGCTGTTTGTGGGAGTAGCTTGTTTGTTGCATTCTACAAATCAGTTGTTCAATTGAAAAACATTAATAGCTCATTTGAAATCTTTTTACCATCTCATTCTGCTTGCCATCATCTTCACTTCCATTAGAATTTTGGGCATTATGTCACAAATCTCACTGCCAGTCATTTGATCACTTACAGGAGTATCATTATCAGCAATTAGACAATCTTCTACTGGTTTTTGATCCAACAATTGAGCTTCTGAACATGAAAGTTCTTTAGTTTAGTCCAGCAGATCTATAATAATTCCTTTCTCTTTTTAAATTTTAAAGTCTTCAACTTCATGCTCATTCACACCATAAAAAAATATTGCAGGTTTTTACATTTTTGAAAGAAAAAATGGTTTTTCAGTTATCACTTTGCATTCTGGATTTCGGAGCACTCTGGATAACTTGTCCATACTTTATACCCAATTTTAACTTTTATTGCAGAAAGTTCAAAATATTAGCAGTCTGAAAGTTCATTCTGTGCCTAAACAAGTTCCATAATAAGAAAATAACAATTTATTCAACTCCAAATGTAAAGTCATATTTAAACACAAAATTTGTCATTCTATAATGTGTCGAAAACTCAGGTGGATGAAGAATAGCTTCTATTTGGTCAGGATCAACTTATGATATATCATTCATTTCAAGCCATTTAAATCGTGTACCATCCATTCTTCTTGCAAACGGAATAGCAAGCTTGTCAGAATTGATTTCAAGAACCTTTCCAACAAATCTTCTTATAATCCGTTTCCCGCAATATTTGACAAGAACTCGGTCATTTACTTATAACATTTATATTATTTACTACAATACTTATGTTTATATGTTTATAATATTTAATATTATAATATTTTTAATTCATAAATAAAATATGCTAAATGTATTTGAATAGTACTAATTTCAATCTTGGGTCAAGTATCCCTAGTTGCACATTTACTACATAACCCTAAAATGCAGCCATTTGCTAATGAGAAGATTAATATTATTATATGTTTTACTGTAGCTAAAATCATGTACAAAACAAATGACCAATTAAAAAAGTCTTACCTTTAAACAGGAAAAGTTATAACATCAGAGTTTACAGAACAAAAAAATTACTTTTGGAGCATGAAAATGTATTTTGTCGGATAGTTTAAAAACTTACGGAATGATTCAGTTATTATTTTTAACATGTGGTCAGCTAACTGAAAGAAAGAATGTGTTACCACTTCCAGCTTACAAAACTTTCCTAATTCTGAGAAAAAGGCCTTGGGTCAAGTATCCCAAGTTCCCCTACATGACATCAAATTGGTTGCTTTTGGCAATAAATGAATGATTTAACTTCTGACAGATTGTTATGACCAATAGAGTGATTATAATTACAAATATTTTTTAATACAAATGAGGACGTGAGTTTCAAAACTCACCATATCCAGAAAATCAAATTTTGGAAAAATGCAAGAAACCTCTGAGTGCATCTATTGAGCATGCGTTGAGGTTCTTTGCCCTAATGTTGAGTCTTATCATTTTAGTGTTTATTGCTTTCACATCGTGATACGTTTTAAGTTGGGTCTTTTAAAATGTCGGAGCGGAAATTACAAATTCTTACTTTAGAACAAAAAATAAATTTGATAAATGATACTGAAAACAATCCTAATTTAAAGAAAAACTGTCTAGTGCTGATATGGTATCCCTCCTAACACGCTCTCTGCCATATTGAAAGATAAAGAAAGCATTTTCAAAAGGTATAAGTAAAGTGTCCACCTAAAGAGCAAATGAAGACGTGTGCCTTCTTAGACATCTAAGCAGTCCTCGTAAAAGGGTTTACATATTACAGTGCAGAGAAGAGTATAATTCCTTTAAGGGATATGATGTTATATGAGAAAACTTTGAATTTCGCAAAATTATTGAATGTAGAAGGTATCACAGGAAAACTTGAAAGCTGTAAAGTAGGGATGCACAACCTGTGGCCAGCGGAACAAAAGTGGCCCCCGATGGGTTAACGTGTGGTCCGCGAAAAAATTGCAACTTTTTTCATAGGTCGAAGGAAAAAATCGTGAATTTCGGAATTTGCCGGGGGGGGGGGGGATTGAAAATTTCACCAGTCAGTTAAGAATCACGAATTTCGTTGAACGGGTGCGAAAAAACGGCGAATTTTGCCAATGAGGCTCGGAGCAATCGTGAATTTGGTTGATCGAGCACACAAAAAAATCGCGAATTTTGTCTATCAGGGGCGGAAAAATCGCAAATTTCGTTGATCAAGCGGAAAAATCGTGAATTTCGTTAGTCAGGCACTGAAAAATTGCGAGTTTTGTCCATCAGGCGCAAAAAATTTGCTAATTTCGTTGATCGGACACGAAAAAATCGTCAATTTTGTTCATGATGCGCGAAAAATTTGCAAATTTTGTTGATCAGCTGCAGCAAATCGTGAGTTTAGTCAGTCGCGAGAAAACAATCGCGAATTACGTTAATTTGCCGCGGGAAAAAATTGCAAATTCCGTCAGTCAATTAAAAATCACGAATTTCGTCTTTCGGGTACGGGAAAATCGCAAATTTTGTCGATTAGGAGGGGGGGGAAATCTCAAATTTTGTTGATTAGCTGCAGAAAAATCGCGTATTTCGTCTGAACTTCGTCCATTTTCCGCTGGAAAAATTGCACATTTCGTCAGAGTCAGTTAAGAATCGCGAATTTCGTTGATCGGGCGCTGAAAAAGCACGAATTTCGTTGGTCTGGCTCGAAAAAATTGCGAATTTTGGTGATCAGGTGCGGAAATCTCAAATTTCGGTGATCAGGTAATGAAAAAGCGGGAAATTTTTCTATGTTGCGCGGAAAAATTGAAAATATCGTTGATCGGCTGAAAAATCGCGAATTTCATCAATTTGCCGCGGAAAAAAATGCAAATTTCGTCAGTCAGTTAAGAATCGCGAATTTCGTTGAGTAGACGCAGAAAAATCGTGAATTTCGACGATCAGGGGCGGAAAAGCGCAAATTTCGTCGATCGGGAACGAAAAATCGCGAGTTTTGTTGACCAGGCTCCGAAAAATAGCAAATTTCTTTACTCAAGCTCGGAAAAATTACGAATGTTGTCGATCAGGCGTGAAAAATCACGAATTTCGTCGATCGGGCGCGAGAAAATAGCTAATCTCGGCGAGCGTGTGCTAAAAATCGCAAATTTTGTCGATCAGGCGAGGAAAAATCGCAAATTTCGTTAATCAGCCTAAGAAAAATCGCGAATTTTGTTGATCAAGCGCAGAAAAATCGCAAATTTCGTTGATCGGCTTCTCCATCCCCCCCTCTCTCTTCGTTCATAAAGTTCACATTTTTTTTCGGCACTAGCCACTTTCATGCCTATGTTTGTTTTTTAGCACTTTTAATACCGCAAAATGTACTTCCATGAATAAAGTAAAGGAATATTATCAAGTGATAATATTGGTGATAATCAAGTGGTGATATCAAGTGATAATATCAAGTGATAATATACTTCTTCTAAATAACCCTTGCTATATCGCTGCTATAAAACCTAAATTTTTGATATATCCTTGCCAACTGAATTGGATATGTTGGCTGGGTAGAGGAACCTAGAGTGGTAAAACTTCCTCCCCCTCTGAAAACCTTATTTTTTATCTGATTATAGGCCACAGATCACCTTCCCGAAATAGACTTCTTTCCGTGTCACTGATGTGGGCCTCGACAATGCAGAAAATTTTGTAAGTGACCCTTCTCTGAAAAAGGTTGTGCACCCCTACTGTAAAGCCAGACACAACATCCTGTTTCTGACATTACATGGAGAACAAAAGATGTGTCTGATACGCTGTGTGCAGAATGGAAGACATATTCAATAACCGAACTTCTTGCAGACTATAATGCAGACAACGTTTTCAATATGGATGAAATGGGACTTTTTTGCAAACGTTTTCCTAACAAGACAATGATGTTTCAGGGGGAATCATGTTCCGGAGGAAAGTTAAGTAAGGAATGTTTGCAAAGAAGTGTGCTTCTCGAAGCAAATGCTTCTGGAATAGAAAAATTACCTTTATTGGTAAGCACAGAAATCCTCGCTGTTTCAAAAATAAAAAGTCATTTCCCGTACAACACAGATCAAATAAAAAGGTTTGCATGATTCTGATATTGCTCGAGCACTACATCAGAAATTTGGATGTAGTTTTTCATGCAAAAAAGTGTAAAGTGTTGATCTTCATTTATCAGCTTACAGCTCACGGTGAATTTGTGAAATTTAGCTCTATCAAGATAGGATTTCTCTCTTCGAATACAACTTTAAACTACAGCTAGCAGACCAGGGAATAATTAAATGTTAAATTATTTTTACAGAAAACGTCTATTGTAGAAGGCAATCGAGGATTAAATCAACGAAAATGGAATAAATAAAAAGTGTGATGTGTTAGAAATGATATAGATATAGTTGAAACAATAAAAATGTTGGAAAACGATGCTGAATATGAAGATATTGAGGAGTAAATTACGTTTCACTTTCAAACAATCAAGAAGCACATGTAGCAATGACACTACAGCAATATCTCAAAAGTAGAGACCGTTTGGGCAATTCTGTTTTCTTTTGTTTGCAAAAAGTAAGCAACTTTCCACCCTGTGATAGACAAAAAATTTCCTTCAAACAGGCACCATTAACACGTTTTTTTTTCTGAAAATTTCAGGTTGTAAGTACCTTTTATGTACTATTAAATTATATTTTCCTTTAATGCTCACTTTACCAGACGCCGTTATTTCAGTATAATAGCAATTTCTATCTATATGATTTAATGATTTTCAACATTTTTTTGTATGTATTAAAGGATTTTCTATGTCGAACTTACGATAACTCGAATGTTTCTGTTGGTCCTTTCGAATTCGACTTATCGAAAATTCACTGTATAAGCTAGCCGTAAAACAAAGCAGATGTATTATTGTGCAATTAAATACAGATAATGTCTACTGCAATTTTTTAAACTTCTAAACATCGCACATTTTCAATTTTTATACCATCGTCTAGGGAAAAAGTACTTTTAAATGCAATTGGTTTGGAAACTGCTTCGCAATTTATTTTTGAGATATTAATTTTTTTGTAGTTTTTAACGCCATTTGTTAATGTTGGCGATACAAGAACTCCATTTCTATAGAAAGTAAAGGAAAAATAGATGGAAAATGGAAAATAGTAGATTATTTATATTTTTCTGTTGCCATTTTCCCATAACAACAACAACAAAAAAATTAATTAAACTACGTGCTATTCTGTAAAAATATAAATGAATGATTTCTGATAAAACATGGATCTATTATGAAACTATATTTAATTTTAAGTATCTATTTTAATGTTACAAACAAATGAAGGCATATGAATCATTAGATAGCTGATATTTTTTTTTAGTTTCTTGAATGACGATATCACTTTTTGCTGAATTTGTGTATTATTCTGCAATACTGACGTCCTATGCATACTTTTTTGTAGATGTTGTTTAAGACTGGATCAATAAATGTAGAATTCTTCAGCAGATGCGAATGACGTTCTTTTATATAAAATAAAAGCGTGTCTTTTAAGTCTTAAAACTGAAATATGTTTTGCACTATCTGTATTTATATACATATATATTTTTTCATCGAAAGCAACACTAAATTCTGAAAAGTAGAATTCCTCTTTTCTAGTTTTTTGTTTCTATAGTAAAACATCTAATTTCTTCTAACAGCTTTCCCTCATCAAAAATTGATATTTCTAGATGTAGAGAGAAAAGTAAAAATTTTATCCTTTTTTTGCAATTCGGCTTTTTTTTCACCTTTACCGACACACGTCCATAATCTATCATTGTATTTCATTATATGTATTAATATAGTTGGTAATATTTAAATATTTGTTGTCAACTGCTGAAAGACAGAGAAACAATAACCAGTAATAAGAAAGAAAGGAATATTTCTTAATACACTACATGTCTATTGTTGTACAAAAACTCTCGTGCAAATAATAGTGCTTATTTTTTATATACCTCCCTTATTCTTGCATGCCATTTTGGCATATTTGAATGTAAATGATTTGGTGTAACAGTTTTCTGTGACAACCCTTTTTTCTCAACCCCATTGCTTCCAGCATCACTTATGTTTGACACTCAGCCTCTGATCCTGTATTAAAATTCTGAAAAGATACTATATCTAAACGAATAAAGAAAATTCTGTATAATAATTTTTATACATACTGTTACTTGTGTTAATAACTTTTCAAAAATGCATATATATATAACATATATATATACCGTAATTCCCGTCCTATAATCCGCATATGCAATTTTTATTTTCACCGGCAAAAAGTTAGCAAAAAATCCGCACCATTCTATAATCCGCACTATTCACGAATCGAATATTGGATTCATCAATATTAAATTCACGGCCTGCTGCTCTGTTTCCCATCTTTTCTGCATTTTCTACAACTTTTAATTTGATTTCGGCGACATAACTCGTATGTTTTTTGCAAGGCATGTTTTCAAAGATGCACTGACGCTATCACCGATGGCGGCAAAAAGCGCTTAATGTTCAAAAATCCTGTTATTTCTTTCTTATGTTAGCTTGCTTGTTACAAAGCATGCGTGTAATGAATACCAAGTGCACGTAAGCAGGCAGCCAGATTAAACGATTGTGTGCTGCTGCCATCTATTGGGAATGTAGCAAACCAAACTAAGAACATGCTAAAAATTACCGTTTTTTTTTTTTTCAAAAGTAAAAATAAAAATCAGATAATCCGCGGCTGCAAATTATCCACATCACAAAAATTTTCACTTTTTTAGCAGATTATCCGCGGATTATAGACCGGAAATTACGGTATATATATATTTTTCTTTTTCAGAATCAAGCTCTAAAACTGAAAATATATCGAAAGCATCAATGGTGTCTTTCTTTATATAGTTTCGAAAAACACCAGTATATATTTTTTACAATATGTGTTTAGTATAGGATGTTCATTAGTGATCATAACAGTTTTCTTAATCATTTTCAAACCATTTTGTTGTACTGCTATATAAAGTAAAAGCAGAGATACTTCATTTTGTTTCATATTGGCAACAATTCTTATTCATGTTCCTGGTAGCTACATATTTTCTAATTAACACCCTCACTGACAAGCCTGTGTTAATACATTCCTTAAACTCCAGATTTCACTGCAATACAAGCAATATTTAAAATAATATAATTCTATTGATTTAAACCCTTGAGGGGCAAGCAATTGCATTTGTGTAATACTGAATTCCCATTGGAAATTAAAAAAAATTTTATTTCAAAATAACGAAAAGCAATTTTATGACTTTTTTCCACTAAAGTTAGAAAAGTAAAATTTCATAAAATTTTTCTGGTACAAATCTTCATTAATCGTAGGTGGGATAAAATATATCCCACCGCCCCTCAAGGGGTTAATGTATTTTTAATATATTTAACAATAATTAATACTTCCAAGGATTGCATTCATATTCGTTATTAAGTTTTTTAAAATAAAATGTTGAAAGAATCATCTTTTTTTAGCATTTAAAACAAAATGCAGAGAAAACAACATTACAATTTTGCCCTTTTCCAAGACTGTCAGGGTTTTTAATGTTTATGTGCAAGCATTTTCTTTTTTTATCAATTAATTTCTGTCTTTTCTATATATAATCATTGATACATATGTGTTTTAATTTAATCCGACATAGGAAATATTTTTTTTTTAAAGATTCTGTTATAGAGAAGGTGGTGGGCGCAAAAAATTAAAGTTTCTTAGTTTTTGAGTGTCAATTTTCTGTTACTTTTAAAACTTTTTTATAGAGATTGGCCAGATAACTGATAAATTTGCTTTTTGCTGAAAAGGCTCATTTGTACACTACTGTTGTCCTGCTGTTTATAAACATTTTTTTCTTTCATACTTCATATTTTAGTCTTTTGACTACTCTTTTCACAAATGCCTTTCTAGTTTTAAAATGTGATATACTTTTGTTCTTTTAACAGCATGATTTTCAAATCTGTTAATAACTGGATTTTTTTTCGTACATTCATAGAAATCTTCAATTTATGCTGGTCCTATCCGAAAATATAAAGAACAACAACTAATGTTAATTCTTCACTCCATTTGCATTTGTGTCTGGAACAACTGAGTGTTTCGAAAACAGAATGGTAGGTTTTTTTATTTTCATTCATTCTTTAGATCTTTTCAGTTTTATTTCATTATTTTTATGCAAAAAGAGGCAAGTAACTTTTACTTCTGATTTTTGTACATTATTTTGAGACTGTTTCATTCATTTAATTATTCATAATTGTTGAGCAAAATCATTCATGTATTCTACATTATTAATTGTTGTAGCTTTTTAGCTGTTTGGTCATAACAACCAAGAGTAAATAATGTAGTTTATAATCAAAATTCTAACATGCAGTGTATGAGTACAATGTTAAAAAAATAATGATAAATAAATTAATAATCTTTAATCCTCCCCTATGAAATTTCTGCATATCTCCCTTTATACTCCCTTCACAGTTCACAAATTTTAAAATCTTCAAATTTGTTTAATTTTTTACAACTTTCTCTTCTGCTTTTGTTACTATAGGATCAGGTAGGGTAATTATGACCGCCGTCATATTGGAGAAAACTGTGTATTGTAAAATTTTGTTTCAAACTTAGATATTAACCTTATAATGTATATTTCATCTTAGATGTTCTTTATTACCAGTCTGAAGCCTTTTTGAGATCCGAATAGCAATTCAAACTAAGTCTATAAAATTTTTGATAAGCGGATTTGTCACTTTGGAGTTTAAAGTGGTCACAATTACCCCAAACAAATGTGTATTGGCAAGTATAAAGAGAAAGTATAGTGGTCATAATTTCCCCACTAGTGGTCTTAATTACCCCAAACTTAATTGATTGTCAGTTTTTGGTGGGGTAATTATAACCATCCTTTTAACTTTATAAAAAACAGCTATGAGAATTAAAACTTTTAAAAGGTGTTCTTAAAGGATCAAAGTTACCTCCTGTGTACTAAAACACCACTTTCCTAAATAGAAATAAGAAAAAAAAATTATAACAATGTTGAAAATGTAAAAAGTGGTCATAATTACCCCTTTTGACTATATTTTAAAAATAACATTAAATAATCATTTAAAATCTTCCTCTTTCCAAAACTGCTTTTCTCCCATTGTCCCAATCACACAAAACATAGTTTTTAAAACCTAAAATTTACTTATTTTTATATAGACTAATTGCAAAGATTTAGTAATGAAAAATAGGTTAGCAGGCTATTCACACTCTCGGAAATTAAGGAAACATCAAGTTATTTTTGTTGACCTGGAAATATCAGGAAAATTCAAACCTCGAACTTCAATCAATCAATTTTTAATTTCTATTATGATTGTAGTTATTAGAAGAAAAAAAATATATTCTCAAATCCTTAGCTCAAAACAAGCTTTGTTCAATTTTAATACCAGTTTTCGGGTTTTGAATTATAGTAAAAATTTTATTTATTCACAAATTGTACAAAGGAAAAAAAAGCCTGGTGTTTGAGGAACTAGAATGAAATTAAGTTTTTTGAAGTGTTTTTACAATCATCTAAAAATTTAAAATAAACTGAATTGTTATTAGTGTGATATAAAGAGAAATATTCTATGTGATTTGAAGCCTTTCAATAGTCAGTTTTAGTAACACAAATTTAACCGTTGGACAGCCTTTGTCTATCCTCTCTTTCTGCCGTACTTGTGCAATGATATTTTAAATGAAAGAGAATAGTGACTTTTGCCAGTGGTTGGTTTAAAAAAAACAAATTTGCCATTTTTAAGAGGTTATCGGAGATATGAAAATCACAAAACGTTGACATGAGAGAGTGTTTAAGATTAATATTTTTTCTGTGATAAGAAGATAATTTTAAATGAGATAATTAATCTTGAAATAACTTTAAAATGTTATTAATAATTTTCTGCTATGTACTTTTGTTTTTAAGCTCGGAATAAAAAAATAAGTGCCTTAATTCATCTGGAGAGTATATATAAATAAATATTTGAACATATGTTCCTGATACAAATTTACAATTGATAAGAGTTATTTTCTGACAATGGAAAATTTTGTGGTCTTGGCTAAAATAATGTGAATTAATAAAGTGAACTATGAAAGATTAAATATTTTTGAAATATTTTTGTTCAAACACTACATTCTTCGCAACCTTAAAAATGTAAAAAAATAATGTATAAAATAATTGTAAAGTTGTATATGTAATTACCAAAGCTTATTCCAAATTTAATTTTTTTAAATTGAAACCCTTTATTTTTGAGATTTGAAAAGCTTTAGAACAAATGATGTTACTATATGTGTACTATATTTATTATGTGTTTTTAGACATTTGACACTTAGGCAAAATGAAAACATTTTGTATCCATTATTATCCATTTAAAATTTGTCCCTATTATTACCATGAGCCACAGTATTTTTTTATTCAGCACTTCACTACATAACATTTTTCTATTATAACATTCTTAGATTGTACAGTAACACATGTCCAATGTCTATTTTTTATTAATTATGTAAGAACTACTTCAATTTGTGCCTTTTTTCCCAAATTTCAATCAGTAAATTTAATGTGAGTCATTACCAAGATCATTATTGTTGAAATGCATATTTAACAAATTAGCTTTGCTGAATTAATTACAAAAAGTTTTGGAACTGTTTTCAGAATAAATACGCCATAAGTTGTTATAGTTTACCTCAGAAATAGGCTCAAAGTTTAAAATGTCAAGGTCATTATGAAATCCTTTTGGATTTACGATTTCAGGGACAGATATACATATTTATAAGAATTCTTTACTATTACTTTGAAAAAATTTTCTTCATTTTAATATATGACTTAATGTGAACTAAAAGTCAGGAATTAAATTAATCTGCTTTTTAAAAAACACGAAAATTTAATTTATGTGAGAATGACCAATACAAATGTTTTAGGGGAAGAGTAAAATTACTAAGTATACTAAATATTTCTCAGACCTTTCTTTACCACTTGTTTCAACTGTCTGCCATCGTTTCTTTATAAAATTTCATAAAAATTGTATAAAGCAATTTTTTCTTACCTGTTGCTAAACCCTATAAAATGGCACAAGAATAAAAATTCAGAACCACTCATTTGATTGATCAAATTTCCCCTGCCTACAAAAAATTGCTTCTCTCTGTACTTTTATAAATACTTTATTTTCTATTTGTTACTTTTTATTAAAAAGAATCACCCTCGAAAATCCCTCTCCACCCCTTCCATGAAATTTCCATTCTCCTGCATCCAAGTACACTAAATTTAAAATCTATAAAACTCCATTTTAAAAAACATTTTCCCCCTAATTATTACCTTATAGCAATAATAAATAAATAACAAATCATTTAAATTCCTTTCCTTCTTGAAATTCCCACTACCTTTCCTAGAAATAAAGGGAGAATTTCTATCTATGAGGCATAAGGAATAATTTGCCATTGCGAAACGTTTATTACATTTTTCAACAGTAGCTGCATAAGGGGTCGAAGTTGTGCACTTCAAATAGCGAAACTACACTAGTCGCTATTTTTTCTGTAGTTTTTACTGCAGCGTGCTTCATATAAAAAAGTGTAACATAGCAAATAGAGGGATACTAAAAATCAGTAGTTTGTAGCGAGATTTCATTCTGGATTTAACGCTACTTTATTGGAGGAGGGAAAATGCCATCCTTATAATCATGTGATCTTAATTAGCCTCTTTTGGCCAAAATATCTTGTGTGCAACAATTTGTGAATCTCAGTGATAAATCTCAGTTGCAGTGTCACAGATATTTTCATTGATTGTGGCTAAAACAAACAAAACTTCTAATTCATCAAAATAATAATTTTTCTTCCTGGTTACAGTTTACCTACTAACAAATTATTAGATCTTATGCTTTAATGCTGTGTTTCTTCTTTTGAAATTGAAATTATCAGAGAGTAAAATAAAATTGAACTGCCTGGTTGGTATATAACAAATATTTTAAAATTATTGAATAACATTTAAGGGATCATTATACTATAACTTGTCAACTTTAAGTACACTCATTCAGGGTAACTTTGATCCATATTTTCTCTAATTTCATATGCCACACTCTTAGTTTAAGAATATTGTTGCAACTAGGGGCATAAAAGAGAAGAAATGATCCTAAATTATTGTTTGACTATCAAAAATTAAGGAATAATAAGGATAAAAGCAATAGAAAATGTATTTTTAGCCTGGTTCAAAGTTACCCAGCCATTTAGGGTAACTTTGCACCATATGATAAATTTTTATTTAAAATAATGCATTATAAAAATAGTATTATAGTCAGGACAACTTTAAACCTCAAAAAATGTTTTCAGATATGCAAAGACTTCGAATTTACATTTCCCAAAATCAGAAGATTTATATAATTTATGATATTACAACAAATATCAGGCATAAGAAAAATGAAAGAAGAGAACCGTGAACATTTAGAAATAAAAAAAAAAACTGTTTATTGTTCATATAAAATATTAAAATGCAATGGAAAACAATTTTCAATGTTCTATCTCAATAATATATCCATAGTTACAGTAATACATACTAGTACTAGTATTAATAAAACAAGAATAAAAAATGTCGAATGTATGAAATGTCAAATTTGAGTAGCTCCGCCCCGAAAAATGCCTTTAAATGGATATTATTATTTTACACATATTTGTGAAAATATTTACATGCTATACCTAATGCACACTTTCAGCATTTATATAAAAAATACTTGCAAATATGGGAAATTTTTGACAGTAGTACCTATAATCAGTAAATTATCAGCATCAGTATAACTTTGAGTCGGCTCAAAGTTACCCTGAAAATGTGGCAAAATGTTAGTGTCTTCTTATTTTACATTTTATTAACTATTAATGAATGAATAATAACAAAATATTAACACATTTACAACATTTAGGTAATAATATGTCTTATAAATGAGTATATTGTTACTTACTATGAAAATTTGATTGAATTACAACAACTTCAAAACAGCATTCAAAAATTAACTTGAAAACTGCACTTCACAAAAATAGTTAGATGATGCAATTAATTGCGCATAATGTTGCTAATTTATTTTCTAAAATAAAGAGTAGAAATCCCAGTTTAGAACCTTGACAACAGAGCACAGTTCTGGAGTTTATTTAGTCTTTTAGAGTAAAAAATATTGAAAAATAGGAGGTGGTGCAAATTTACACCCCATGGTTTAAAGTTACCCTGAATGACTGTATTTAATGGGAAGTTGTCAGCTTTTAAATCATTTTCTTTGAACATGGAGCTGCACATTGAGGTTAGTTAGGATTTTCTTTATTAATAATAATTACTGGATCGCATCTTGCAATGATTATTGAAAGCGTATAATCATTAAGAAGAAGAAATTCAAATTTAGATTTCTGGTTAAAAAAATATTCTCATCTAATTGTTTAGTACCGCGACAATTCCACATTTCAAAAGAAATTTTGAAGGTTTTTTAAGAGAAAAATAGTATATATTTGAATATTAATGAATGTATTTATATTCATTTTTATACAAAAAAATATAAAATTGTTATCAGAGATGTAATTCTAGACTACTTTTAAATAATTGTATTAAAATGTGTATTAATTTTCTTTCATTTCGGATTAAGGTTGAGTTGGGGTTTAAATATTTTGCGATTTGAATCAATCGTATATTGATTAACTTTTTTAGTTTCGAGTTCCGAGTTGGGAAAATTTTCAAGTTCAGGTCGAGTGCAACCCAACCCATGCAGAACTCCGTGCCCGTAAGTATAAATGGAATCGTTTGACATAATCTAAAAATAGTAAAGTAGTGAGTATTTTTTAAAAGTAGTTTGTAGTTAACTACATTTTTGATAAGTCAGTTATACTTGTAGTTCACTACATTTTTGATAAGTCAGTTATACTTGTAGTTCACTACTAAAAAAGTAGTTTTTCCGACCTCTAAGTACATCATTTTTATGTCTTATGCTGCAACCTACATTTTGAATATTTTTAACCCGGTATCAGTTCACCATTAAATCAAGTACATACAACACATCAGTTAAAGTAATTTCCTGTCGTGGAGTGTTTGTTCTTGAGATAGTTTATTCTTTCTTTTTTTTAAGCATCATTCTTAGAAGCACATGCTGCAGAGATAGAAATTTTTTTAATTTTATCAAAGCACTAAACTTCTACCACACATATGTTTGTAATTCCAGGGTACAACCTAAAATAGTTCTGACCTGCTTTACACATCATGAAAGTTACTACTATCAATTCTTCTTTGGAATTTGGTTTAATCTTCATTCTACAATTACATATGAGATGGCCAGCGCGATCACAGATGTAAAAAATAATTCTATTCTTACAACTCTTAGCTGTGTGATTTTTCAATTTCCACATAAAAAAGGCCATATTTTTATTTGCATTAAACGCAAGAATCTTGTTTCGCTTAGGAGTATGCAAGTTTTCAATAATTTTATCACTTTTTAATGCTTTAGCTCGCAACAGCGTTTCCATTACAAAATCCAAAGTAAAATTTTCATTGGATTGATTCTCAGTGGAAGTCTTTACATTATATTCTAGCAGAAGAGACGCCAATGAATATATAACTATATCCATATCTGTTGTAACCATCACCCAGATAGTCGTAAATCATTCACAATTGCTACTGCTTCATCTATATGCTGTTGCATACTGTAATGGCACTTGATCACTCTAATTTCTTTCAAACCAAAAGTTAATTTGCAGTGCCTGTTTTTAAATATTTTGCCTTTTAGAATAAAAATAATATGTTTAATTAGCCAAAATTGCTAATACTGGGTCAACTAATAAGGTGCGAAATAATGCCTAAGTTATCGTAACTTCTTGTATTTAATATTATTTTGTATCATCAGCCTTTTTTCCAAATATTTATCGAGTTTCTTAGCAGTAAAAACAGGTTTCAATTCCACAGGAAAAAATTCTTCTTGCATGGTTCAATTCTTCATGCTGAACGTTTCAAAACCGTAATTAATCTTGTCCACACCTACAGCTATCTGCGAAAATACTAGTGAAAAAAAAATACTACTAACTTTTTCTTTCAAATATAAAATCAGTATGTCAGTTCTGATGTGAATTTTGAATAAAAAGAAATATCTCTCTATTCTAAAAAAAAGTAACTACCGCTGTCACCGCCGCCGCCGCCGCCGCCGCCGCCGCCGCCGGTTTTGATTTTTTTGTGACCGGAGGCCTTTCTTCGTTAATATTAACAAAAATAATGCATACAAAAATATGAAAATCGGTGGTTTAATACACAAATGTTTGATAAACACGCTGATGCAGACAGTTTTCAAATCGAAGAATTTTTTTAAGAATTATTTAATGCTAAAGTTGGACAAAATCGTTCCACTAAAAAAGTTTTATAGCAGCAAAAACTATACATGGCAGTGTAATCATTTTTAGATCATTTTATGCGTTAGAATTTGCCGGAGTGCAGATTGCATTAATTTTTTTATTTTGACTCATTTTTTCAGGTTTTATTTCTATTTTAAATTCAAATTTTCAGCATTTCTAGAGATATTTTTTACAGATTTCAGAAAATTGTACTAATTTAAACTGTTGCCAACTGTATAAAAAGAGCAAGCAATAATGTTTGCATCAAATTAAAAATTTATTTACACGTGACTATTATAAACAGGAAAAAAACTTTCAAATTAGAATTAAATAATTACGTATAAAAAGCAGGAACTTATTAAAAATTACGTCATAAAAAGTATACACGTGAATTTTAAAAGAGAAAGGATATTGTAAAATAATAAATTCATTAACATGCGTTAGAAGTCTTAGGAGAAATTACGTCATATTTACGTCACATTATAGTTATTACATAAAATGAACACAAAATAATATTGCAAAAAAGTTTAAATTTAGAAATTGCGCTAGACATTTATTTGATATTTTGAGAATTAATTTAAAATGTCTCATTTAAAAGAACTTTCTTTTCGCTTTGTTAAAAAATACCAGGAGACAAAGACTCTCTTTACTTAATTCCTTTTATATTAGCTTATTTTGAAATGTTGTTACACGTGTATACGTCATCAAGTTATTTTTATTTCGACGTTTTATTTGTGTTTTTATTAATGTTGTACGAATTTATTTGTTCTTTCGTTATTTAAAATAAAAATTATATCAATTTGTATAATTTGGCGAGTGGTTTGGCGATTTATATAATTTGGCGAAATTGGTCGACAGGATAATCAAGTAGTACCGCAGCTGTAAAATTCCCCAATCAAAGAGAAATGAATAGAAATTCGTTTATAGGGAGATCGCCACTGTTTTTTAAATTATAATTCAATCTTTCGAAATCTTTTTAAAGCCGATCAAATTAGCGTGCATTTAGAGTCTGCTTTGTCTGGACGGGGGTTGGCGAGCGTAGCTCGTAGGGGGTCGAGCCCCCTAGTAAGATAAAAGAAAAGGAGAGACAGATATATATATATGATCCAGGGTTCAACATATCGACAATATCAACATAATGGCACCTTTGAAGGATTGAATTTCTATTTGAAATATAGGCTGCCAGCTTCAAACTCGTTTCATTTTTTAACTAATGCTTTTCTCTAAGAAAAATTTCCAGTTTAGATTTATCTTACAAATTTTGTAAATACTTCCGTTTATTTTTGATCTGCTGTTTTTTTAAGTAAAACTTCGGTTTAGATTTTTTCTTTCAAATTTTGCATATACTTACCCTCAACATATTTTCTATTGCAAAAGCCTAGCATGAAAAGTTTTCTTCAGAAATAATATTCAAGAAAACGATTAGTGACCCTGCTTATGAGATAAAAAAAAATAGGCTTCTTGATTTTAAAACATATCCGATATTCGTCTTCGAGATCTTAGATTTAGTTACACTACAGAGAAAGCAATCATGAACAATTTGAGAGTTTTATAGCCGATTTAGATTTCATGAACTTTTCCTGTGACCATTTGATGAAATTTAAATTTTTTACATCATGTAATGTATTTGCGATTTTTAGCGCAATAGTTTGACAAAATTTGTATCATTTTTAACGGCCACTTGGGAAAATCAGTGGCTTACATGCGTAATTTGCTTTCTTTTTCACAACCAATTGTTGAAAATCGAGCTTCTTTTCCTCGGCTGATTAAAAAAAAACTTTTTTTCGTGACCGATTCAGGAATTGATTTTGCGAAACCCAGAAAAATATAAATCATTTGTGAAAGAATCACATACATGGAAAATAATTCAAGGGGAAAATTCCATACAGCACTTTTTATTGTAAGGTGTTTTCCTGTTTTTTGCACAATTCTTTCAATCCTGCATGCTATTTCAGACACTTTGATAAATTTTGTTTCAACTTTCATAATGGTAACATATCGCTCTGTGTAAAGAAAAGAGTTAGTGTTCTCCAAATGCAAAGAAACCTTAAATACTGATCTTATCCACCACTACCCTTATCCATCTCTGCCCTTATCCAATACTGTCAATTGTAAATCATTTTCTGATACCTGATCACTGTGGTAGAACCACTACTAAGTATTTAAGAAGTGTCAGAACAGATTGAAGAACATAAGAACCCATAAGAGCCAACATGCCTCGATAATATTACCGTATGGCTCCCACTAGAGATTTACCCTACTGCCAGTTTGTAATATAAAATAACCACAAATGCTATGATTTGTTCTTTGCCAAAGGACTAAAAACTAAAATCATTAAAAATTAAAAAAAGTAATTGAAATGATAAACCACGAAAAGAAAATTGAACACCACACCCACCCATTTCTGGTTGACTAGACCAAAAGCAAGGAGATAGGAATTGAGGAATTGAAAGATGCAACATGAAAGAAAAATTCACCATGGTGGCATCTGCTGTCCATCAGCTCATTTGACCTTGAAAAAGTCACCTTCTTTCTTCTGTACAATGCATGATATCGGGCTCACCACCTCTGAGGGAGAAACAGAGTTCTACACAATACTATCCTGAGGACAGAATCCTCGGATACACGTAATCCATGGTGATGTGAGACATGGAGTTTCAACGATTTCTGCCCTCGTCTGGAAACTGATTCCAGAAACCAACCAAAATTGATTGGCATTAAAACATGCCACAATGCTGAGCTTCCAGTCTTTCTCCTGTGCCAATGGCAGGATATTTCGAGACCACTCAAAGGTCTCCAAATGTATAACGTTTCAACATCATAGAAAATTTATGAAGTTTTTATATTGTGTTTTAAAATGGAGGACGTGAGTTTCAAATTCGCCTTATTAAAAAAATCAGATTTAGAAAATCGCGAAAAACCTCTGACTGCATCCATTGGTTTTCATTGTAAAACAAGATTTTACAATGCCAGAAATACACGATAAAACAAGTTTTTTTGCAGATTGTTGTGTTTTTTCAATGCAGGTTCACCAATGGAATAAATTGATATAGAAAACTCGATTTTTAAATTTTGGATAAGGCGAGTTTTGAAACTAACGTCTTCAATTGTACTTTAATCAGTTGATTAGTCCTATTTTGTGGAATTAATATACATACATAACATCTCAAATTTAATAATTCCAAAATGACTTTTTATAGCTATTCGAATTGTTTGGCACAAAAATGTAATAAATCATTATTATTAATTCTTTTTAATTAAAATGCAAAGATAGTCACATTAACATATGTTCTTTCATTTCAGGTAAATTAATTCTTGACGTAATGTTTTCAGAAAAATAGACAGATGATGATAAATACTCGGAATAATAGCATCAGAATAAAAATTCTGAATGGGACATAAGTGTCATCAATCAATAAAATTGATCTGATTGCCAACCCAACCACAGGCTACAACACTTGCTTTGACCAATTTCTCATTCGTCTGACGCATTTATTTGCATGTTATGTTTCTTCTTTTACCTGCTGCGCCTCACAGCAATCAGCTTTCTTTACAAACAAAACAAAATCTTTTTGTGTAAGGTTATGAAGATCTAACATGCATTCATATCTAAGAGAGCCTTTTTATGAAAAAATAGCAATAAATTTTAAAGATTGTTTTAATCAACATCTCCATAATTAAATTTTTAAATATTTGTAGAAAGCTTTAATGGTTTTTAAGAATGACCCAACTTCTCACATATGCTGAAAGAAAAGACCACATTTTCGAGACCCACAGCAAAAGATTTCCTGAATTTAGTTAACACATTCTCATGCAAATAAATGAGAAACCTTTCGTATACAAGTTTTGCAACAGAATATTTTCTTAGCAGAGTAACTATATGAAACGCATTCGTTTACACAACTCTTTGTTCGTGATATATGCAACAAAAGATTTTCTGAGAAACGCAACTTTTATGAACACATCATACATACAAATAAAAAACCTTTCAATAGTGTGATATCCAATAAAATTTTTTCTCTAAAAAGTAACGTCAAACTACATCTACGTATGCATAAAATGAGGAACCTTTCAGTTGTGAGATATGCAACAAAAATGTTTCTCTACAAAGTAACTCGAATACAAAACTTCTCTTGCATAAAAATGAGAAACCGTTCACTTCTGAGCTGTTAACAAAATTTTTTTTCAAAAATGTAACTTTAAAGCACACCTCGTGTATACAAATGAGAAACCTTTCACTTGCGAGATATGCAACAAAAAAGTTTCTCAGAAAATTAACCTAAATACACACCTTCTCATGCATACAAATGAGAAACCTTTCAGTTGTGAAATCTGGAATAAAAATTTTTCTCTTAAAGTAACTTGAACACATACCTTCTTGTGGATACTAATGAGGAACATTTCAGTTGTGAAATATGCAAGAAAAAATTTCCTCAAAAATGTACCTGAATACACACCTTCTCGTGCATAGAAATGAGAAACCTTTCAGTTGTGAGATATGCAACAACAAATTTTCACAGGAAATTAGCTTGAATAGACATATTTTCCTGCATACAAATGAAAAACCTTTCAGTTGTGAGATCTGTAACAAAAAATTTTCTCAGAAAAGTAACTTGTATACACACCTTCTCCTGCATACAGATGAGAAGCGTTTCACTTGTGAGATATGCAACAAAAAGTTTTCTCAGAAAGGTAATCTGAATAAACACATTCGCGTACATACAAATGAGAAACCTTTCAGTTGTGAGATATGCAACAAAAAATTTTCACACAAAATTAGCTTGAATAG